>CM019074.1:20972836-21482223 GCA_009667805.1 Leptobrachium leishanense
CATCATTGGGTGCTGGGGGACGGCCTGAACCAGGCCATACTGTAACCGCAAATGGCGTGTGGTGCGCCTCAGCTAGTGGGCAGGGCCGGAGGAGACCCATTTAAGACAGCAGGGCATACTATGCCACCCCGTGGCTTCATGGCCCACCTGCCGCAGGGACAGCGTAGTATGCCCTACGGCAGGAAAGGTTTAATATCGGGTGAGGTAGAGCCAAACACTGCTGCTAATGTGAGACGGTGGAAGAACGTTTCATGTCACAGGTCGTACACCATGGCAAGACACAAGGTAGTTATACTGCATCAGAAAGGGCTCTCCTAGGCAAAGAGTTCAAAGCGGACTGGGCTTTTAAGATGTGCTGGTCAAGCTATTTTGAAGAAGCTCAAAGAAACGGGCACTGTTGAGGACCGAAGAAGCAGTGGTCGTCCAAGGAAACTTAATGAAGCAGATGAAAGACACATGCAGGGTTATTCAGAGAGAAGTGAAAACCAGGAGAATGACTGGAGAACTGAAAATTCTAGGTCAAAATAGCCGATTTGGAAAGTGAGATAAATTGGAGAATTTTTCTGGTTTGGCTATTTTGACCGATAATTTTAACTTCTCCAGTCATTCTCCTGGTTTTCACTGCTCTCTGAACAACCCTGTTACTTCTCTTCGGGATGTCCAGCAGTGCCATCAGCAAAGAAGTGGCGTAATACAGCAAGATCCAGGCACACCTATCTATTGTCTGGAGAAGTCTGGTCACAAGTGGTCTTCATGGAAGAATTGCAGCCAAAAACCCATAACTCTGTTGTGGAGACAAGGCTAAGTGAGTCAACGATGCACAAAAACATAGGAACTGGGGAACTAAAAATGTTACATTTTTAGCTGTAGGAGGAGGCAGTTTGTTCCCCAAAGGGTTGGAGACCGGTATAATATGTGTATGCAGGCAACAGTGAAGTATGGTGGAGGTTCCTTGCAAGTTTGGGGATGCATTTCTCCAAATGGAGATTTGTTCAGGATTATTGGTGCCCTCAATGCTGAGAAATACAGGCAGATATGTAATACCATCAGGGAGGTGCCTGATTTGCCCAAAATTTATTTTGCAGCAAGAGAATGACCCGAAACATACAGCCAATGTCATTAAGAACCATCTTCAGTGTAGAGAAGAATGAATCCTGGAAGTGAAGGTTTTGCCCCCACAGAGCCTCGATCTCGACACCATCGAGTCTGTCTGGGATTATATGACAGGACAGAAGGATTTGAGGCAGTCTACATCCACAGGAAAATCTGTGGGTGTTTCGCCTAGATCTTTGGAACAACCTACCTTCTGAGTTCCTTCAAAAACTGTGTGCAAGAATTGATGCTGTTTTGCAGGCAAAGGATGGTCACACCAAATATTGCATTGGATTTCTCTTCTGTTCATTTACTTTCCATTTTAATTGATAAAAAATAAACTGTTGACGCTTCTATTTTTGAAAGTATTCTTACTTTACGGCTTTTTTCACACCTGCCTAAAACTTTTGCACAGTACTGTATATAAACTGTGTATAAACGTATTAACCTTTTAATGCCGTGGGGCGTGCTATGGTCTGACCGTTACAGGATGGCATAGCACGCCCCACTAGCATTTATGGGCTGCCTCCACCCACTCAGCTGCGAGCATGCGCTGAGTGTCCTTCATGCCGCGGGATGTCCTGAACTCAAGCTGCCCCCCTGTAGCCAATAATGCACACACAGTGCGTCAGCTGCATAGGTGGGTCAGAGGAGGGGAGAGAGCACACCCCACCAGCGTTTAGACCCACCCGTTGGGCACAACCCGCCTGGCGGTATGGGGTTAAAACAAATGTTCAACCTGTCGGGGCAATTTAGGTCAACAAAAAATGATTTAAAAGAAAAGTAAAACAGATTATTTTCATTTGGGAAATCCTAATAACATTTATTGTAGTTAAGAGCAGGGGTGAGCAACCTTTGCCCTCCAGATGTTTTGGAAAACCTCTCCCATGATGCTCAGCCACTCGGTTGGCTTTGTCCTAGGAAATGTAGTTCCAAAATATTTGGGTGGGGGAGGGGGCAACTTTTCTCACCCCTGCTTTACACACCCATATGTTCGAGTATTTACTTGCAGTTGAATAGGACAGTCTGTGTTTGCTTTCGGGCTTCATGGTCCGTGTTGCCATCACAGTATATACATTTTCGGTACCTTGTTTTGGGCACGTATTAACCAAAAGCGACCAGAATTGTCCTGATTATACCCAGAGTTTATTTAAGCAAAAAAAAGGGTAATACAATTTACTTCTTTTGAACACGTCGCCCTTATTTTCATCTTTTCTATCTTAAATCCTAACCCTGCCTTCCGAGATTATCCGTGAGCTCCGAGTGAACAGTTTGGGAGGAAGGAGGGGAGTGGGAGAGTGCAAAAATAGTCAGGGAGTGGGTGGAGGGAGGAATGCGTCTTACATGAAGAGATGGGGACCCCTACGATATTGTCCTAGTGCGTAGTCTCTACACTCTTATTCTTGCATTGACGAGACTCGTTCTTTCCTTGCGGAAATGTGTTCAATATTCGAATTCCACAAGGAATCTATACATATGACTTACTTAGCACAAGAAACAAAGCATATCTTTATCGATCGGCGTCACAAAAATAAATAAATAAAAACAAAACCCCAGCCAACAAACATAAATGCACAGGCAGCGAGCTATTGAACTTTCAACCTCCAGTGTAATGTATGCAATTATTTTAGTTAACATTGATTTTCATGCATTTTCCATCACATCCCCCCATTGTTTATAATTTCATGGGAGGAAATGTTGACTGAGGAAATCAGCTTTGGAATCTAAAAGTCTACGTGCCTGTCATTATTGGCCTATGTCTTTACATGAACGTTCTCTGATAGAACCTTGCATATAGAATAAGGTTTGGATGATGCATGGGTCCCATTGGCTGCGCGTCATTACCAAACCTGATGGTAAAGTTACGGTATATATTGGCAAGCCATTTTGTAGAATGGTTATCTGCTTAGTAGTTTATCCTGGCCTTCTTTACTGCAGATTGTTCGGTTTGTCTTATTGTTTTCAAATTGTTTCAGCAGTTTTTAGACTTTGGTCGTCCGGGTTATTGGTTTTGGTCATGTTCTTTAGACGTTCCATTTTCGGACCAAGTGAAACCAATATAGTTGAGCTTTACGGCTCAGCTGCCACTTCCTCGCTCTTCTGTTACAAATATGTCCATCAGGTTTTGCTTTCTTTCGCTCTCTTTTTCCCAAGCGAAATTACATCATCGATTGCAGGAAAATCTCATTGCTTTGGGCTCGGCTAATTACTCTTAACTGGAAGGTAATTACAAAAAAAAGAGAGCTGGTTGTAAATTTCTCTTTAGGTAATTACCATGGTGATGTATACAGTGGCCGTACCTATTTTGGTTTTCAGATTTTGTTAAGTCCACGGGCCCATGGGGGATTCCAGTGGCTGCAGACAGATCACCATGTCTTGTTTCAAGTCTTAATGACTAACCGCTCAATAATGGATTACCATGGCCCATGCCAGACACTGTTCACAATCTATCTTTTTGCCATGTAGTTTGTTTCGGGCTCAGAAACACTATGAATGAAGGCTTGAAAAATGTTAATCAATCCGAAGAGCCAAGCACATTTTTGAGGAGCCCGATAGTGCTTTGTATATAGATTTGTGCTGAATAAACGAAAAATGTAAGGGTACTGGGAATAAAGCTCCAAGAGCTCAAGGCAACAGTGTACCTCGTTTTGTCCTGCTATACGTGTCACTGAAGGACTATGTATGTATCTGGAAATAGTACCCAGATAATACCCAATACAGAATTCTCAAGGTGTGGGCCAAAGCTGTTTAATATCACACTTTAGATCTAAACATGGGAAAATTTGAGGGGTTGTTTTTCACATGCTGATCCATCATTTTCCCTTGTTGGCCTTGACTTTAAAACTCCCTTCTTGTCAGTTTCCGTGGTGTCCTCTTGCGACTGCCAGCATGTGGCTAGAGGATTCGGCTTAGACGTTGACCTCGCCACAATTGGCTATTGCTTGACTAGCTTATGCAGCCTTACACTGTGTTTCCCCATTAAGAGTGTTTTACCAGTCTGCTGGCTGATGGTACATTCATAGGCTTAAGTGGTCATGGTAGCTATAGCACAATATAATATGATGACACTGAGCTAAAGCTCATAAACATTTATTAAAAAAGAAAACCGTCAATACCATTTACTGATTGTTCAATTAACAAGGATATAAATATCCAAGAGAATAAAGTCCACAACAGACAGGGTTATGGCAAATGGTAAAATTAATAACGACGAGGCACTGATATATCCTTAACAGAGGCATCGTGAGGACAATCTTGTGAATTTATTCCAATTGGATGATCCTTACTCCCATATATCTCAAGAGCTCGATGGACCAACATCTTGTTCTTCATCTGTTCGATAACTAACATTTTTCACATGGTAGCTGTATTGTTTCCTTTAGTCATTGGGTGCATCATTGGGAATCCTCTATCCAACAACGTCTTAGTGAGCTCTACGTGACAATCTTGTCTTTTTTTTTTTTTGTCCATTTTACACAGAGAAGGACCTGTTGGACAAATAGGAGTCAACCCAAGCGAGTGCAGTGTCACCGAGACCAAGAGAGTTGAGGGTCTGTAGAAGGAGGGGGGTGGTCAACAGTGTCAAAAGCAGCAGAGAGGTCAAGCAGGAGGAGAATAGAATAGTGGCCGTGTTTTTTAGCAGTTAGGAGGTCGTTGGAGACTTTGGTGAGGGCAGTTTCAGTTGAGTGTATGGGGCGGAAGCCAGATTGCAGGGGGGTCAAGTAGGGAATTGGAGGACAGGGAGAGGCGGTTGAAGACTAGTTTTTCGAAGAGCTTAGATGTGAAGGGAAGCAGGGATACAGGACGGTAGTTGGATGGAGAGTTGGGATCGAGGGATGGTTTCTTTAGTAAAGGGGTAACTAGCGCGTGTTTGAAGGCGGATGAGAAGGAGTTCCTTTAAAGCAGTGGTTCCCAACCGCGGTCCTCAAGTACCCCCAACAGGTCAGGTTTTCCAGATGACTGAAGCACAGCACAGGTGATATGATTTGCTGCTCAGTGATTGCAGGATTGAGTCTGCATTTCCCCAAGGCAATCCTCAAAACATGGCCTGTTAGGGGTACTTGGGAACCACTGCTTTAAAGTATTGACTCCAATATCCTTTTCCTTATCCTTCTTTCTCTCTCCCAATTATCCAATGAAATTATCCCCCCAGCGCTGATAACAAATTCTGATTATTTTAGTGCAGATGCCGCTGCCAAGAATTGCAGACTAACGATCCATTTTCGCATCGATCTGTTTTGCTCAACCCAACTGCAACCTTAATCATTAAAGCTTTTTGGTCGCAACATTTCTTTTGCCCCAAATCTCTTATAGCAATACCTGTAAAATAATGCACCCTCTCTTTTCTTGAATAGTACACAGTCGGTACATGTGTGCACGCTCACTTTCACCAAAATGTTGTTCACAAGGTTACATCTGAATATTCGATGAGCTGCAGGGGTTTGCATTCGTTAGAATTTGCTAACGGATAACGATGCTGGAAATGGCAAATCAGTAACCCATTGCATTGCTGTGCTCTGTGTGGGGTATAAACAGACTGGTAACCATGGGGATTGAGGCTGCAACCAGGCCCCGTATCTCCATGGCTCGCGCCAACCTTGCAATCCCTGTGGAGCAAGGGAGCAACAAGTGAAGAGGTCTGGGCCCCTGACTGCTGTGCTTGCCGATCTTACATTGCCTCGTGCTCCTCGTAGCATGCAGGAGTCAGTGCTTTACATGGATACCCGACGCTCTGTATGTTATGCCGTGCCAATGTCAGAGCAACCGGGAAAGAAGACTGGGCATTGCACATCAGGGGCCCTGATCCTTTCCTGGTTATTGGAGCAGGTATGTATATGGACCTGTGTGACGTTAATTTATACACTTTATGTGGAGTTGTACTCAAGTACAAAAACGACACCTTCACAAAATTTAAAGACATTCATGGTTTTCCAAGAGTTCATTTTAACTTTTTTTACTTACAAACTTTTCCATAGCATAAGGCGCGGTCACACAAGTGCACGGAGTGCGTCTGTGTGACCGCTCTTCCCAGTGTCCGTCGCAGTTTTGTGACGGCTCGACGGGGAAGACAACACGGTTTAGCGTGAGCACTACTTGCGCACGCTACCACCGGACACGCTTTCAGCCTCCCCGTCAAAAAGCTACAACGCACGTAGGACAGGGCAACAAACACAATCCTCCTATCTGCGCTCAGCGAGGAGGTGACCACACGGGCATCAGAGTGGAAGGAACGTCCACTCTCACAAACATTCCTTCCAATCTCAAAAACCTTTGTGTGCCGCAGCCTTACTAGGTAATAAATGATGAGTGTTTAGTTAGCAAAATATGATCATATCTTGCATAAGCCTGTCACAGCATCCATGGATCCCATCACTACAGGTCCTATGCTAAACCACCTAATTCCCTTACCAAGTACCGAAGCTAGGTTAAATAGAACCTGCAAATGGATCACCTGGGCCAGGGAGGTGCGCTTGCATTGGGTTGCTTCTCATGACACATGAGAACTACTGTGGCTGTTTATCAAGAGAAGTGCCTGACCTTTATGCTTAGTAAAGGTTGAGTGCTGCCTTCCAGGTATATGGTGTGTATATAGCATTGATTTAAGGGGTCTGTGTAAAAACACACCGGATGCAATAAAAGTGAGACCGAGGTCATTTGCATATCCTACCCAGAGTTCCTTGCTGCATATGGGGAATGTGGCACATGAGCTCTGGGATGCAATTCTTTGAATTGCTGTGATGTGCAGGTGGCTTCTGCAATAATGAAAATAACCATTTTAGGGTGGAGGCTTTTTATCTCACTTTTTGTCCTCCACCACAACTGTTCTAAGAAGTGTGTATGTATGTATGTATATATATGTATATATGCTCTTTATTGGTGTTTTGTATATATAGATATATAATCATGAGTATAGCAGTCTGTAGTGATACCTTTTTTATTGGACTAACGTTACATTTAACCACGTAATGCCGCAGGACGTACAATTACGTCCTGCATTAGGTGGGCTTTAACGCCGCAGGACGTAATTGTACGTCCTCGGCGTTTGCAGCCCCCCTCCGGCAATACTCAACTCCTCCGGTCGCTCTCACGCTGCGGAGTCAGATCGGCGTGTATCCCTACTCCCGGCGCACTGACGTCATCGCGCCGGTGGCATGATGACGTCAGTTTCAGGCGTCCCGTCCCCCCCGCCGGCGCAGGGGAAGTGCCTGTAGGGGAGGGGGGATCCTTTTGGATCCCTCTATCTCCCCATTGCCGGGGACCGTTAGGCTGTGGCCAGCATCGCTGGAAGGGTCACAGCCTGACCTTTCCAGCGATGTAGGGGGTTAACCCCTTAGTTTCCAGGTCGCTGCCTGGCACCAATCGTTGTAAGACCGTGGCCTTTTTCCGGTGGGGGCCGCCATCTTGGATGGCAGCCCCCACCTCTGGGTCCCCCCCGCGTCAACTGACTCATCGCGCCATGAACCCCTTTATCTCCTGATCGGTGGCAGCTAGGGTTTCATGTATGATATTGCTGGAAAGGCCAGAGCATGGCCTTTCCAATGATATCAAACATGACCATGTTAAAAGTAAAATAAACGTGTAAAAAATTTAAAAATAAAAATAATAAAAAAAAAAATCTCAATGCAGCACTATTGTTCACATTTCAATTATAATGTGAACAATGATGCTTCACTAATGATTTTTTTTTGGTGGGGGTGGTTAGCTAAAATCACGCAATTTCTCCCCAAAAAAAATGGGTTCCCCGTTCTAATTTTTTTAACAAATCTACCCCATAGCATATGACCGCAAAGGCTCGGATAATAAAATTTAAAAAAAAAAAACACTTTACACACTGTGGATGATTGAAATTTTATTGAAAATTCACATTTTTTATTTTTTTAACATTTTTTGTTATAGCATTTTGGCAGGGCATGACCTATACATATAATAATGATATATTATTAATCTTCCGAGTCTGCCGGAAAGAACGATATATAATTTGTCTGGGTGGTATAATAATACGTGACTTAAAACCGCGTTTAAAAACGGTCAAAATGAGCTCAGCAAACGTCTACTTCGAAATAGTGCCGAAGTTGTAAAATTACTCCCGTCCTTAAGGGGTTAAAGTACAAGCTTTCGAGCGTGATCCTCTCTTCGTCAGGTATATTGAAGCTATGCTGAGCAGAATGATAGAATTAACATTGGGACACGGCATAGCTTCAATATACCTGACGAAGAGAGGATCACTCTCGAAAGCTTGTACTTTAAGGCAGCCGGCACACGAGCATACTGTATTGCGTCCATTACGGACACACTTTTTCACGGGAGATATTGTGAGTACTGCATAAAGTGCGTCCGTAATGTCTGATGTCTCCACACCCTAGGAAAATACATGGCAGCGTTGTTTCTGCGTCCGTTTAGCTTTTTCACGTCAATGTTATTTTTGCGTCCGTGGCTTTAGTCTTTGCCCGTCCGTGAACAAGTGCGTAGGGGCTTTGTGTGGTGTGTTTAATTGACTCCTTTATAAAGCTACGACGGACAGCAAACAGTACGGTCAGACGGACGCAAAATGTTTGCTAGTGTGCCGCCAGCCTATATGTAACGTTAGTCCAATAAAAAAGGTATCACTACAGACTGCTATACTTGTGATTTTGGCATCTGGAGTAGCACAGCCTACTATTTTATTTATATATATATATATATATAACAAACCACAGGGTGGGTTGCACTCAACCTAAACTTGCAACACAAGCGGGTGCACCTAAGACTTCATATACAAAAAAGAACACACCATACCAATGACCACCTTCATCCACCATTTTCTGCAAGAAAAAAACCCATTTAAAAAATTCAAAAAACCTGAGGTAAAATGATGGGGATTCAGTTAACAAAGTATGATCATAGCTTGCGTAAGCCTGTCACAGTCAATGTACCCCATCGTTGACAGGTCCTATCTCACTTGACTGTATCTTCATTTTCAGAATTAACTCACCTTAGAGCTTCTATATATTAGTAGAGGGCAAAAAAAGTGCGATTAAAAGCCTCCACATGCAAATAATCAAGTTTATAGCTGCAGAAAACATTTACACATCCCAGCATTTCAGAGAACCGCTTACAGAGCTCTTGTGCTAATATTCCCCATATGCAGCAGAGAACTCTGGGTAGGATATGCAAATGAAGTCCACATCTTCTCACTTTTTTTCCATCTAGGCTCTGTAATAGCACAGAACCAGCCTTGTCCAATGCCATGCCTTATTAAATGGCTTTTTTAAAAAAAAAAAAAAATAATAAAGCAAAGGCCAGGTTATGCAACCAGACACAATCACTCCTGTACAGCTGCTTCGGACTCATTTACCCTCGTCAGCAGGAGACATTCCATCTCCTGACCAGGGTAAATGAACCCAAAACCGCTGTACAGGAGTGATTGTGTCTGGTTGCATAAACCGGCCTTTGCTAAAAAACCAAAAGCCATTTAATAAGGCATGGCATTGGGCAAGGCAGGTTCTGTGCTATTACAGAGCCTAGATGGAAAAAAAGTGAGAAGCTGTGGACTTCATTTGCATATCCTACCCAGTGTTCTCTGCTGCATATGGGGAATGTAGCACAAGAGCTCTGACTTGCTTGGATGTGGAAATGTCTTCTGCAGCTATAAACCTGATTATACTGTATATATGTATGGGGGTGGCCAGACATAAATTTTGCCCTGGGACCAAATGAAGAGAAGTTATGCCCCTGGGTGTATATATATATATATATGTCATACTTACACAGGGTTATTCAGAGAGCGTGAAAAGCAGGAGAATGACTGGAGAATGAAAAATTCTAGGTCAAAATAGCCAAACCAGAAAAATTCTCCCTTTCATCTAACTTTCCAAATCGGCTATTTAGACCTAGAATTTTTCATTCTCCAGTCATTCTCCTGCTTTTCACGCTCTCTGAATAACCCTGTTAATTTGTAGCATTACCTTCTGCCCATGGGAGGTCTCCTCCTTGTGTCCTTCTCTCCACCCCATGGTACATCCTTCCCTCATATTGATTGTTCTTGACACTTTCCATTTCCTTTTCTTTCACTCATCTAATTCTAATTTGATTATATCTTCCTCTGCTGCCCCAAAACATTATTCTCCTCTCTAGATACTGCGTGCCTCCTCCCTAGCTTCTCTAATTTCCTGGAGAATGTACATCCTCTTCATTTCTGTTCTCATCCTGCCCATTTATTTCCAGCTTTCCTGGTTTTGGTGGCTGTGGTCGGCCATGTCCTTCCGTCATGTCTTTGCTGTACCCTCAATGTCAATTACCATATTTTTATTTCTTTTTTGTCAGCTGGTTCAAAGAAAAACATATATATATTTTTTATTAACCCTTTCGCTGCTGAGGCATTTCCCGCCTCTGTGCTGAGGTCATTTTTACAGATTTTGCTCATCATGTTTAGGCTGGGGTCAGACGAGCGTAGTGTTCACGTCCGTGATTGCGCCTAAAAGTACGTCCGTGATAGCATGAAAGAAAGTCCATTGGAGCCTGTTACACAAAGTACGTCCGCACTGAACTGCAGACGCACAACGGCCGCGGCCCACGGACGCAAGGCAGGCAAGAACGTACAACCACTAGAACGGCCGCACAAAGTGCGCTGCGTCCGCAACGTCTGCATAGCTTTTGTGTGTGAGTGATGGAACGTGGTCAGACGGACTGCATTTATACGTCCAGCATTTTTCACGGACAAAATGGTTTTGCTTTTTAATTTATTTTCCCTCCTACATCCGTCAAAATATACATCAGTGAAAAAAACAGACTGTGTCTTCCGTACTGACGTACGTCCGTGTGCACGGACGTACAGTCCGTAGAAATCACGCTCGTCTGACCCTAGCCTTAAACGTGTTTTGAAGGCTTATTTTAGTATATGACCCAGACATAGTATATATATCGTTCTTTCCGTCAGACTCGGCAGATTCATAATATATCATTATTATATGTATACGTCATGACCTGTCTGTATATTCTAACAAAAAATGCAATAAAATATGAATTTTCAATAATTTACAATGTGTAAAGTGTTTTTTTTTTCACATTTTAACATGCGAGTAATTGCGGTTATATTTTGTATGGGGTGCGCTTGTTAAAAAAATTAGAAATGGGACTCGTTACATTTTTTTGGGGGGAAATGACACGATTTTTAACAAACGCACCGCATACAAAAATCGTTAGTGCAGCAGCATTGTTCACATTATAATTGAAATGGGAACAATATTGCTGCATTAACGAACCAAGAAAAAGAAAAAAAACTTGTTTATTTTTTTTATAAGTTTTTTTAAAATATTTTTTTATTTAAATTTTTTATTTTTTAAAAAAAACTTGTTTCATAGTCATGTTTGGTATTGTTGGAACGGCCATGCTCTGGCCGATCCAACAGTACCAAACATTAACCCCTAGCTGCCACGGATCGGGAGATAGGGGGTTCATTGGAACCCCCTATCTCCACCATTGGTGGCAGTTAGGGGTTAACTCCAGGACTGGCGTCCTCGTGCTATGCACGAGGACGCCAGTCCTCAGGGGGCATTCCCGGAAGCTTGGCCGACATCCAAGATGTCGGCCAGCTCCGGGAAAGGAGCTTTTCGGCGCCAATTCGTGATCCGGCCCCCATGGGGTTAATTCCAGGTACCATTAGGAAGGGCAGGCTGTGCCCTTCCAAACGGTGCCTGGATTAACCCCCTGCACCACGGCGATCAGGAGGGAGGTCCGAAGGACCCCTCCCTTTCAGGCGCCTCCTCCACACACGCGGGGGGCGCCTGAATTAGATGTCATCGCGCCGCTGCGATGACATCTAATTAGGCCGGCGGCGGTTTCGGGTGCTGGGCTGACATCGAGGATGTCAGCCCGCACCGGGGGGCAAAGCGATCGGCCGGAACCCGGCCGATCGCTGTCCCCAAAGGGAGGACGCGCTCAGCGCGTCCTCCGCAAGGAACGCTACCTGCGGGTGGACGCGCTGAGCGCATCTACCGCAGCGAAGGGGTTAGTAGCTCGGTCACATTTTATTTAACTTTTTCCTTTCTGGAAACAAAGCTCTGACTTTAAGGTTCGGGTCAGACGAGCGCAGTGTTCACGTCTGTGTTGCCGCACATTTTAACGTCTCTGGTAGCATACAATTGTGATCAATAGAGACCCACACACGAAGTACGTCTGCACAGAAGTGCAGACGCACAACGGATGCGGCAAATGGACGCAAATTGGACAATAACATAAAACCGCTAGAACGGACATGCGGAGTGCGCCACGTCCGCATAGCTTTGTGTGTGAGTGAAACGTAGTCAGACGGACTGCATTTATACGTCCAGCATTTTTGACGGACAAAATGGTTTTTCATATTAGGCATGAGCACACGAGATGTTTTCTTTACGAACAGTACGTGCGTTAAAGAAAATGCTAACGCACCGGCGTCCCCTCGACTCCCGCCTGCCCCATCGACGCGCATCATCAACTAGGATGCGCATCGACGGGGCTGCGTGATCCTCCTGTGCTCAAGTGCACATGCACGCTGTATTTGACGCACAACGTCACGTCAATCCTAGAGCAACATCCTTTGTGTTTTCAAGACGGACGTCTTCAGTGCACGTTATGTGTAGCATGTGTTATGCGCGTTCACGTAATTATATGCAGCGACGCGCATAAGGCCCATGTCAGACGAGCGCAGTGTTCACATCCGTGTTGCCGCACATTTTAATGTCCGTGGTAGCATACAATTATGATCAATAGAGACCCACACACGAAGTACGTCCACACAGAAGTGCGGACGCTCAACGGACGCGGCAAACGGACGCAGGTTAGGCAAGAACGTAAAACCGCTAGAACGGACATGTGGAGTGCGCCACGTCCGCAACGTCCGCATAGCTTTGTGTGTGAGTGATGGAACGTAGTCAGACTGACTGCATTTTTGATGGACAAAATGGTTTTTCATATTAATTTTATTTCCCATCTACATCCGTCAAAAATAACGTCAGTGAAAAAAACGGACTGTGTGGCCACTACCTTGTCGTCAGTCAGAAAGTACGTCCGTACTGCACAGTCCGCACAGAATGCGTTCGTCTGACCCTAGCCTTATACCAGGGACAAGGCCACAACATTCGATACAATGGACTTGTTGACCTGGGTCAATGCATGTAATTCAAGCTTGTCCAGCAGTGAATGTGTTAAAATTGGTATTCCTTCTCTATGTTCCAGTGGTCTCTAAAATATAGCCACCTCCTGCCATTGAGCCACCTGTCGCTGATTCCCCCTCCTTTCCTTCCTTCCTTCCCTCCCTCCCTTGTATCCCTCTGGCTGGCTCCTTTCTGATCACAGCAGGCCCTTGCAAGCACAGATAACCACACTGGGATTTCTCTGTCCTCAGCAGCATCATCGCTGCTCCCTTCCCTTTGCATCACTCTTCTCTCAGAATTAAAACCACAAGACGAGCATAAGCAGCTTTCTATAGCTTTCATTTTGTTCTGCACAATTTATTTTATTTTTTATATATATATATATATATTCTAATTTGTTCCCAGAATCCATGTCACCGTTCCATATAAGGAGATGATTTTTTCCTCTTTCCGTTTCCATGACAACCAGAGCTCTGCACCATTCATTAGCTCAGGACCGCGCTGCATCTCTACACCGCTTCTTGCATCGCTCTCGGTGCTGTTCTGCACCATCCCACTCCCCTCCTGTGTGTTGCCCTCAGAGGAGGGGAGGAGAGTAAATTGGGGGGGGACTATCAGAAGGCATCTCCAGAGCTGCTGTGCCTCCTTCCTGGTCAGGGGGCTGGCAAGCTGGGGAGTATCCAAGAAACATTCAGGGGAAGAGATGAAGAGAGGATGTGTCATGGTAGGCTGAAAATCAGATGCCGCTTTGCTGAGGCCACAACATTGAGGTCAATATTTTCAACCAGGGCACACCTGGACCTATAGAAGGGAGGACCCATCCATTGCACAGCACATCCGGAAGTGGTGCTGGAGGAAGAGGGGAGGTGGTGGCTGCTGGGGATTTTGGGAGTCTGTTTATCTTCTGCTCATGTAAGTAACCTCGCTGGGATGTGGGAGAGTATGAGGGAGACTTCTCTTATTTTATTGGGATTATTATTTCAATCTCTAAAATCAAAGGAAAAGGAGGAATTATCAGCAGCTGGTCACCAGACGTTATTTATTACCACCCCCACCGCATTATATTCAGATTGTTTGTTTATTTTCCTATAAAATTGTAATTCGCTACATCTTTTTAAAATGTTTCCCTAAAATATTCTGACATTCCATCAATGGAACACGTCGTGACCTATCGAAGGACCTATCGAAGGGCGACAGACTTATTGGTGATGTGTATTTACCTGCTACATTATCCAAACACCTGTTATATATGTGTGTGTGTCATTGTGTATGTATATTTATTTTCTACACATGAGTAAGCCTTGGTATATGAGGGGAATCCTGGGGCACTCCTCAGGCCTTCAGATGATGCGAGGAACCAATGTGGGGGGGGGATTTTCATCCATCTCTGTATATGTAGCCCCCTCCTCCCTCATAATGAGACTTGTAGCCATTTATCACGTTGCACACCTCAAGACTCCATACGTGATATTACCCTGAGCGCAAATTCTAATTCCTAGTTGTGACAGGTGGTAGCAAATAAAAATACATAGGCAGATAGATCTATGTTCTCTGTATAAATTCTTAAATCTAAAGTATCACTTTGTGTCAGTGTCGCTGTGTGTGTGTTGATAGATGGTAGACGTCTTCGTCTACCCGAGGGCTTGTTTTATTGCTGTAGGCCACACAATGTTTTCTTTCTCCTACATGTAAATAATTCACTTGACATGTTGGTTAAATTCCTTGGCTCAATCTGGGGGTTACAGAGAATTTCCAGGGACATCTCACACACTGTGAGCTTTTATTTTATTCTTCGGCTCTGCTTATTTTATGGTCTCAATTTCCAATTCTCTTGATAATATATATATATTTTTATTATGATAAAACACCGATATGTATATACGTAACACCTTAATATACCATATTTGTAATATGCGTATGAACTCTACCATGTTGTTTTATTTTTTTTTTAAAAATATATATTTTGGGGAGGGTTGAAAGGGATTCGCTTTCTTGCGAGAAAATAATGACATGCAGTGCTATGTGCGCCTGTTCATTTAAGCTTGCCAAGAACAATATTGATTGTGTCGTCAGTGTGAGGAGGGGTTGTAACATTGAAAATATATATATATATATATATATATATATTCAGTATTCTGCATTGATTGATGTTTATCTCTGTTTGAGTATTCTCACGTTTGACGCTTAATAAACACTGCTTAGGCGTCACCGGCACGAATTCAACAGCTGACGTATACCAGTTCTTTCGTCTTATTTCTTTCATCTCTGCGGTTGCTGATGTTGCTCCAGTCCTGGTCATCTGTATTATGTTTATTAGTGAAAAACCAATGAACTAAAGACTTCTGATTTACAGTGTAGAAAAAATATCAACACAATCCTCCGTTTTGTAGCCATATATTGTAGTGTTTTTCTTCTTCACAATGGGTGTTGTTGACCTGACATGTCGGTAATCTGTGAAGTGGAATAAGGAACATATTTGGAATTGTTCTGATACATGGCATCCATGGACCCTTATGTTCTTTCACTCCCACTGTCATCCCTTGTATTAAGCCAGGGCTCAGCAACCTTGGGCTCTTGGGCTTCCTTAAGTTTTGGAACTACATTTTTAAAAAAAAAAAAAAAAAATTGAGAAAGTATTTTACCAGGAAGGATATATTGAGATTTCTCTCGTTTTCAAGTATGTCCTGGGTGGCGAGTATGTACCGTTAGTTGCCCAAGGACACTTGCTGGAGAGGTGCTCTTGCCGGGATTGAACCTGTGTCTCCACAGTCTCTCTCCACGGTTATAGAGCAGTGATGTTACCTCTCCCATAAATCTCCTTAATGAGTGACTGTCATGGGAGATGTCGTTCCAAAACATCTGAGGGGTCAAGCTTGCTGACTCTTGTATTAAGCTATTCATACTTGTGCCATCCGACAGCCCATTTGCAAACCTTAATCACTATTGAAAAGCTCTTTGAGAAGCTATTTGAGATCTGGTATAAGTGGAAGGTTTTTTTTTTGTACTTGCTCACATATTGGAGTAATATCGAGTAATGGCTGGACAAGACCATATGATGGGTAGCAGTTAATTTTCATTCGGAAGTCCCACTACATGATCACCTCTTTTGAAAGGCACCAAGTGCAACTGAACCCATAACCACAACTTTTGGGAATGAAGGATGTCAAATCCCATCATGTTTTCTTAACTGCACAAAATATATACAGGCTAAGGCCGAGGGCGCACTAGGTGGACCCGTACTGATGTACTTGCCGTCATAGCCATGTGACGCTGCGAAGGGGCCGGTCACACGCTTGTGCGCGCGCACAGCAAACGTCCTCCCAGAAAGCCTCTCCGTTGACACGCTAGACGCGCTCAGCGGCTGCGTCAAGTGGAAGGAACGTCCACTCTCACAGACGTTCCTTCCACGCTCCTGTGCCCCCGGCCTAAAAGGTAGTGAAATTAAGTTTGAGGGATCTCAAATAAACATCATGATCAAGTATCTGATCTCCTTACTGCAGTATTTGTATTATACATGTTGCAGGGCTGCACCTTCCCTGTCCTCTCCCTATTGCATGAAGGACTATCGTGTTCCCTGAAAAATTGGCCGGATCTTACAGCAGCTAGGTGGGAATATTACCTGACTTGGTGACCTGTCTCTCCCAACCCATTCCTGGGTAAGCCTTTTCAATGGTTTTTTTGTGGCTTGTGGCGGTCACATGAGCGTTCTTTGAGGGGAAGAAACGTCCGTGATAGTGGACATTCCTTCCACTCTGACGCCCGACTGGCCACCTCGCTGAGCGCAGTCAGTCCTATGGAGGATTGCGCTTTGTGGCCTGTCTGCGTCCGCCGTAGTTTTTTCACAGGGAGGCTGAAATCACATCCGGTGGTAGCACGCACAATTCGTGCATGCGCTACTCTGTGTGGCCCTCCCTGTCGAGACGTCACAAAGCTGTGATGGACGCAGGGAAGCGCGGTAACACGTACGCACTCTGTTCGCTCGTGGGACCGCAGCCTTATTGGGAGGCCTGGAAGGCTGATTCAGTCTTCATATTGTCAGGGATTCCTCCCGCCTGGAAGGCTGATTCAGTCAGCATTGACAGCCATTGGATTGCCTGAATGCTGCAATGGAATCTACGTGTTTCAAGTGAACTTCAGGGTAATTTATTACTACACTACTACTATTTATTACTACTCAGCCACTTTCATAAACTGTAGCAAGATTATTTGTTCATTACAAATAAAATCATTTTATAAAACCTATGCTGCCGCTTTTTTCTTTGAAGTAATTGTATGTAAAACGGGGAAAAAATAAATGGATTTTTATCTCCGGTTTCCCATTTGTGGATTTTTTTTCCATTACACAGCGTTTACCAAAATTTGTGCAAAAGCTTTCTGTTGTGGTTTATCTTCTACAGTATTTAATAGGGAATGTTTACAATAGGCTGCAGAAGATCTATTGTTCTCCTGGTTAACTGAGATGAGAGCAGTCAGCTGATCGAGATAAAACATGAAGGTTAATTTCTAATCTACCCCCTGGTGATGTCTTTTGAATACATCCCACACAATGCAATGATGTGAGTCTATGACTGACACGTTCACTCCTTTCTATAGCCAAAGCCACCCAGTGAGGAGCAAGTGATGTAAAGATACTGTATGGGGGGGAAGTTTACAATACAAAAGTAAGGATGCACATATACTGGTGTTGTATAAGTGAGGATACTGGCATTTGCACGAGTACTTGTACTCATGCAAATGCCCTCGATACTTCTACCGATACCGGAAGCCAGCTCTAACCACATTCTGCCAGGCCCCACCAGCTGACTGCGTTCCAGCGTGCGGCCGCCGGCATGTGAAGGTTGTAGCACAGTCGCTGGTGCCTCCAGCAACAATCTTTTTGTCGAGAGATCAAACTCTGCAAGATCTTGCAAGCGCTTGGTACCAGTGGAGCTGCATTACAACCTTCACATGCCGGCGGCCACTCGTTGGAATGCGGCCAGTCAGAGATACCTGGCAGGATGCTGTTAGTGCATTCTGCCAACCACCCCAGTGTCTGAGGTCTGGGATATATCTATATCTGAGGTCTGGGATGTGTGTGTGGTCAGGGTGTGTGCAGGCGTGTGCAGTGGGTAAATGGGGTGTCTAACCATACATTTCAATATTAACATAAATTGGATGGACTTTCAGCAAAATACGAAGATTGGAAAGCATCACATGACATTAGAGTATCAGTACTTGACTCGGTCTTTAAAAATATCGTATTGGCGCATCCCTACAGAAAAGATTGCAAAATAGATGCACCCAGTGACACATATAGAGTAAAATATTTTCTTAACTAAACAAACAAGAGAAAAATAAATCACCAAAACCAACAGAAAGTGAAATATACTTATTTTGTTGATGTTGCTGATATCTTATATGTGCTTTGATTTTCTCTTGTATATTTAGTTAAGGAAATGTTTTGCTCTATGTGTCACTGGATGCATCCATTTAATGGAGTCTCGGGGTCAGGCAGCCGACTCGAATCATTGTATTTTGTAGCATATATTCAAATGACATCACCAGTGGGTAAATTAGAAGTCTTTTAAGCTCTCTGTCATATCTCATTCACCTTCTAGCTCTTATCTCAGGTAGCCTGGAGAACAATAGCATTCCACCTTCCGCCTCGTTTACTGTTAAATATTGTATATTAGATAAACAATACTCATAAAGCAAAGCTTTTGGTAAATGTTGCATCATGGGAATATCCAAAAAATGGAACCCGGGGATAAAATACCCAATTTTATTTTTCCTTTTTACGTGCAATTACTTCTGACAAAGAAAAAAGTAACCAGCACCATGTGTTTTATAAAGTGATTTTATTTGTAATGCACAAGTAATCTAGTTATAGTTTGTGTGTGTGGTAGTGTCCCTTTCCGGAGATTCCAGATTTTTTTTTTATTTTAATAGGACAGGGGAGGATGTCAATAGGTTTTAGGAGGGTGCTGTAAACTCAAAGGCGGCTTGACCTACACTATAATACAGAGCAAAAGGTAAATATGTCATTATTTAGCAAACCTTTTTACATTTTTAAAGGGAATAATGATGCCAGTCAGCTCAAAGAGTGCCTGAGCATTATGGGAAATAGTGTCAAAACATCTTGTTATTTGCCGATCCCTGTTCCAGGTCATAAACTCTAGCAAGAAGAGACCTCCTCACACCTCCTGTGTCGTTTCTGTGAAATGAAGAGCGTGTGATTTGCCATGTTGGTTGCACTCCTAATGAAGGAAATGCCAACATCTGGGCGTCTCTGAAACAAGTAGCTGTTCCTGTGTACCTAAGCAAATGATTATTTTCTGCACACAAACTGTGGTCACCTCTGCTCACTTCCATCAGCTGTGAAAACACTTGCTGGGCAAGCTGTTAATGTGGTACATGTTTGTGGAGGCAAGTCATTGATTGATTTTGTGATGTATGATGCTTGTAGCTTCTTGGAGGTCACGGAGCCTATGTTGTCTCATACTGATCATTGATCTGGCGGTATGAAGTTTGGGAATTGCTGCAAAAAGTCCTGTACTACTAAAATACCTTATGTGTTGCATATGTAATCTACAGCAATGTATATCAATTTGAATTAATATTCTTTTCCAATCCTCCGTATACACTTTGGAGGATTAAGTGAACTGCCTCCCCGCTCCCCTCAGTGTTTTCTATGAATGGTAGCTTTCTTACGCTAATCCTGGGGTCGCACTCTTTTGCTTCGTTATGTTCGGTTAGGTTGTGGAGAGGACTTGTTCCTGTTTATCTGATTTAACTTCATGCCCCTGCCGCAGTTTACATCGTTGATTGTTCCATCGCCTATCCTTTCTCTGTTTCTTCCATGTTAATATTTGAGTTTTTCTCCACTTTATCTTCTTGCTGGTTCCAGGCTCCTTTTTTTAAATTGTCACGTATGAACTATTTGTTAAATGGACAAAACCAGGAACCTGTGTCCTCTGTACACCTGAAACATGGGTCTGGAACACTGGTCTCCTCTCTTCTGTCAAGCTCTGAACCTGGGTTTCATCTCTTCTGCCAAGCTTAGAACTTAGGTTCCATCTCTTCCAGTGACATTTGGAATCTGGATTCCAGCTCTCTTAGTTGACTGTGACAGATCTCTGTACCCCGACAGTGTCACATCTGTCAATGCTGCTTCCTTGCAGGACCCCAGTGTTCTACCCAGGCAGACCCCAGTGCCTCCCTCCAGTCCTAGACAAAGCTTAAGGAACGAGACACATAGGGAGCCCTCTAGCGTCCCCCAGAAATAAGACGAGGCCGTAGAGCTGGGTTCTTTCAGGGTTCGAATGAAACTCTTTTAATCAGGAAAACACATACATTTATACGGTCACACATGGATCATTTGCATACCCCCCCCCCAAAAAAAAAAATGTTGGGACCTAATCAGACTGAGACAGATAATTGGACAAACATTTACTTCTTGGAATGTGAAACCTAATTAGATTAGGGACAGACAATTAAATTAAACATTGCGAACCTTTCTAAATGAGTAAAGACAATGGGAATCAAGATAACAGATTACAGACGGCAGATTTACAACCTATTCAAATATAAACAGATGAGCACATTCTTGAGACAAAGAGTAGCCTGGCAGGTTAATCCTAAACGAGTAGCAGATACACATGGACCATACAATAGACACACAATAGCATTCTTGCATAATCACAGATTACACCAACATTCTGCAAACGAGAAGGCAAGAAAATAATAAAGAACCTCAGGCCTGCACCTCCCAAACACATCTCCATGTCCATGCACCCAAAGTCCAAATGACACACGTCACATTGACCTTGAAATTTTCATGCATAACTTGAACCTTGGTTACATCCCTTCAGCATTCCTAGGAACCTGTGTTCTGTCTACTCTGAGCTGCCTGAAATCTTGGTTTCATTTCTTCTGACCTGCTTTGGAACCGGCATTGCATCTCTTCTGGAATGCCAAAGTTCCTGGGTTTCATATCTTCTAGTAGACATGGCACCTGTTTCCTCCATGATATCACAATTGCTCCCTCATTTATACCCATTTTTTAAAAACACTTGCCCCTTGTGTCAGATTGTATTGACTTTGCTTTTACTTTTCTTTCTATTTGTATTCTTTCTTGTTTTTAACCCCTCTTTCCTGCTACATTCCTGACCTTCCTTGGGTCAATCTAGTTCACGTAAGCTTGCTACTGTAGTGTAGTTTCTGTGCTTCTCTGACCATTTTTGATTCCTAAGTAGATCAAATATCCAAATGTATTACAGAATTCCTCCAAAAACACCTAAATTTTAACTTGTCAAAATTGTAATATTATTTATAATTTTGTAAGTGAGCGTGCAAAGGTTGGACATATTTGTCCTCAAACTTATCCGTCACATACACTAAAGCCGGGAAAGCGTATTTGGAAATAGATACGTATCTGGTCAGCGCGAGATTCAACACTAGGGAATTCAGGTGGCGCTCAAGATATCATCATCCACATGGATACATAATATAAATAAAGCAGAAAACAAATTGCATTGGTGTAGTATGTATCTTATAATGTGTAGAATGTAGTATCTTATCATAGATCCACTCACAAAGCAGGAGCCCTAACACTGGTTTGGGCTCCTGCTTTGTGAGTGGATCTATGATAAGATACTACATTCTACACATTGAATGAGACATACTACACCAATGCATTTTGTTTTCTGCTTTATTTATATTATGTATCCATGTGGATGATGATATCTTGAGAGCCACCTGAATTCCCTAGCGTTGAATCTCGCGCTGACCAGATACGTATCTATTTCCACTCTTTCTTGGTTTGGGGGAAACCACTAACCATCTGGTCTAGCTGGGTATTCCGGTGGTGGTACATATTGTGGGCGCTTACCATTGTTTTCTGTCGGAAAGCATATTTATTTTGAGTAATACAATTTGTAATGTATCAGCTTTCCGCTTTGACATTAAATTCATAATACATGTTTCTGTGTATATTTTATATCTCGTTTCATCTTTGAATGACCTTGTGAAGTTACCATAAAACCAGAGTGCAGTGTATTAATACCGTAGGAAATAAATATAAAATCCGTCTTGAAGCAGGCCCGCAGTCAGTTCATCACAGTTGACTGATTGCAACAGTCACAAAATTAGCACATCTTTGAAAAACTCTCCAATTAATAATTTCGATACTGGGAGAAGATGCCGAGTAATGGACCGAAATAATTTGTCTTTATCCAATCTGGCTGGGACTTAACAAATAAAAATAATACCTCTTGGAGGTTCTTCTTGGTTGGTCACTGTTGCATTTGTCTTGTACTAGGAGTCAGAAAAGTAGATTTTTCATGAGTTCCAGACCCAAAACTATCCTATAGTCAACATTTGTTTTTTTTTGTCCGTCGAATCTCTGTGGAATATTGGTCCCATTATGCAAAAAGGTTATACTTCTCCAATGGTAATGGTTTATTCAGGTTTGTTACTCAACACACACTGCATACTAATTGGACTCTTGATGCTGCTTTGTCCCCTATGAGGTCTGCATCAAGTCCTGTTAGTAATTATGAGTCTAAGATAGCATCATCTTATTTAGCCTTATCTTAAAGGGACACTACCACTTATATAAGCTGTAAATGGATTGCTTGTGAATTACAAACAAAACCACCTTACAAAACACATGCTGTTGCTTTTTTCTTTGTTTGAAGTTATTGCATGGAAAATAGCTTTATCTCCTGTTTCCATTTTGTGGATTTTTCCCATGATGCAACATTTACCAAAAACTGTGCAAACGTTTTACTATACTGCTGTGGTTTATCTAATCTTTTTTTGTGTGTGTCAAATCTTTTTCTTGGCTTAAGTGAAAATCAATACAAGCAATAGCATATGAGTGACATGTACAGTTTATCAATAATCGGTCAATGACTGTAGAAGATCCCGTACATCACAAAATAAAGCCATATACATTAGGAAGGGGTCAATAGAAACAGTACTTGAGTGGTAAGGTAACCCCTACAAAGCAACACAAATGCCACCCTCTTCTTTTCAAATGAATCCCCATATGAGGTCGCCGGACAGTCAATGGATGGGAACACCAATCCCATCAGCTATAGGACTCTTGAGATAAGGAAGTAATTGTAAAGAAAAAACAACAAGAAACAAAATACAAATATATATAGTGCTGGTTGATTATATCCAACTTATCGATTTTCCCCAAACCATTCCGACCATCCCAGAAGATCCTGACCATAGCCTTCATCATTCCACTTCCAAACCATTATCTGGTATCTCGATTGAGGGTAACTGAGCCAATCACATTAATGATATAATATTGATCGTATTTACCCAGCGAAGAGTTGTGAACCTCCTCCAGTACCCTCACCCCTTCCACGCAGAGCACCTAATCTCTGAGTGAGGGTGGGCGGGTAATCACGTTTCCAATAAACTGGGCTCAAAGCCCTCGCGGAAGACTAGATTATGGATGTACAGAAGGGAATTTTTATAGGAATTAGGAGAGTAGGGTAGCATCTAATTTATGGTATTTAACAGTTAATGTGGTGGAGGGATTGTTTAGATAAGGCTGCAGGGGGGCTATTGTTCTCCAGGCTAACCGAGATAAGAGATGGCAGCTGAACGAGATGACAGGGATTTTAAAAAATTTCTAATCTACTCCCTGTTGATGTCCTTTTGAATACATTCCACACAATACAATGATTGGAGTCCGTGATCAACCCATTCACTACATTCTATGGCCATTACCACACAGTGAGGAGCAAGTGATGTAAAGATAATGGGCCATATTACAAAGCTGGTGCTAACTTAAACAGAGCTGCTGTAAACGTACCAGAGCCATTATATTTTATGGGTTAAGTTTACAACAGCACTGGTTGAGTTAGCACCAACTTTGTAATGCTGCCCTCTGTGGGGTCAGTTTACAACAAAAAAGATCTCAAAACCGATGCACCAAGTGACACATACAAAGTACATGGAAGATATCGGCAACATAAAATAAATAAGAACACTTACATGTTTGGTGGTAGTGGCCCTTTATAGGACAGAGGTCCCACAGAATACCTAGCTGTTTGCAGAAAGTGATTGACAGCAAGTGATGAGTTAACTGGTGTGCTGAATTCTACCAATGTAAATAAATAAGATGCTATTAAAGCAGAAAGGGGTCCTCATTGCTTTTGGTGCCCTTTACGGTTGGTAAATTTAAAAGTGAGTAAAGAATGATAATAAAATCTTATAGGAGGTTTAGCTCTTGCTGTAATTCCCTTCATTGCAGCATCGACTCTGCCCAGAAGTGACTCACCCAGTCAGAGGTGCCTCCATTTACAATCCGGAAGCCGGGAAACATTATTTTCTTTCTCTTCTACAAATGGTCAGGTGCAGAGCCTCTGGGCGACATGGTGAATGGACAGATTCTCTGGGTCTCATGGTGATGGATGGTCTCTTACAGGGTTATTCAGAGAGCACCGTAATGTCGCAGATGCTCTTTATAATTGGACATGATCTCTAGGTACTGAGGGTAAATGGGTAGGTTCTCTGGGTGCTGTTAGCAATGGGGCACAGTCTCTGGTTCCTGGGGTAAATGGACATGGTCACTGGTTGTTAACGGCTGTGGTCTCTGGGGTGAATTGGTAAGGTTTTGAGGTGAATAGGTAGGGTATCAAAGTGTCAGCGAATGGGCAAGCTTTGTGCGTGCCGTAATCTTTTCCCCTGTTGCCTTTTAGCTTCTGACACACTCGTGCCCCTCCTTATTATCTTCTATCACTATTAACATACACTACAATCATGGTTTCCATCTCTCTGCCCTCTCTCTTTTCCACGTCTCTCCATTTCGCTTGTCATTAAGTTATCACCTTTGCCCTTCTTCTGACCTCGATAGAAAATTCATTTTCCATCCATTACAGACAAGTGTACAGTTTTTATCTTTATGTGAAATAAAAGCGCTGACAAACGGCACCTGTAACTGGTTTGCTGTGTGTGTGTGTATTTGATGTTTGTATGTTTGTTTCATTTCATGCGTTGTGTTTAGCCGCATCTCCATGGGATTTAACTCTCGATATGGCTCCTTTCTTCAGCCTGAACCTTGATCTCTGCATCGATCGTTTGATTTCTGTAATGAGTGCCTATAAACATGGAAACTTTCCCGAATTCTCACCCCTAAGGCTTCTTGATCTAGGTCAGGGTAAGACGGGGGCCCTATCAGTGAGGGGGAGTCGAGCAAAGAGAAGGCCGTGAGCAAGATGTAGGTGGAATCAGCGGTGCGATGAGAGGAGCGTGTGGGCTTGGATTACAATAACGAGGGTTTACATGCTGCGGTTTTGTTGTGGACTGCAGAAGCTTTCTCGAGATTGCTGTAGAAAGTCTTTGGGCACCTTTTGATATTCTGCAAATAAAACCCAAAGGGTGTCGTGATTAATGATCCTTTGGATCAATGAACTAGTCTTGCTATTTTATTCACAAAACCAAGGACCCTATTCCAATGCAGCTTTAACATTAATGGCTCCGTATGACCATCCAGCCGAGCCACGTTTACTCCTTACTGTTTGTTTACACTTAAAAAAAGCAACAAAGGGACCCGCTATAACAATTTACCCCTAATCCCCCCCCTTTAATAATTGGACAGATTCTGCTGACATGTTCTGGCCAATTAATTTTATTAATCTGTGAGTTATTAAGGCCAGGAGCACATGGGTGCAATAGGTGCGCCCGTACTGCTGTACTTACTGGTGCCCGTCGCAGCCATGTGACGGTGCGACGGGGCCGGTCACACGCTTGAGCAGGAAATGCGTGCGCAGCAAGCGTCCGCCCAGAAAGCCTCTCCGTTGACAAGCAAGACGCGCGTCAACGGGGCGGATCGTGCTTTGCAGCGCTGAGCGCACTGAGTGCGCTCAGCGGCTGCTTCGAGTGGAAGGATCGTCCACTCTCACGGACGTTTCTTCTACGCTCGTGTGCCCCCGGCCTTAGCATTAGATACTCACATTTTCTCCTGTAGCACAGGGCTGCTCAGGGCTCCTGAAGTGCGGACGTCCCGGCAGGTTCTTACTCAGATTGCGTAGTGTACCAAACTTTTCAACACACTCAGCGCCTGCATTAGAAGACCGGAAAGCATGCAGACATCATTATCGGTTTTAGAGGTGGTGACTGGTAGGTGGGATGTTCAAAATCCTGTCTGCCGAGTGACGGCTGTGTGTGCCGAGGAAACAGCCATATCTGCCAAACAGAGTCTAAGGCACCAGAAAGTACCAGTACCCATGGGCTCTGTTGAAGTGTTTTTTATTGGATGCTTTACACACTAAGTTGTGTTAGGCATCCAATAAGGCCTGCGTACCCCAGATAGTACTGATCTACAACTCCCATGAGTCTCTGGCCATCTATTGCATTCATACATTCCTGTGAACCGTCAGCATCTGGGGGGGGGCACAGAATATGACATCCCTGGCTTTTAGTGTATAAATTCTAGATCTGTTTATCTTCAATGGACCATTATTATCACATCTACAACATGAGCAATATTTGGTCATTCTTTCCCAGTTGACCAGCAAATCGGCCCTAGACGCTCTACTGTTTGATATAAAAAGCAGAAATTTTATATTTCATATGTGTGAATAATGGGGTTTGCTATCCACATCTCAGTGTCCGTGTGTGACGTGTATGGCAATTTGCCTTAACTTCATTGTTAATTTTGACAGCAGATTTTGGTTTGTTTTAGTCTTAGTTTTTTTACTAAAATAGCATTTAATTTTAGTAAAATTTTAGTCATCTGAATTGTTTTAATTTTACTCTAGTTTCCGTCGACTGAAATCTACTGTACATTTAGTCGACTAAAGTCTAATGGGTTTAGTTAAATTGTAATTAATGCTTTATTTCAGCGTTTCTCATTTTATTATTATTTATGAAGCGCCAGCATATTCCACAGCGCTCTACAATGGGCACAATATAGACAGGGTTACAATACATTGAACGACATTTGACAAACCAGTACAGGAGGAAACGGGGGCCCTATCTCCGTGGGAATTTACAATTTAGAAGGGTTGGGGTGGAAAAAGGAGGAGAGGACTGCAAGGTGAGATTGATGGACTCTTTGGGGCAGAGGAGTGTATCAGGGAGTCGGGTGGTAGGCTTCCTTAAATAGGAAAGTCTTAAGGGAGCTTTGAAGGAAGGGAAAATAGGGGAAAGTCTGACAGTATGAGGGAGAGTGTTCCAGAGGATGGGAGCTGCGCGTGAGAAATCCTACCTCAATCATGGGAAGAGCAGATGCGGGGAGAAGCTAGGCGCAGGTCACTGTTTGATCTCATTCTATACTCCTGGTGTAAACATCTATTAACCTGTTATTAGGGTTGCACCGATACCGATACTAGTATCGGGGCCGATACTGGGTACTGCAGGAGTACTTGGTACTCGTGCAGTACCCCCCGATATTTTTTCCGATACCGGAAGCCGGCATTGAGCCGGCTTGCCGGCATCCGAGGGGCTGCGGCGGCTGTCCGAATGCTCTATCTGCATTCGGGCAGCCGCCCCTGGAGCTGCTCTCCGCGATACCTACCTTCCTGGGCGCCGCCGGGAATGTGTCCGCGCATGCGCTCGTTGGAAGGACCCCAGCCGTGACCACGTGGGACCATGTGATCACAGCTGGGGTCCTTCCAACGAGCGCGCGCAGAAACTTTCCCGGCGTCACCCAGGAAGGTAAGTATGAACACAGTGTGCAGCTGCAGGGCCTGTCCGAATGCCGATAGAGCATTTGGACAGGTCCTGCAGCTGCTCTCCGCAATGATGCTTACCTTCCTGAGCGACGCCGGAAAGTTTCCCCGCGTGCGCTCGTTGGAAGGACCCCAGCCGGGATCACATGGTCCCACGTGGTCGCGGCTGGGGTCCTTCCAACGAGTGCACGCGCGGAGACATTCCCGCGTCGCCCAGGAAGGTAAGTATCGTCGCGGGGGGGGATCCATGAGCTGGGGGCATACCATGTGTGAGCTGTGGGGGCATATCCATGAGCTGGGGGGCATATCCATGAGCTGGGGGGCATACCCATGTGTGAGCTGGGGGGCATACCCATGTGTGAGCTGGGGGGCATACCCATGTGTGAGCTGGGGGGCATACCCATGTGTGAGCTGGGGGGCATACCCATGTGTGAGCTGGGGCATACCCATGAGCTGGGGGCATACCCATGTGTGAGCTGTGGGGGCATATCCATAAACTGGGGGGCAATATCCATGTGTGAGCTGGGGCAAATCCATGTGTGAGCTGGGGCAAATCCATGTGTGAGCTGGGGCAAATCCATGTGTGAGCTGGGGCAAATCCATGTGTGAGCTGGGGCAAATCCATGAGCTGGGGCAGTATGAATATATATATATATCGGGGGGGATATACATGTGAGCTGGGGGCATTTTTATATGGTCTGTTCTTATTGGAAAGTGTCACATGACATTAAAGAAAAGTATCGGTACTCGGTATCGGTGAGTACTTTTAAAAAGTATCGGTACTCGTACTCGGTCTTGAAAAAGTGGTATCGGTGCATCCCCTACCTGTTATTATTCATGGTATTAAGGTCTGAACATGCAATCCAGGCGCAGATATAACTGTTATGTTATAAATAATATATTTATTTTACAATCCATTTTCCATTTTGACAGCAAATTTTAGTTTTAGTCGTAGTCTTTTGTCTAAAATGCCATTAAATTGTAGTCATCTGAATTATTTTAGTCAAAAACATGTTCTAATATTTAGTTGACTTAAATTTTTAGTCGACAAAATTAACACTGCTTAACTTTTTTTGGCTACAGCCTTTTTTGGCTTCCACACATGGAAATTTTAGAATATATGGATCCTTGCCATGGTTCCCGGGGCCTAGGTCCCATGCCTCATAAAATTTAAAGTGAACCTACTGCTGCAACAAGTGATTGATATGTCTGGGAGTGATCATTTGATAGAGAATTATTAAAGAGGTATACATTTCCCAGCAACTTGGCTAGCACAATGCTTATATACAGTTAGGTCCATATATATTTGGACACGGGCACAATTTTCATACTTTTGGCTCTGCCACCAGAATAATATTAAAACGAAACAATCCAAATGAATTTGAAGTGCAGACTTTCTGCTTTAATGCAAGGGGTTGATCATAAATATTGAGTACAAATTTTAGGAACTGCAACCGTTTTTGTACACAGACCTCCCATTTTTAGTGGTTCTATGTGATTGGACAAATTAATATACCAGTAATCCTAAATAAAATGTTCCTTTTAATATTTTATTGAGAATCCCTTACTGGTAATGACTGCCGGAAGTATGGAACCCATGGACATTACCAAAGACTTGGTTTCCTCCTGATGCTTTACCAGGCTCCAACTGCAGCTGTTGTCAGTTGTTCTTTGTGGATCTTTCTGCCTTTAGTTTTGCCTTCAGCAAGTGAAATACATGCTCAATTGGGTTGAGATCAGATGATTGACTTGGCCATTGCAGAATATATCACTTTTTTCCTTCAAAACTCCTGGGTTGCTTTTGCAGTGTGTTTTGGATCATTCTCCATCTCAACTGTGAAGCGCTGCCCAATCAACTTTGCTGCATTTGGGTGAATCTGGGCTAATAGAGTATCTCTAAACACTGCTGAATTCATCCAGCTGCTTCTGTCACATCATCAATAAATATCAATGACACAGTGCCACTGGAAGCCATACATGACCATGCCATCACACTGTGGCCACCATGTTATACAGATGATGTTCTGTGCTTTGGATCATGAGCTGTTCCAAGTCTTCGCCACAATTTTTTCTTTCCATCTTTCTAGTACAGATTAATCTTAGTTTCATCCATCCAAAGAATGCTTTTCCAGAACTGGTCTGGCTTTTGTTAGATTTTTTTTTTTGCAAAGTCTAATCTGGCTTTTCTATTCTTCAGGCTTATGAATGGTTTGCACATTGTGGTGAACCCTCTGTATTTTCTCTTGTGAAGTAGAAGCCAACAAAATACTTGTTTTTAGGATCCAGGCAAAATGTTCGCTATGTATTTGCTAGAATAAATCCGACATTTAGGAGCCGGGGTACTGTTGTATAACCCTTTGTCAATCCACCCTCGATTTTTTTCAGCCTTGCATTTAGGGATCTCCCGATTATTGGTGGCCGATATTCAGTAAATTGCTTATCTGTATCAGTCTTTAATTTGCCGATAATTGGACAAGTTGGGTCATTGTAGCCACAACACGTGTGAGGTCTCACAGAACGGTGCTGATCCGATGATTTGGGGCTTCTCCCACAGAAGGCTGACATCTTGACTGACAGCTCTTGCTGTAGGACGTCTCCTGCTCACTGACTGTATTGCACATGAACGTGATAACAAGAGAAATTGGGCAGGTTTCAACAACGTTGGCCCTCCAGATGCTTTGGAACTACGCTTCCCATGAGACTCTAAAAACCTAATGAATAGCTGAACATCATGTTAGATGTAGTTCCAAAACCTCTGGATGGCAGAGGTTGCCAGCCCCTTACATACAGGGTCATATGAGGAATCATTGAAAAGGCCAGAGTCTAGACACCGTTATGTTTGTAAAATTAAAAGCCTAAATAAAAATATTTATTTTTTCATTGAATAAATGAAAAGGGCATGGTGCAATGTTTATAATCTTATAAAAAAATAAGTTAGTGGCATAATGTAAGATTTGTGTTGTTTTTTTCCCCACAACTTTAAAATTACAGCATATCGACACCAAATATCTGCTATCGGCCAGAAAGTCTGCCGAGAATCTGCATCGGCTCTGAATAAATGATATCGGTATGTCCCTACTTGCATTAAACCACATGTGTCGTGCCAGCGGATATTGTGAAGTGTAGTAGGCCAGTTGGCGTGTTGTTGGCTCCGTGTCTTGTCTTCAAAGTAATTTAAAATCCAGGTGGTGGAGTGGCGGCTGCAGTTCTGAATTGTCACTGAGAAAGACAGGTGCTCTCGGTGATGTCATGGTTGACTGTCATTGCCCAACACAGTGTTCCTTTTGTACTCCAGGCGGCTTGCTCTCAGATCCTTGTTTTGTATGGCTACGGTCCTCTGAGTGCTCCATCCTGCCTGCTATACAAATGACAGGATGACAAAGTCCGTGTCCTGTACATGATGTGTGACAAGCCTCATTAAACTGCAGCCGAGAGATGTCTTAATCTCCCACCACCACCCATCGCCAGGGAGGGCCACGCGGATCCAGTGAGTGCTGGGCTGTGTCAAAGCCTGGCAAAGACTGCTGTCATGCCTCGGCTGATTACACTTGCTGTGCGGAGTGTTTTAAGATATTGAAGTAGCGGATAAGTCGCGTAGAAGCAGCTATTGAGGATAGCGCTGCGGGTAAATCCGTCTTCTATTTTCTTATGCTGGAAATGCTGTCAGCTCCTCGTGAGGTTGCAGGAGATGTTAGAGATGGAGGAAGATATGTCCTTCCACGACCTTTCCATGGTAACAGGCTGCAACAGGTTTGCTACAAGATTCTCCATCCCATTTCATCTCATCTCTTATCGGCTCGGAATTGGAACCTGTCCACAGTACTTGTAAGCATTTTGCAGCTGTGGTGTGTCTACTCGCTGCTGCCTGGGTCTCTGTGTGTCTACTGTTATCACACCCCTGCTGACCTGACTTCCACTGGAGAATGAATCCTTTCACATCTTCTGGGATGCAGAAACATTGCAGTCTGTATGCCTCTTCATGTAAATACCTCCTGGCTTATTTATTCTGGCGATGGGCATGAAAGGAGTTATCATTCTTCCACCCACTTATAGTGATGTAAAGAAATACATAGACACACATAATTACATAGCCATAGTATTAAAAATACAGCTTTTCTTTGTACATTCTTTCAATATTTTGCTTGTTTGATCTTCATGACATTAAATAAACGGGTTCCTCATTCTCCCCCTTGTAGTTTTGTCTACATTTTCTTATCCTTTAAAAGGACACTGTCCTTAACATAAGCTGTAACTAGATTACTTGTGCATTACAAACAAAACCACATTATAAAACACACGCTGCTGTTTTTGTTTCTTCTTTGTAACATCATGGAAACAAATCCACAAAATGGAAACCTATAAAACACCTAAATAAATTTTTCCTTTTTACATGCAATTACTTCGCTTACCAAAATTTGTGCAAATGTTTTACTTTGTGGCTGTGGTTTATCATATACAGTATTTAACAGTTAATGAGGTGGAGGAGGGATTTGGCTATTGTGTTCTTCAGGTTACTCGAGATAAGAAATGGCAGCTGAATGATCTAGGAGAGGGAGCTTTAAAGACTTGTAATCTACCCCCCTGGTGATGTCCTTTGAGTACATCCCACACAATATAATGATTTGAGTCGTTGACCGACCCATAGACTCCATTCTATAGCCAAAGCCATCCAGTGACGAGCAAGTGATGCAAAACTGGAGGTGAGGGCAGTTTACAACTCCAAAAGATCACAAAATAGATGCACCCAATGACACACATAGAGTAAAACAACACAATGTACATAAATATGATATCAGCAACGTAAAATAAAGACAATAAGGATATTTCACTTTTTGGTGGAGACAAGCGTCTCAAAGCAGCTCTCATTCACAGCCCTAAACTGCGTGAAAATGGGGCTGGTGGAATAAGGTGTTATTTTTTAAGCACAGCAGATATATACTGTATTTCACTATATACAACAGACTCCACTGAGGCTAAGGTCAGATGAGCGCACTCTGCGTGCGTGCATGACGGACGTACTGACGGAAGATACTGTAGACACCACACGGTCTGTTTTTGTTGATGGACGTAGAAAAAAAAAAGGGAGTTCTGGGAAACAAAATTAATATGAAAAATGCTAAAATTTGAAAAGGATATGAAAAGCCATTTTGTGCGTCAAGGTGCTGGACGTCGCAAATGCGCTGCGTCTGACTTCGTGTCATCACGCGCAAAGAACGCTACGCGGACGTGGCGCACTCGGCACGTCCATCTACCGGTTTTACGTTCTTGCCTAACTTGCGTCCGTTTGCCACGTGCGTTGTGCGTGCGCAGTTCGTTGTGCACGTACTTCTTGTGTGGGTCTCTATTGATCATGATTCTATGCTACGATGGACGTTAAACTGCGTGGCAACACGGACGTGATCACTGCGTTCGTCTGACGCAGGTCTTAAATGTAGCTTTAAAAATATAAGACCACTTTTCTTCTGTATAACAATGGGGAATTAGTTACAAAATAGGATATATTGCAAAAGCCTGCCACAAAGGCAATGTACCGTATTTTGACAGGTCCTATTCTATACTTGCATAATGGCTTAGTGCAGGCATTGGGGGGGGGGGAGGGGGTGCGTATGTATGTATGTATGTATGTATGTGCGTGCGTGTGTGCGTATGTATGTATATGTGTTACGGGTAAAGCCCGAAGTGCGGTTAATCCTAGGATTACCCGTGTAATCCTGACATTACATTGGGTAACAGTGAATTTTGCTATTATCTATGGATATTATCAATGAAAAGGCAAAAAGACAAACATTAACATGTATTGCGGATATAATGAATATACAGAGTGACAGGATATGTTTCTTATATGAATGTGAAAGAGTAACATGATCTTCAGGTGTCTGTGCTTATATATCATTTATAAAACATAATTATTGTCTGAAAATAAAGATATTATATACAGAGTAACCTAATGGTAGGTTACTCTGTATATAATATCTTTATTTTCAGACAATTAATGCACAGAGCAACATGACAGTTATTTAGTGTGGTTTGTGACTGTGGATACAATTTCATAACAAAATTGTGTTTTTTAATCCGTCAGATAACAGTTTGCAGCTTTATCCGGGTAATCCTCGGAATTCAGTCAACTGTAACCTGCTGAAAACCCAAGAAAAGCCGAGTACCCAGAGGTGTTTGGCTATTTTGCAGATTACCTGGATAAAGTCCAATGTTTCGTTGCACATCACACTTTATCCAGCAACACTAGGGTAGTGTGCGAATTACCCGGTTAAAACCATGCAGAAAACTGGGGCACCCAGAGGCCTCTGGATACTTTGCAGATTACCCGGGTAAAGTCCGAAATTTAATTTCACTTCGGATTTTTGCCAATGACGCCTGGGTAATGTCCGGATTACCCGGCTAATCCTAGGATTAACCGCACTTCGGGCTTTAACCATAGCATATATGTTACGGTTAAAGCCCGAAGTGCGGTTAATCTTCAGATTACCCGGGTAATCTTGACATTACCCAAAACCGCTGGGTAAAGCTGCGAAAAAAAAAGAAAAATTCAGACTTTACCCGGGTAATTTTAGGACTAACCAGCCATCCTTGGGTAACAGTCTGGAAGAGCTGAAAAATTTGCACTTTACCCGGATGATCTTAAGACTATCCAACCCAGTTTGGTTAAAGAATTTGTTCTTGTTCAGATAAAAGTCTGAAGCTTTAGCCGGGTAATCTGAGGGCTATCCACAGCTTCACTTGGGTAAAAGTGAATTTTGCTATTATCTAAGGATATTCTCAACGAAAATGTGTCACAACGTGTTGACCTAGCATATCATTTTACTACAGGATGCCTTTCAATATAATGTATTCTCTTCCAAACTTGTTTAGATGAGCAGGTATCTAGAGTACACTTTAATGATCATGAATCCCTTCTTTCCCTTGTGAGTGAATCAAAGCTGGCATTGGCCACATGTTACTTGTAGTACAGTGGTTCTTATTAATTTTCACATATAAGATGTTAGTCTCCTGCACTGATCAAGTGTGGTCTTTTTTTCCTGTCCATTCCTGTTTTTTTCAGATTTATGGGGGGGAGGGGGTGTTTGTATGCATTATACAGCTTTCCTGTTTTGCTGATTGTTTTATAAACACACAGATAACAATGGTTTAAACTAAAGGGACGCTTTCACTATACAAAAATGGCAGTCTAGCATGTCCTTTCTAATTCTTTTCATTTTTTTTGACAAATGCCGAATACACAGAGTGCCAGAGGCTGGTGTGCTGGGTATCGATAACATTTTTTTTGTTTCACTCCTGGCATCCCACACTGAGCCCATTGACTTGGCTTTCAATGACCGCACGGGTTACCATACAATGGATGGCAGTGTATGTGAGCATGCTGAATCTGACGGCAATAAAGCCTCCTAGCGAGCTATTTGTACATGTTTACTCGATACAGGAAATTAATTAAATATCCTGCCAGACAATAGGGTTTATGCTAATAAGCCTTTTCTTCTTGGAGTTGTTTGGGGATTAAGTCTCGCATGCACGTTCCATGGCAGCTGACGTTGGAGAAGCTCCACTATCTCTGCTGATAGTTGTTGATGCAAAACAATACAATATTGGTTTTGACGTCATGTTGTAAACTCTGAAAACCAAATCTGATCTCCTCGTTTTTCAACTGTGAAATACTTTGTCTTCTCAATGTATCCCTCATCATGCAGAGGTGTCCTGACTATCTCTTGCGCCCATTAACCGCGTAATAAAATAATCCACGTTGCGTGACGTACCTTGTACGCATAATCATCTGCAGGTTTCTATTTTGTGTATGCGTTGATGCTTTGATTATGTTACCTGCAACCTGCCCCCACAGATGTGAACACAATGCAGAAGTCATTATTTTGACTCCAGAAGTCATATACGCCCCTTCCCACCCTCCCTCTGCAGATGCGGCAGTGCACATAAAATGTGCTTGTTTTATGGCTGCATCTTACAACACCCTTCACTTTCCTCTGTTGCAAAGCCTGACAGCCTTACGGTTGATCTCTCTGGCAAGAAGAACCTGCACATATGGACTGATGTGCTATTTCATCCTCTCTTGATAATCTTATACACGGCTCCGGATCTCTAGCCTTCTCTTTTCAGACTGATCTCTACATAGAAGGATGTAATGTTCATTGGCATCGTAAAGCATACAAAAGCATCCTGTGCTTTTACATTTTAATGCACGTAAACACTACCCGTTATCTGTCGATCATCTCCGCTTGCATTTAACGGATGCAAAATAGTTGAAAGTTCAGCGTGTCAGTTGTCTTTAGTAGCTGACAAATTACAGCATCGTTCATGGCTTATAAATGAGCTTATTAATGGGTTTGTGGGAGGTATTAAAATGTCTGTTTTGGGCAGATTAACCACAAAGATCATCTTGTGACAACCGTGCAGTCCATCTGTATTATGTGACCTTGTTATCAATGAGTAAATCTTTGGAAAACAAAAACTGTGCCTGGACAATGAAATGGTTGACGTTATGTGGTCTGACGCTGTGTGGGCTGACGGCCAGGGTGACACCAGAATATCATGATATGGTCGATTAGCCTCTGTTTAATGGATTTTTCCAAAGGTGACCCAGCTGCTGCAGTGATGTATAAGTTCTCCAAAGGTCGTGGAGCTTAATGGAAATAAGGGAAGAATATTCACTTAATTGTTAAACTGATTCGAATGAAGTCTATTCATTGAGTTAAACAGTCTTGGTGCAACATGTTATAAAAGAAAATTAATGGACTTTTCTTTATTTACAAGCACTAAACCATAAGGAGTAAGAACCAACTTGGCTATGGCAGCTGAGGAATGCTACGCTATGTTTAGGGACTAGACCAATATCATAACTATCCAAACCATGTGATGCATGAAATGTGTGCTCAATAAAGGTGTGACAGAGACGTACATCATTATAGCATACATGTTGCCTTCCCATGGGCTTGAATTTAATGGTGACCTTCACCAGAGATTTTTTTGGGTGCCCCTTCCTCGTTGAGGGTACATTTGAGCTCTGTGTGGGGATTCCCTGTGATGGCTGATGGGTCCCCTTCCCATCTATCTTTTTCTCATTTTACTAATTTCAGAACCATCATTAATTGCCTTATGACTGGGAAGAGCTACGGTTTTCCACTTTCTTGTAAAAATAAATCTATGTATCTGCCTCAGTGACCTACTTCACTTTTGTGCCTTTAAATCTTAGACTAGCGTCTTTGAATGGCTCTTGGACGCATTTTGAATACACCTATCACACTCAACACCATGTCACCAGCTATGGTTGCCCTATGATTTGTCTGGATTTTTATCTGTGACAGTTACAAGTACCGTAGATATCTGAGTATAGCGCGACCCGAATATAACACGTTGGATAGAGATTTAATATGGAAATGAGAGCATACTCAAGACTTGAATAGAACAAGAGGAGCAAAATTATAAAAGTATACTGTACTGTAAACAATTAAAATACTTTGAGATTCTCTAAACAGAGTCAGGCTCCCCCTCAGGTCAGGGTGCTCTGCTCTAGAATGATTGTAGTTGTTACTAAGTATGAAGCCACGGCCACCTGTCTTCTTTACTTGCGATAAGATGGCCGGCGAAGCAAGGTGACCAACACAGTGAATCATTCACCGATAGCCAGCAGGACGGGAAGGTGTCGTTTTCTGACCTCCAGCAGTCGGGCTTATCCACCGCGTCATCCGCTGATAGCCAGCCCCTAGAATGAGCTCCTAATTTCACTGCAAAGGCGTTTGCGCGATTCTCCTCACATTCAGAATGGGAAGAAAATCACGCAGCATGTCTGCAGTGATGTCAGGACGGGGTGGGGCTGGCTATTGGTGGACGACACGATGTACGAGTCTGCCTGCTGGAGCCGGACGTCAGAAAACTACACCTGCCAGTGTGCTGTGCGGAGCGATGGTGCATGCTTGGTTTTAAACCAATCTTGTATGATTGGCTTAAACTGAGCGTGCCCTCTGGAGGTGATGGATCTCAACTCTCGAGAATCCAGGAGTTCCTGTGTTTGCGGGCTTTAGGGAGCCTGCATTCACTTCATGGAGACTACCAAAACTTCCGGGAGACTTGGGATCCCTGAGCAAGTCAAGTTTTTTTTTTTTACACATGTGATGCATTTATCTCGCATATACCATGACCCCTCCAATTTTAAAGTGAAATTTTTGTCACCAAAATCTAGCGGTATTCTAGAGTATCTACAGTATTTGTAAAGCGCCATCAAATTCCTTAGCGTTGTACAATGGGAGAGACAGAATAACTAAGATACATACTCCTTACACACACGGAACAGGAGGAAGGACCCTGCTCGAGAGCTCACAATCTAAGAAGAGAGGGGTAACCCATTAGGTGAGGGTGAATAGGGTAGGTGATTTGGTAGTTGCAGGAGGGCTGAATGGGAAGAGGCGCAGGAAATGGCAGTTGGCAGATCATGTTGTGAGCCTATAAGCTTCTCTAAAGCAATGCGTTTTCGGAGACTTTTTGAAGGACTGGAGAGACGGGGCGAGTGTAATGTTACAGGGGAGGGAGTTCAATAGAAAAGGGGCAGCTCGGGAGAAATCCTGAAGGTGGGAGTTGGGTGTGCGGGTATGAGGAACTGATAGCATCAGATCATTGGCAGAGTGAAGTGGCTGGGATGGGATGTTCCTGTTAATAAGGGAGGAGATGTAGACAGGGGCGCGGTTATGGAGAGCTTTGTACGTGAGCACTAGTATTTTGAAATGGATTCTAAAGGATACAGGGAGCCAGTGTAGAGATTGACAGAGGGGCGAGGTGCAGGAGGTGAGGTGTAGTGTATGAGTCTGGCACAGGCGTTCATTACAGACTGCAGAGGGATAATTTGGGATCTCTTAAGGCCAGAGAGGAGGAGGTTACAGTAGTCAAGGTAGGAGATAATAAGAGCTTGGACGAGCATTTTAGAAGAGTCTGGATTAAGAAAGAGATGGACAAATGCAATGGTTTTTTTAGGTGGAAGTAGCAAGATTTAGTTAGAGACTGAAATGTGAGGAGTTAAGGAGGGATTGGAGTTCAAGAGGAACCTGAGAGGTAGAAGTAATGTTGGCACCATTCACCTGAAGGGAAATGGGAGCAGGAATAGAGGTCTTAGAGGGAGGGAAGATAAGATGTTCAGTTTATGAGAGGTTAAGCTTTAGGAAACTGGATATCAATAACCCCTTTTTGCTAGATGTGTTTTGACAGCCATGTGACTTAAAACCATCTGGTTTTATATTCAACCCATAGTCAGACTATGCCCGCTGTGCATATGTGAAAAGGATACAGAACACTCAGCACTTTTATTTAAAATGTTAAATAATTCCTCTGGACAGGTATTCAATGCTTCATGGTTGGTCGTGGTATATTTTTGAATTTTGAGTTAATTATCAAATGATTCCAGAAATCAAAGCCCATAATTTTTGTAATTGATGTTCTGAAGACTGGTATTTCCAGTTACCAAGTGGTGGCTTTGCCTTGTATGGCTCAAATCTGACCATTTTAAATTCCAGGTCAATAACAATATGATAAAGCATACAGAGATCTATTTTGAGATAGGGGAATTAACTTAAAAACATGTTTATGGGAAGGGAGGAGGAGCGATTACATGAAGATCTAATTAGTTCATTTAAATGAATAAACCCAATAGGTATAGGTGCTATGGTTTCAAAATATGTTTTATACAATTGCACTGTTGCTCAAAGAATAAATCTCGCACCCATATTGCCCCCATACACAACCAGTATAAAACAAAATCACCAATAAGAGGGTGCAGCACACTCCATGCAATGAAATCTCACCAAACAATACCAGTGATGTATCTTGAATTGCTTTTCATATTTCTCAAAGCAATATCCATGTGCTTTTCAATATCTCACAAAAAGAATAAATGGCATAATAACGTAAAACCAAAAAGTAAATATACAGCAGTTGAATTGAAATTCACACTAATCAAAGCCACACACTGGGGCTCTTCACTTGCCTGTGGGTCATTTAGCAGGTGACCAATCAACCTTCATCATACAGTCTGTGTGTTGGGCGTTTGGTTAAGTTATGCCCAGGGGAACAACGACCATACGCAATTAGAGGAGAGCCACCGCAAGCTCCGGTTCAAGTGAGTGTGTCAATCTTCCTATCAGTTTGTTTATGGTTGTCATTGCAATAGTACACAATTTTTTGCATTTCTCAGTATTTATTGAGGACCATCATCAATACACAGCACGTATGATGGAGGTTAAAGGTACATGTTCAGTGTTAAAGTCCACATGTACCTGTCTTTCGTGATCACTATATATACCCTTTCTCTATCCTTTGACCATTTAGGATCAGTTGACCTTGAACTCTTCATAAATGGATGAAAGATGGCATTACAGCTGGTCGTAATTCTTTTCAGGAGCAATGTGTCACCAGGTTCCATAATATAGTTTTTCCCAAGGATTCTTGTAATGTGAACACTACCAAACCTCTTTTGAAAGAAAGAAAATAACATTTATTACAGCATAGATATATCCCACCTCCCCTCAAACCTAGGAGCTAGAAAAGCAGAAGCTAATTATGTTTTAGGACCCAGAACAAGGTCTGTATACATAAATTAATATAGAGTAATCCAGAAATAAAATTCCAGGACCAGGTGGCTGCATGTCCCCTAGAGTAGTCGAGCCCTGTATCCGAAACATAGAATGTATACAGTAGTTAGTATTTAATGGTAGACAAAAAATTTACATGTAATTCACAGCTCATAGATATAGAAAAAAAGGATGTAAAATTACATAGTTCATTTTTTTTGTCGCTCTTTCACAGGAGTATTGTTCAGAAGAAAAGATTTTGTCAGTAATATCTATATAGCATTCATTGTATTGATGCAGAAATGCTGACATTTTCATCTAGTTGCAGAAATACCCTTCTTACGTACTGACGGAAGATACTGTAGACACCACACGGTCCGTTTTTTTTTGACGGATGTAGAAAAAAAGGGAAATCTGGGAAACTAAATTAATTAAAATGAAATGACCGGTACAGTCAGGCTGACCAAAAAAATTCTGAGCGTCAACGTGATGGACGTCGCAAATGCGATGCGTCTGACGTCGCGTCATTACGCACACAGGCCGCTACACTGACACGGCACACTCTGGGCGTCCTTCGTAGCACTTTTACTTCGAAGCCTAAATGGCGTCTGTTGCCACCTGCGTGGTGCGTGCGCACTTCGGTGTGCACGTACTTCGTGTGTTGGTCTCTATTGATCACAAATCAATGCTACGATGTTAAACTGTGCGGCGACACGGACGCAATGACTGCATTCACCTGACGCTAGCTTTATTGCCTAGCATAAGGTTTCTAAAGACTGGCCACATTTGTTTGATTTTATTTATTTTCATATTTCATTATATCACTTGATTTCACATGTTCAAAGCAGCATTTCTAAAAATTATGAGGCATAATACCTCCATATACTAGCTAGAGATACACCTTATACTGTATATATGCTATGCAGGCATTGGTATGTGATATAGCCGCCTTCATTTTATTCCTATGCTGTACAGAGTGACACCAGAGATTTTCCCCTCCATTGACTGTCGGTGCACAGCAATAAAGTTTTGTTTGTTGGATCTCCCTTTGCAGTGAGGGAGGTGGTCTGGGTGTGGTCACTTCCTGTCTCTTCTTGAGAAACTGAAAGAGCACTGGCAGCATATTCATTTCCTCTCTTGGAGCTCAAATTGTCCAATCTTCTATCATGAATATGCCATATCCCCCCGTTTGATACAGTGTAAAATGTCTTTATGAAGAAGGGACAGAGACAACACAAAGAGACAAGGCGTGACAAATCCAGGTAGCCAGAGGTTTCTAGAATGTTACCTCGGTCTCCTAAATTTCTGACTCAGTTTTGTGTGCAGATTTATAGAACAAATTCCTTGCTGTTCAAATATGTAGGGCTCTATCACCTCCTTCAAGCTAACACTAGCGTCAGTGTTAGTGTTGGCTTAAAGGAGGTCATAGCGCTCTCTAGACATCACCTTTGAATCGTTAACGTGTTAAAAAACCCATTAGCGCTCGTTAATTTGCAATTCGTAGCACAATTTTACTGTACTTTGCACTCCCCATGTTAAGTATAGGGAGAGCAAAGTGCAAGCACAGATTAACTAGCGTTAGGATCACTTGGTTCACTAGTATCACTTACTAAGAGCTCACGATAACATAAAAGTTGCCACCAGCTTAGAGGTGTAGGTAATGGATTCCACTGCTGCAGAATCCGTTACCTGTAGCTAAAAACCCCCCAAAAAACATACTCTCCTCTCATCCCGCGGCAAGAACGGCAGACCGATCTGCTTCTGGCTGCTGGGAACAGAGGGAGACTGGGGGAAGAAAGTCCCCTGTCTCCCTCTGCGATCACTAAGCCGACCAGCAGGATCTTGCAAGAGACGAGATCCTGCCAGTCATGTGACCTGGCAGCACTATCCTCCATGGAGTCCTATGGACGCCATGGAGGGGATGCTGGGGACCACGCTGTAGCGCTGTCCGCAGCATCCACGAGCTTAGCGATCACTAAGGGGCAGGCTGCCGGACTCGGCGTCTGCCCCGTGGTCTGCTGGGGAAAACAAGACACTAAGGGGAATTGGCATCCTGGTTTTAGCTCAGTGGACCCGATAGTGCCCGTAGTTGTCTCACAAGTTTCATTTGTCTTTGTCAGGCCTGGCGATTGCGCCCCTCAGACTCCGCAATATATTTTACAGATTAGACCAGTGTGTAAGGAACAGCCTTGAATATCCATTCATTAGATGGGATTCTTGCAAATACCACTGGCCAGTGACCAAGGGCCTAGGTGTAAGTGGCCCAAATGTTTGGCCTTGATGTGCAAGCATGAGCATTTAATTACAAACTATAATTAATCACAGTCCATTTTTGTGTTCTTTGTCATGAGCCAGTTAAAGAACATCCAAATAAAAGGGTATGTATGGACCTAAAATGTGGGCAGGCATGACCAATGCACTCGGCGGACATGCACCTATGGACCTATGTCACCTAGGTTGCTTTTTGTGGAAATAGTATCACAGTAGCAGGCAAAACTTTGTTATATTTTTTTATAAAGTTCGTAAATACTCCATAGCTTTTTACAATGCTTAGTACAAAAAGAACATAAAATTAACAAATAATTCGGACACACAGAGAACAAAGGGACTAGAGGACCCTGGTCAGATGAGCTTACAATCTAAAAGGAATGTGGTGACGCACAAAGGCACAAGAGTGGGCGGGCTCTTTGCTGTAATACGTTAAATGGCTACCAGTGCCATTCTGCCAGAAGAGCGTAGAAATGACTGGCATATCTAAACCAGTTGTTAGTTGCTACTATTCTCCTCTTCCCCGCACCGTCATACAGGTGGAGGTGAGCAAATGGTCAAGCCCTTAATTTTGAAAGCTGTCGTTGTGGTGTGACTGCAGGACAAGTTCATCAATCATCCATCGCACTGAAGCCCTCTTCTCAGGTCATGTGGCGGGCACTTTGACAATTGGTATGCAGTGACGCAGAGTCTTGTGCTAAACTCTGAGAGCACGGCTGCATTATCTCTCTGGTCCTGTTTCTGCAAGACAGATTGATGGCCTACTTTCCAGTCTCCGGTAATGCTGCTGCAGCTTACATCTCCCACCTGTGTGATGAACGTCACACGCTGATTAATCAGCCCGTCAAAGAGTCACATGTCACGAGGGGTTTACAGACTGGTACATTGCTGTGATGCAGCCAGGGTACCCACTGTGTAACACACCTACAGTGCATCAAGCAATACCAGGCGGGCTGACTCACACTTAAAACATTATAATGGAAATTTCAACGAGATCTGCTTTGTAATGTATAATGAATTTTCTGGGCCAGTGTTTATTAAACTTAGCATTGGCGATGACCATGGGTACATACGATGTTTGCTTCCTTTCTCTAATCTCTACCACCGCTGTCTGGATTCAGTACCATGTGGCTACAACACTTTCTAGAAATGCAAAGCCAATTTTGTATTTTTTTTTCCTGCCAGCATTTGCCTACTTGCACTGGCATCTCAAAGTAACAATCCTCTAGAGAAGGAAATTCCTGTTTCCATAACGGGTCATATCTGATAACACAGGACACCTGCGGCACCATAGGCACTCAATATAACCTTCACTTCATCTAAGCAAAGTTATATTGAACCAACTGGAAATTTAGTTTAATCAGTGTTTAGTATTTATTCTGAAGAATATAAGCAGAGTATTTTAGGATACAGTATTATTCTTTATTTGGGCTTAACATTTAAAAGATTTTGAGAATGAAATTCAGGTTGGCAAGCAATAAGTGTGTGTGTATATATATATATATATATATATATGTTACGGGTAAAGCCCGAAGTGCGGTTAATCCTGACATTACACAAAACCGCTGGGTAAAGCTGCAAAAAAATGAAAATTTCGGACTTTACCCGGGTGATTTTAGGACTACCCAACTGCACTTGGGTAACGGTCTGGAAGAGCTGAAAAATGCGCACTTTACCCGGATAATGTGCAAGTCTGAAGCTTCACCCGGGTAATCTGAGGACTATCCGCAGCTGCGCCTGGGTAATCTGCAGAGCATCCAACCCCGCTTGGGTAACGGTCAATTTTTTGCTATTATCTATGGATACTATCAACGAAAATGGCAAAAGACAAACATTTAAAATGTATTGAGGATAGAACAAATATACAGAGCGACGGGATATGTTCCTCAGGTGAAAGTGAAAAAGTTACGTGATCTCTATTACGTGTCATGTGTGCCAATATATAGTTTATAATACATAACAACCGTCAGGTTACTCTTCATATAACACCTTTGTCTTCGTAAATCGAGTTTTCCTCGGGATTCAGTCACCTGTAACCTGCTGAAAACCCGAGAAAGGCGGAGTACCCAGAGGCGTTTGGATACTTTGCAGATTACCTGGATGAAGTACGGAAGTTTCGTCGCACATCACACTTTATCCAGCAACGCTAGGGTAATGTGCGAATTACCCGGTTAAAACGGTGCGGGAAACCGGGGTATCCAGAGGCCTCTGGATACTTTGCAGATTACCTGGGTAAAGTCCGAAATTTCTTTTCACTTCGGACTTTTGCTAATGAGGCCTGGGTAATCCTAGGATTAACCGCACTCTGGGCTTTACCCGTAACATATATATAAACATATATCAATAAACTTCAATACAGTTTTAAAGCTTAAATATTGCATTAGGTTGGCATAAGTAGGACCTGCGTTCTTGGAGTACAGCGTCCCTTGCCATTGTGGCAGGTTTACACAATATATGATCATATCTTGTCACCAAATTACCATCCTTTATCTGTAAGCTAGGTGTTTTGAAAATCTCTAAAGCTATATTGAAGTGGAATGCTCTGAATTTTAATTTTTCTGCTTTGGTCTCAGAAAAACCTTTTATGAACAATACACGATGTTCAGGTAAAGTGCAGCCATTCTGGTTATGTTTCTGTGTGTGTATTTATTGTAGTTCTGATTCTGCAGAGTTGTCTATTAGCCATGTGTGCAGAGATCACTTTTCCTTTGTAATGTTATGTTTATAAATATGTTATCGTGATTATCCAATTTGTTTCCTTGCATCCTTGTCAGGTGGTAAGGTAGGACACAGCTCATTGTTAATGATTTACAGCAGAAGAGGGTAGAAATTGTGCATATGTGCAAAAACACACTGCTCTCCCAAACAAAATGTTGAACTGACTATAACAAATATCCGTACCCCAACTGGGTCACACCTGTTAATGCCGTACCCCCGCTCTCCCACCAGCAGGCTTTCGTGCTCCTCTCCAGCCCTTAGCCGAAGCTTAAGGACGCGCACATTGAAAGCGTGGTGATGGCCTTCCACAGAAATGAGTCTGCATGTAGATCTTGAGGTTAGAACAGTAAGACAGAAACTCAGCCTTTAATGAGCTAAATATATACAGTGCCAGGATGGGACTAACGGCCAATGGGAAATCCCTCCCTGGCATATTGCTGCAACAGCTCAGAAATCACTGCCTGGTGTCTGGGACATAATTAGACCAGGGACAGATAATGGAATTAACTCTGGGACCAAGATGCACGCACAACATACCAACAAAACCGATCAATAGGACAATAGCAGATTGTGAGTATAAACAGGGAAATTAGAATATGCAGTATCTGATAATGGGGCAGTGTTTGCCAAACAAGACAAAAACCACTCAAACCTTTAACAGATGCAAACATATTCTAGATAGGGGTGAGTTGGAAAGTGCTACAGCGACCCACACAGTAATCCTATTAGCATATAGTAACAGATTAGCGATAATAGCAATAACCGTATTCATGCGTAGCACAAAAGACACAAACACCCTGCACATAGAATTGTAGGTACAGGATGACTTCAACATAGGAGAGGGTAGGGAAACAATATACTGTAGAACATCAGGCCTGCAACTCCCAAATGCATCCATGTACCCCAAGTTCAAAGTCACTCTTGTCACACTGAACAATAACCTTCTAAAGGTACAACAAACCTGCTGAGGGTGAAAGAGTTATCGTCCTCACTGGAATCCCTAGTGTGCTGCTAAATCCGCTTCTCTGCTGTGTTACTTACTCACTGTCGTCATGTTTTTCCTATCTGAGCAGCCATCTGTAGTGTGAATGCAGAAATTCTCTTCTCGACACATCCTGTATCTGCTAAAATCAGGGCTGGTACTTTGATTTAAACGTACATTGGCCACAGTATACAAATATTTAAGACATTGAATATATGAGTATTGGTAAAAATCTGACTGGGAGACCTGATATGCTTTTTACTGGAACCATTTGTGAACCTGCCTTCTGTAAGTCTGTTTTGTGATCAAATGTGAGGTGTCAACTTGGTTTGTAATGTTATACAAGGTTAATAACATATACCTAAAAATGAATCTCTTAGCAATCCAACCAATATCAATTTAATATGTATAACTTCAAAAGCACAGGGTGCCAAGTAGATAAGCAAATCTACTCAATCGGCAATCATATAAACCCTTATAATCAGGCCAAAGATCACAGATAAATTTAATAAATACAATGATTATTAAATACTTCTTGAAGTCAAGACATCTATATACAGCAAAATAGCTCATTGGGTAGATCTTATCTTACACTCAAGCAAACGTGTACAATAGATCAAAGCCATGATTACAGATATATTTACAAATCAAGCATATTGCCTATCAAAGGTTACACAACCCAGCATTTTGGCTGTTGTCCTCGTATTTTGTTTGTATTGTGTTTTGCCTTGTTTATAATGGCTAATATAACATTCACCATAATCAAGGACAGGGATGGCCTGGAGCCGTCAATATAAGTTATGACGCAAGTTTAAGAGGAAGATGCATCCTTGTATAAAGCCTGAGATACACTAAGAGCGATGCGACGCACCGCACATCGCGACACGCTCAGTGTATCCAGATTTTTCCGCCTCTCTCGCTCAGGCCGCCTCACAATGCAGCGCTGAGCAAAGGGAGTTAAAAAAATCCAACTTTCCCCTCGGCGGAGCGGTGCGCTGAGGTGAGGGGCAGGACCTGCAGCACACGGCGCTTGCGTCGTGTCCTGTAGATCCCTCCCACCAGCTCTGCTCCGTCCACACACTTCCCTCTGCCTTCGCCTCGGTCCAGCAGCACGGGGAGAGGAGAACCTGGGGCCATGTGCTGCCGACCCCCCCCCCCCCCGCCCAGTACATCAATCCCTAGAGAAAATTAGCAAAAATATTTTTTAAAAAAGTGCTCGAGTCCCCATGCAGCCCACTTGCCACACCCATCTACCTAGCTGTATATATAAATAGTCTGGCTATTACACGTGAGAAGTCTGGCTGTGATATACATACATATATATATATATATATGTCTGGCTGTGCTTTGCAGCACTGAGGGGGGGGGCAAGCGGGTGTCGAGTGGAAGGAACGTCCACTCTCACAGACGTTCCTTCCACTCTGATTGCACTCCTATGCACCCGGCCTAAATGTACACTCTTTGATGTGAAAGATTTCCAGTGTGTGTACCATCCCCGCTACACACAAACGTTCTCTCCAACGCTTTCCATTCTGTATATATGTTTGAGATTGGTTGCTCCAAATAACACCAATAACAGGTGTGCTTTGTGAAAGGGTTGCGCATTTATAGCAGAGCATCATCTATGCAGAGTCAACACCTTGTTTACACATGACCAGCTTGAAGGCATTGGGACGACAGGTAGGATCTCAAAGCAACTATTGCTCACAGAGATATAATGCAAAATCTCACATGTATTTTTCCACCAATGTGCACTTCAACATAAATAAAACTAAAAGTGAAAAAAATTGTGACTACATTTTACTGCTTATATACCCTTATAAATTAACAAAGCGATGACGAAACACATCCAGGAGTGAAACTCCAGGTCACCTGATTTGTTGTAATTCATTGTCCGTCTGTGTTCCTGCACCATAATGCCACACCACTCTGGAAATGGAGATTTCTGTTCAATAGCATGTTATACAGAGGTTAAATCCCAAGGGATCTATATATCAATTTTATTGCTTAACAGGCTTATTGTGAAGCTCTGTATAATAGGGAAAATTCTAACCGGTTCGAATTCTGTTCAGTAGATCATCAATTTGTTGCAAGGATTGATCTCCACGGGAGAGTTGATTTTGTATAGCTGTTACTGTTAATATAGCATTAAAAAGATGTAGTGGTGTATGTGTATAAAATATCCATATCTCTCCTGTCCTATGCGACTTTGGTTTCACTCCTATCCAGTGCTTCGCAGAAAACCATGCATGCTGGTATCTTTACTATTTATTTACAGCTGTCATGTTCCAAGCTGTAGGAGCATAGACATAAGCTTTTGCCCTTCAAAACCCCAGCTGTGATGGTAGCCCAGGTCCATTTATTATTTGTGAAAGCAATATGTGCTGCCTTTCGATCGGTACTATGGTTAAGGCTTGTCCTGTTTGCTTTGCCTGTATATTCAAGTTAACACCTTGATTGGCAAAGCAGGGGCCAAGTGGACACAGGTTTGTAGAATTTTAACTCGGATGTTTAAATATGTTTTATATGAAAACCTAATCTGTAAAAATAAATATGTACAAACTTTCGCCTGGCTTCTATGTTGGTGCCTGCATGACCGTAATCTAGTAAAAGCATGGAGTGCATATTCTTGCTTGAAACCTTCTTCTTTTCTTCTTAATGTATCAGTTAAGCATGGCAATCCATGTGTTGAATGTGCTCACTGGTACACACACACAAACTGCTACAAACCTTTCAATTTGTGTATATATTGGCATGACTGTCATTCCTACAGCTTCAAATAATGCTCAGCGTTAAATGTCTAACACATAGTTTTGCCGTCCTACAGGATACCCAGATTCCCTGGTTGCCGCAGAGGTAGTTTCCTAGTAATCTATACTGGTGTTGTAATGTTGGAGTAACCTAAACTACCAATACCTTAACTATTGTTGTTTCGTCTTTTGTGTCCTACCATGAAACCTGCTGATATGGTGACATATGAGACATTGCATGATGTCACATGTAAGGTAATAGATGATATATTGAAAAGGGAGGTTTTGAGGCGGTTAGTCAAGCAATATAGTAGTGAAACTCTCAAGGGGTTCATGGAGGCCTATAAATCTTCAGTCAATGTGTGGTGCCTGGTATCTTGAGGAGCAGCTTTTAAAGACTGGTTATTTAAGTAATCGATGACGCTACAGCGCTCTAAGCCCCACTATCTCGGTGAAAGATGCAGTGCTCTCTGTTGAATTACAGTAGACGTTGGGAGGGATCCAGCCCTTGATTCAGTGTTTGGCAGCTTCGATAAATAAGCAGAGGTCTGAATTTATATTCAGCTGACGAGGATCCAGCATCCTTTGCTGTAGTCTGATGGGATCAACAGAATATCCCTTCAATGCAGACTCTGTAATGCAGCGTATATGACTTTTTTCTTCTGATCGGAGTGTAATATATACAGCCGTGTGGATTTTTAAGAAGTCAGCCATCAGTGTGTTTCTTGTATCTACGTCAAAGTCCTACATAACCATATGTACCACTGCGATGATCTCAAAACCCGTGTGTGCCAGTAACCGGACTTGAAATAGTTACAGCCAGTTTTCAAAAGACATTAACGAGCATTCTATGAAATTCAATCCACTTGCATCATATTGTGCATATACAATTGACTGATAAAATGAAAAATTTAATGGCATATATATATATATTTTAAAAAAAAATTAAATTTGTATTTTGTAATGGCATTATTGCCAAGATAGTGTAAAATTGAATGTTGAAAATATTATTTTCCTTTTGTTGTTGCTTAATTAGGGTTGTACCCACTTATATAAAACCTGGTCGCAAACGCCACTTTCTATGAGTAAGATAAGTTTTTTTTGTTTTTTTTTTAGTTTTCTTTAGAAATATAGAAGAAAAAAAAAGTAAGATCCAGAAGTAAAATCCTGAGGGCCAATTGCTGCCTGTGTGCCTTTTACTTTAAGCAAACACATACGTTTCTGCAAGTTTTTTTTTTCCATTATTTTATTTTTAAAACCTCCATTTAGCTTCTTAAAACGTTAATACCATGTGGTGGCTTGATCTTGCATGGCTAATCATTCATACGGAAGATGCACCAAGGTCACTGTAGATGACTAGAATGGTCCTATCCATCCTTCTTGTCGATAGAATTACCAACACATAATCATAGTCCTTTAGGACCTGATTAAAGTGTCATTCAAAGTGAAAATCCACTGTTTGCTTGCTCCTAAAATCCTTCTGAGCCACTTATATGGTCATATGGAAGATTTTATTTTGCATTTTGTTTGTTAAAATTAAAACCTAAGAATTGTTATGTGGGTAACCACTCTACGTAGCTCCAATTTTACAATTTCTATTTTCTTCTTGCTGTCAAATTACTATTTTGTAAACAGCAGATACAATTGATCCCTTTGTGTAACTCTAGAAATGTTTCACAATGGATAGAGCCTGATTTGGAATTCAGCAGACTGCGTAGTCAGATATTGTTAATTGTCAAAGCTGTAGTGATCCGGTTTTATTTTATTATTATTAATCTTTATTTATAAAGCACCAGCATATTCCGCAGCGCTGAACAATGGGCACAATATAGGCAGGGTTACAATACATTGAGACTGAACAACATTTTGATAAACCAGTACTAGAGGAAGAAGGGCTCTACTCCCGTGGGAATTACAATCTAGAAGGGTTGGGGGTGGAAACAGGAGGAGAGGACTGCAATGTGAAAGTGATGGACTGGTTGGGGATAAGGTGTGTCAGTGAGTCGGGTGGTAGGCTTGCCTGAATAGGAATGTCTTAAAGGGACACTCTAGGCAACATGACCACCTAAGCTATTTTAGGTGGTCATGATGCCCAGAGTATGCTGCCCTCTGTCTCCCCTCCCTCCGCTCGGCAGTTCAGCTGAAAAAGCTGAAAACAGCTGAGAGAGGCGGAGGAGTTTACTCCTCCCTCCCAGCTGTCAGTCAGCAGAGCGGGAATCATATTTCCCGCTTCTGCCGACTTTTGCCGAGTAGGAGACGTCATCGCGCTTTCAGCGCGATGACGTCTCCAACTCCCCGCAGAAGCTGGCGGCTCCCTCTGATGGTTAGTGTTGCGCGCATCCTCTTGCGCGCAACATTAATCCTCAGAGGGAGCCGGGAGGAAGCCTGCCGATTGGCTGGCTTATGTGAGAGGCGTGCATGCGCGCTTCTCACGTAAACCAGAAGCCAAGAAGGACGGGAGCGGAAGAGGAGGGAGGTGAGTATAAAAATAAAAAAGACGCCGCTGGAAAGAAGTGGATTTTAGGGTAAGTATTACAGTTACAAAAAAATTTATAAAAACTAAAGATTTATTAAGGGAATAGGGATAGGTTAGGATAAAAAAACGGGGGAGGGGGGTGATTTTTTGAGTAGAGTGTCCCTTTAATGCCTGCGTCTGATGAAGGGAAAACTAGGGGAAAGTGACAGTACGCGGGAGAGCGTTCCAGAGGATGGGGGCTGTGCATGAGAAATCCTGCAGTGTATCATGAGAAGCTAGACGCAGGTCACTGATCTATCTTGGGGGGGGGGCTGGTGTGTATTTAGTGATTAGTGAGGACAGGGTAGTGGGGAGTGGAGTTAGTGAGAGTTTTGTAGGTCAGGGTACAAATATTATGCAAATTTGTGTTTGCAATTCTCTTTCTAAATGCAATCAGCAATGGATTTCTTTTCTTTACCTGCTTTGATCTTACTGACATATTCAAAAGGTTCCGTCACTCTTTCCCAGTTTGCCCCAAAAAACATAAAACCCACTGAATAGGATGTAGTGTATTTGATCTGGTTCTAATGTTTTTGTCCATAATCCTCAAGCACTAGGTAAATTTTAGCTGCTGTCATTTAATGTAGCCGATTAGTGGTGCTCCTCTAATTAATCGCTAATGATTCCTACTCGTGCACACGTCTACGTACGTCTGTGCAAGCACAGTGTCTGCACTTAGAGGCGATGACAATGCTCGGAGAACAACAAGCTCCTGTTACAAGCTGTCCTGTTATTTTGTTATTCAACGATTCTATATTTAAGTATGGCGGTAACAGAAGGGAGCCTGGCATTTTGGGAGGGGAACAGAACAGGTTACAATAGATCTGTAAATAATCCTGTAATGTCTTGAGGAATTCTTTTGTAGTGCTCAGACACTTAGGTCTACATGGAGTTTTCGGTTTCAATGCAAGCGGCGCACCTGTAATGCAAATCTCTTTTTCATATTCTGCTTCATGATCTCATTCTATGCCTTTTCTGGACCACCATTATTTGTTCTGCATAGCTTATTTGCTAAACTCTGCTTTGGCATGAAAACGCAAGCAGCTTTCAAAAGTAGTCCAGATTTAATCTCTTGACGTGTTACCTTTTAAAAATATATTTTCATATGTCTCATTTTGCTGTGGACAGAGTAATCCTGTGGGTTTTCCAAGAGACAATGTGCTTGTTTCAATGTACGTAGCTTGCCGCAAAGGCGAGAAAATAGGAGACCATCTGTATGTGATACGTCTAAGTATAGGAGGTGTGAAAACTTACGATTTATCTGAATACATTTCTACATTTTGCTCTTTTAAAAATCCTTCCTCCCCCTCTGTGAAATCAGTTTTGAAAAGTATCATGAATTTTACTCAATAGTAGGTCTGAAACCTTTAACTGATTAATCGATAACGACAATAGTTATCAATTCATCTCATTAACAGTTATTCGGTTGGTCGAATATATATATATATATATATATATCACACACTTTTTAGAGTTAGACTGAGTTAAATGTTAATAACCTCAGACTCTACTACAGAGCTAATTGAAGAAGACATGCAGTCTGCTTTGCTGATTATTTATTTATTTGCAAAGTATGATTTTGTTCTACGAATATGTCAGACATAACTAGTTTCTTTTATTTAGGGGGGGTGAGAACACGTTGCACCTACATACTCACCTACATGCACCTACTTCGACCCTGAGCTCATCCAGCTTCCGCCTTCTCAACGTCATCCATGCATCTGACGGAGAGCGGAAACCAGCTGCCGGAGGACTGTCACCCCGGGACTGCCACCGCTGGAGGAGCTCAGGGCCGAAGTAGGAGGATGTAGGCGAGTATGTTGCCTGCACATACTCGCCTACATCAGCCCTGAGCTCCTCCAGCGGTGGCAGTCCTCCTGCATCCAGTGTCCACTTTCCGTCGGTCACCGGGATGATGTCACAGAAGCCTTTGGCCCTGGGCCTCCAGGCTCAGGCGAGCCCCCGGCTCAGCTGGGCGTTTAGGCCCTAGTTGCAATGGAAGATTTTCGGACGATTTTTATATATATATATATATATATAATTTTTTTCTGGCCGACCTTTCCATTTTGGCCGAAACCAAAAGCACCATTTTCGGCCAAATAATTTTGGTGGCCGAAATTTCAGTGCATCCCTACGACGTACTGGGAAAAAATTCCTTCTTACCCCAGATGGCAGTCAGCTTTTACCCACATATTAAATATTATTACCCTTAAGATGTACAGTCTCTGACCCAACCACCTCAACAGGCAGAGAATTCAACAGCTTTATTGTCCTCACTGTAAAATAACCCTTCCTATGCTTAAGGCTGAATTTCCTTTCTGACAGTCTAAATAGGTGTGCGGTGTATATAATCCTATTGGTGAATAGGTTTCCAGACAATGGTTTATAATGCCCCCGTATATATTTATATAAAGTTATCAGATCCCCTCTAAGGCCCGTATATATTTATATAAAGTTATCAGATCCCCTCTAAGGCGCGTTTCTCTAAACTGACCGGATTAAGTTTGTTAGTCTTTCTTCATAACTTAAATCTTCCATTCCCTTATTAATTTATCTCTGCACTTTCCCTAGCGCCATAATATCCTTTCTTAAAACAGGTGCCCAAAATTGCACAATTATTAAAAAAACAGCAGCATGTGTTTGATAATATGTTTTTGTTTGAAATGCATGAGTGAACTAGTTACAGCTTATGTTCGTGGTTGTGTTCCTTTAAAGTGGTTTGACTGCGTGGAGTGCTCTCCCTTCTCCTCCTCCTTTTGTGCTGACCTCGTCATGTCTATCAGAGTGCTCCTAGTTGTTTTCTCTCTGAATGAAAACTAACATGGGCTTGAGCTGCAAAGGCAGCATCAATCTATCACACTGATCAGGCGCTTATGTACCTTGTGTGTGAAAAGTATGCACCCACAAATGTTATGTACACGACACAAATTGCTTTTGAAAAAAGGGGGGCACTGGTTGATTCGTTCATAATGTTCTTTTAAAGTAAAATATATATATTTTTTAATCCGATTAATCGAAACAATAATCGGCCACCTAATCAATTAGGAAAATAATCGTTAGTTGCAGCCCTACTCGATACCTCTATTTGCAGAATTTAAATGCATACAGGGCTAGGATAAATAAGGTTCTGATGACCAGTTTGCGAGCAGGATTATACTCTGGACAAAAGATCATCAGATGAGTCTGTAAAAAAGGAGAGTTGACCTACCAATGGAAAAAAAAGAGGAAGGGTTTCTAAAGGCTGTTACAGATTCGTAGAATCCCAAAGAATAGTTGTTGGAGATGAAACAATGTCTTGGCCTCTCTCCAGATTACATCGGGCCTCACGTTGAGAGCCATGATATTCCCTGACAGTGCAGTAAATGTTCTTTGAAGTAATGCTTAGGAACACAGTGTTCCTTCAATCTTAATGTGTTTGACTCATACCTGATCCTTTGTTTCTATATCTGTAGCCGTGACTAGTATCTCTGTTATATATGCTATACTACACTCCAGTAATCCTGTTTCTTTATAACCAAATCATGTGGTCTGTTTAACTCTTTCTTCCCCCAGGTCTACATATACATTTGTTCCTGTGCCAGAAGATTGCTCCACTTTCAAACAGACTCTGTGCTCAGGGATATTGTTTGCTTCTTTATCTAGATATTTGTATAGTGTTATTAGAGTGTGACCCGTCACACCTCACCTCCCGGAGGGGCTCCTCTTCCACTGACAGCAGATGCCTGCACTGCACGGGGGTCAACTCATGTGCAGGCGGCCCGGGCGGGTCTCTCTCTGTGGGTCATGCGATGCCCGACTCTTCTCCCTTTCACGTTCGGGTGGTGCTTGACCAGTGCAGTGGAAGCTTCTCGTCCAGCCTGCGATGGGAGGTGTGCCCTCCTGCTGGGAGGCTGTGGCCACGTGCCTACTTGAGGGGGCTAGGCCCCCCACATTGTGAGTGTAGGGGATGGGCCTGGGGGAAGCCTCTTGGGTTCAGGAGGCGGACCTGGGGTTTGGGTGCCTACCCTGATGATGTGGTGGGACAGAGGTCCCTAAATAACCCTGATCAGCCAGTTATGAGGCTCTCAATTATCACCTCACCGTGATACTGACCAGACCTACTTTGTGTAATGGCTCTTCTTGTTGCTGAACCTTTGTCTAGTCCTTTGACCTTACTTCGTTGCCGCCTGCCCCAACCTTTTGGCTTTGTCTACTTACACCCATGTCTCCGGATTTCCCCTCATTGTTACCTCGCTCCTGGACTGCACTACCCTCCATACCTGCATTACTGGGCTCCTACCATTTCTAACCATGACAGTGTCCATTGTTCTTGTGTTTGTGTTCGCCCTGTGTCTGGGAGGAGTGTGTATTGTACTGTTAGTTAACACCTTTCTGCCAGGGACATCCATGCAGCAAGGCAGTCCTCAAAGCTGCAGGGTGCTTTAGCAAGCCCCACAGGCTCTGAGGCCCTCCATCGGCCTGCCTACTGTCCTGGCGGGCCAAATGCATCATTGGTTGTCGCGGGACCACCTAAATTTCAGGCAGACCCGCAGCGACTAATGACGAGCTCAGGGCGTTTGCAGGGGGTAGGCAGGTATAGGGTGCCAGCGAGGCATGCTATGTTTGCCCACAACCTTTAGACCCACCCGCTGCAAGAACTGAATAGCAAGCCTTGCTTCAGGCAAGGGTATATTGGATTATTATCTTGTTTGATTGTGTATTTGAAATAACTGGAAAAAAAGGGAATATAACTGAGACTCTGAAATTATTAAAGTCATCTACTCTTTCTCTAAGAAACATGTGCCTGGCTGTTGTGTATGGGGCTCTGTTATTCAGGCTCAACTCTCTGTAATGCTAGGGCTACCAGTCAGGTAGTCTAGAAGGTAAAACCTGGTCCCTATGTGCTTCTGGATTAGATAATGGATGGACTAAATAACAGGCTGATTCTGATCCTGAAGTTTTGAACAGAACCACAGCCGTCTCCCATTACAGGTCCATATTGAAACAGACTTGCTTGTATAAAAATAATGTGTGAATAGTCTGTATCAATTTATATTGGCAGTACCGGCTGGATGGAGTAGAGGTAACATCACTACTCTATAACCATGGAGACCCAGGTTTGAATCCCAGTCAGAGCACCTCTCCAGTAAGTGTCCTTGGGCAAGACACCCAACGGTATATACTTGCCTACCACACAATATCAGCTGTGGAGTCCAGTGGTAACATCTCTACCCTTCAACCGTGGAGAAGCAAGTCAAATTCTGTTCACATCTCTCCAATACAACTGTGGAGAAGCGGACTCAATCATGGAAAAATGACCCAATCCCACTCAGAAGGCGCTGCCAGCGAGTGTCCTTGGGCAAGAACCCTAACGATATGGATGCACCTACCTCACAAAATACAACAGGGTCCCCATGAATCCGGTCATATCATCCATGTGTGGTATTCCAACATATCAACCCCTTGAACACTGATCTTGTAAATCACGGTGGAATATGTGGCGCTATATAAATAAAGGATAATAGTTAGCTGTAGGCTGCCTGTTTTCTCCTGTACATTACATGGTTTCCAAAGAAAGCCTTAACCCTGATCCAAGCAAAAGTTGTTTTTTTATTCCTTGACTGTGGCTGCAGAAATTCATTGCATTGCAAACATAGTCTGAATTGATGAACAATAATCAAAGAATTATCCATAAGCTATCAATTTTTATCTCAATTTTCTTTTTTATAAGCTGTGATTTTTTTTTTTTTATAATTGTTAGAAACCTGGTCTTTGTACAGAAGTGGATTTATTAATGCTGTTTAGACATACACTGTATTAACTTACATACCTGTTAAGTCTCACTATTTCATATTGTGACATTATATTTAGAAATTCTTCCATATCACAATGCAGAGTCTTAATCACATTATAGGGAGGAATTCTTAAATATTGCATAGTACTTCCTGAGGGCTGGATCCCATGCTGGTACATGGAGCACTAGGTCTAGTGGAACCAGGGAACTAGTTGTTCCCTGGTGTCACATCATTGGGGTATCACAGTGACAAAGTGAAAGCCAGCACAACAGAGCCTTTCTGACATTGCGGATTCTGGTGTATGTATTTTTTTTTTTCTGCCATCTTGTTTGGCAAATTAACCTCCTGTTTCCCATGAGACTATATACACCTTGCACTCCAAATCTGCCACACAACCAAAATTCCAAGAACTCATTCCAGAAATCCCAAAGCATAGGAGATATGTGTCTTCCAAATATTTGTATGGGGTCATTTTGTTAGGGAGGATGAAGACTCTTGCAAAGCAATTAATACCTCTTCTTGACATAAATCCCCACATATTCAGACCTGTCATTAAATTAATAAGCTCTTCCAATGTTTGTTGTATAATGGGTCAGTCTTATCCCACTTTCTGGAGGAAAAAGTCTGATTATACTGGTCAACGCAATGTTTGTCACAGACACACTCTAACCTGATCCATATGTAATTTTTCCTCCTGTTTACATATGGTGTCTGAATTCCTCTATCACAGACACTTCACGAGTTATGCTCTAGTAAAGTTTGTACATTACTGTAAATAAGCCATTGGAGAATTGTTTAGGTGCAACAGTGGTTTAATAGGAAAAATTCCATAGTTGTTATTATTTATAAAGCGCCGGCATATTCCGCAGCGCTGTACAATAGGCACAGTATAGTCAGGGTTACAATACATTGAACAACATTTGACAAACAGTACAGGAGGAGATGAGGGCCCTATTCCCGTAGGAACTCACAATCTAGAAGGGTCGGGGTTGGAAACAGGAGGAGAGGACTGCAAGGTGAGAGTGATTGATGGTTGTATCAGCGAGTTGGGTGGTAGGCTTCCCTAAGGCTAGGGTCAGACGAGCGCGTTTTCTACGGACTGTGCAGTACGAACGCACTTTTTGACAGAAGACGCAGTAGTGGCCTCACAGTCTGTTTTTGTGACTGTTATTTTTGATGGATGTATGAGGGAAAATATATTAAAATGAAAAAACATTTTGTCCGTCAAAAATGCTGGACGTATAAATGCAGTCCGTCTGACCACGTTCCATCACTCACACACAAAGCTATGCGGACATGGCACACTCCGCACGTCCGTCCTAGCAGTTTGAAGTTCTTGCTAACCTGCGTCCGTTTGCCGTGTCCGTAGTGTGTCCGCACTTTAGTGAGGACGTACGTCGTGTGTGGGCCTTCGTTGGTCATGATTATCTGCTACCACAGAAGTACTAAAGTGCGGCTACACGGACGTTAACACTGCGTTCGTCTGACCTCAGCCTAAATAGGAACATTTTAAGGGTGTGTTTGAAGGAAGAGAATTTAGGGTAAAGTCTGACCGTACGAGGGAGAGCGTTCCAGAGGATGGGGGCTGTGCGTGAGAAGTCCTGCAGTCTATCATGGGAAGAGGTGATGCGGGAAGAAGCTAGGCGCAGGTCACTGTTTGATCTTAGGCAGCGGGCTGGGGTGCATTTGGAGATTAGTGGGGAGCTGAGTTGGTGAGAGCTTTGTAGGTCAGGGTAAGGATTTTAAATATTTTTTAGCAGTGGATGTGGAGCCAGTGAAGGGACTCGCAGAGGGGAGCAGGTGAGGTAGATTAGCCTGGCGGAGGCGTTCAGGATGGATTGTAGGGGGGAGAGGGGGAGGCCAGATAAGAGATTATTGCAATAGTCAAATCGAGAGATTAGCAGGGCGTGGATGAGTTGTTTTGTGGTGTCAGCGGTAAGAAATGGCCGAATTCTGGAAATATTATGTTGTTGGTAGCGGCAGTAGGAGGAAAGAGACTGAATGTGGGGGATGAAGGAAAGAGCAGAGTCGAGTGTAACTCCAAGACAGCGAACCTGGTTTGATGGGGAGCTAGTGATACCATCGACCGTGATAGAGAAATCAGGAGGCGGGGAGGCATTAGGAGGAGGAATTAGTAGGAGCTCAGTCTTGGACATGTTGCTCTTTAGGTGGTGAGAGGCCATCCAGGAGGAGATGCCAGATAAACGGTCACTGACTTTGGAAAGGACATGAGTAGAGCGATCAGGGGTAGAGAGGTTATGAAGAACTTTGTAAAAGTGATGGATAGAAGTGGATTTGGATTTGCATATCTAAGAAAGACATTTCCAAGGATCAGTGAGGCGAAGATCAAAGAAAGGATCTTCGAAGGACCTGAAGTTTGAAAACTGATGAAAGCTGAGAACTTTGACGGTCAGTTGAATAAATCTGAAAGAGCTGCATGGGAGTCCTTTAAGACTGTTTGCGACGAGGTCTTGGGAAATAACAAGGCAGACAACTACGCAGAATTAGTGAATACTCTGATATCTTACCAGAAACTGGGATGTAACATGTCTTTGAAAATGCACTTATTGGATTCACACCTGGGTTTTTTCCCAGCAAATCTAGGAGCAGTCAGCGATGAACATGGGGAACCGTTTCATCAGGACATTTCGGTAATAGAAAATAGGTATCAGGGCAAGTGGAGCTCCAGTATGCTTGCAAACTATTGTTTGTTCCTTAAGAGGGATGTTCCTGAGGCACAATACCGCAGAAAATCGTATACAAGTACATTCAGGACACATTACATTGTATATACATCTGTACACATCTATTGGAAATATAGCAAAACAATGTAAATTTCAAATAGATATCACTTCAAAACGTTACGTGATGGTGAATTTCTAAGCAGATTTCTGATTTCGCAACAAAAAACAGAACCCATGAACCAGGTTCATTTCTGTGACAGAGCTTTTATTTTTTTGTTTACCAGTGTTATTAACATCCCTGGCGGTTTTCCCGACTGTGGCTCGGGTTTAAATTTCACGGCTGAAAGCAGTAACCCCGAGCCACACTCGGGCTGGGTACATACCTTTACCTGCTCTCCCTCGCTGTCCTCCCACAATCGCATTCTCCTCCGTGCGATCGCTGCATCCTGCTTTCTGATTGCTTTCTTGCGAGAAGGGAACCAGGAAGCAGGGCGCTGCGATCGCACAGAAGTGACTGCAGGGGATAGTGACTGAGCGAAGGGTCAGGTATGTGTCAGCCAGAGAGTGGCTCGGGGTTACCGCTTTCGGCATAGGAATTTAACCCCGAGCCGCACTCGGGAAAACCTACATGGGGATAAAAAAAATTGTTCAGATTCTGACATAAAATATGTCCGAATCGGAACGCCAGTGAGGTTAATATTTAATGTGGAATGCAGATCATATAGCGATTTTATAAGTCCAGGTGCATCTTTTGAGGGGAAAAAAATAATCCACTACATTTTTGGGTAAACTAACATCTGTTCATCCACCCAACAGGCACTTAATTGTATTCAGAATGAAATCCTACAAGGACTTTTTAAAGAACCATATGCAACTAAAATGACATCAATTGGTTTTGTAATACAGTAGTAAATGTTTCTTTTGTGAATTCTTCATTGACACAATTATTCAACCCCTTAAAGACTACCACTCTGAAGAACGGAGGTTCATTCAAGTGTTTTCAATCAGGTATTGAAAACACCTGTGGATGTCACGGAGCAGCAATAAAGCATAATAAGCACCAATTAGGCAGCTTTAAAATGACTGTGATACTCAGCTCCTTCTAGACATTTACTGGTGTGGTTACAAACATGGTGAAGTCAAGAGAATGGTCCAGGAAAACAAGAGAAGAGGTGATTACTCTTCACAGGAAGGGCAATGGCTATAAGAAGATTGCAAAGATGTTAAACATACCAAGAGAGACCATAGGAAGCATCATTCGCAAATTCAAGGCAAAGGGCACTGTTGAAACGCTACCTGGTCGTGGCAGAAAGAAGATGCTGTCTTCGACTGCTGTGCGCTACCTGAAGCGTAGAGTGGAGAAAAGTCCCCGTGTGACTGCTGAGGAACTGAGAAAAGATTTGTCAGATGTGGGTACTGAAGTTTCAGCTCAGACAATACGGCGCACACTGCGTAATGAAGGCCTCCATGCCAGAACTCCCAGGCGCACCCCCTTGCTGTCTCCAAAGAATAAGAAGAGTCGACTGCAGTATGCCAAAAGTCATGTGGACAAACCACAGATGTTTTGGGATAGTGTTCTGTGGACTGATGAAACAAAATTAGAACTGTTTGGGCCCATGGATCAACGCTATATTTGGAGGAGGAAGAACAAGTCCTATGAAGAAAAGAACACATTGCCTATTGTGAAGCATGGCGGGGAGTCAATCATGCTTTGGGGCTGTTTTGCTTCTGCAGGTACAGGGAAGCTTCAGCGTGTGCAAGGTACCATGAATTCTCTTCAGTACCAGGAGATCGTGGATGACAATGTGATGCAGTCCGTCACAAACCTGAGGCTTGGGAGACGTTGGACCTTTCAACAGGACAATGATCCCAAGCATACCTCCAAGTCCTCTAGAGCATGGTTGCAGATTAAAGGCTGGAACATTTTGGAGTGGCCATCGCAGTCACCTGACTTAAATCCGATTGAGAACCTCTGGTGGGACTTAAAGAAAGCAGTTGCAGTGCGCAAGCCTAAGAATGTGACTGAACTGGAGGCTTTTGCCCATGACGAATGGGCGAAGATACCCGTAGATCGCTGCACGACACTTGTGTCAAGCTATGCTTCACGTTTAAAAGCTGTTATAACTGTAAAAGGATGTTGTACGAAGATTGAATGTCACTTGGGGGTTGAATAAAACTGATAATGATGTGAGCACAGAAAAGACATTTGTGGTTATTTCATTATAAATGTTATGTTATATTTGTCTGACCTACACATGCCTCTTTGATTAAGGCTAAGGTCAGACGAACGCAGTTTTAACGTGCGTTTAGCCGCACGAAATCACGGCCGTGCTAGCAGCAAATGACATCCAATGCCGGGGAACATACGACGAACGGCCGCACGAACGTTCGTTCGTGCAACGCAAGTGGCAAACAAACGCATTTTTTCGAGAACGTCAAACCGCTACTACTGACGTACAGAGTGCGCTGCGGCCGCATAGCGGCATGTTTGTGTGATTGGGAGACGTCAGACGCTGCACGCGTCCGGCCAACATAACGTCCAGACGCAAAAAGTGTTTTATTGATGATCCGTACAAAATCACGGACGAAAATGCGCATCGTATGACCACTATCGCGTATTCCGTGAAAAATACGTCCATTCGTTCGACTGCACATTTTCACAGACGACGCGAAAAATGCGTTCGTCTGACCCTATCCTTAATTGTAAGCAAGATGACTGATCAAAATCAATGTCAAACTGGCCAAAACACTCAATTTCAGTGGGGGTTGAATAATTTTGAACACAACTGTATGTTTCTACAGTCTAGTAAATGCAGTGGACAGATTTTAAGCTGTGGACACAATTAACCTGTTTTTACTCTGGTATGATGGCAAGACCTCTAAGGGATGCCTACTTCTCTGCTGAAAGGTTATTGCCCGGCAGCAGCGCTGCACTCTGTGCAATGAGCTGTACCTTCTGGGTGTGTGAAGCTGGCTCTGAGGCAACAAATGATTGAGGTTCATTGTTAACTGTAATATGCTGTCGGGATAAAATACCAATTTTCCATTGCTGTGGGTATCTAATGACTTGTCACTTCTATAAATCGCAATGAATAACCGTTCTGGGTGACATCAGTTACAGTGCAGATCTCCTCGGTGCTGCTGATGTACATAGTAAAGGGGCTAAGCTGAAGTATACAGATTGTACAGCTAGGTCTATTAGAAGGAGATGTCTGGAAAATGCTGTGCTCTATTAAACAATCTTGACAGTTCTTGGGTTGTTCATGAAGTTCAATGTTCTAAGGAGTGTGAAGGCTCTCACAATCTGTTTGTGTTGTAGGATTGCATGCAAATTGTGCTGTAATAGCTATACTAAAATGCAATCGAATTATCAACTGTGCAGTGATGAGATGGAAAGATTCACCCATAGGCTCGTGTCAGACGAGCGCACTGATCACGTCTGTGTTGCCGCACATTTGTACGTCTGTTATAGCATATAATTATGACCAACGGAGCCCCACACACGAAGTACGTCCGCACCGAACTGCAGACGCATAACGGACGCAGGTTATGCAAGAACGTAAATCCGCTAGAACAGACGCACAAAGTGCGCTGCGTCCGCAACGTCCGCGTAGCATTGTGTGTGAGTGATGGAACGAAGTCAGACGGACTGCATTTATACGTCCAGAATTTTGACGGACAAAATGTTTTTCATATTAATTTATTTTCCCTCCATCAGTCAAAAAAAACATCAGTCACATAAACGGACTGTGTAAGCCACTACTTTGTCGTCGGTCAGAAAGTACGTCCGTTGTGCACGGACGCACAGTGCGCTCAGAATGCGCTCGTCTGACCCTAGCCTTAGTAAGAAAAAATATATATTCTTGTTAGTGTCCTCAATGTTGACGACTAGACTACATAGTACCATTGATTGTGGACAATGTTCCTTGGCTGCGAGAATCCATGATCTTGAGGTGGTGTTGGACGTGAGTATCCATGCTCTTGAGTTGCATGTCTGCCAGAGTGTTTGTGGCACAGTTTGGGGTGAACCTTGGCAGGCTCCACTGCCAGAGACTATGCGTTCAAGGTTTTGGGCTTGGTACAATGCTCCCAAGGTGTCAGGGCATGGGGCCATGCTCCCAAGGTGTGATGATGTCCTGATAAATGAATCTGCAGGCACTGTGCGCAATTCATAAGATTGCAATTACCATGAGCCCCAGATTTGTTTTAGTGCTGGTAGTCATTTTAAATCGTATTCTTAGATTATTCCCAGGCCCAGAATTAAAAGTCCAGACACAACTTAAAAATATATTTATCTAGAATTTCTTGCTTCCAACTTAAAGGCTTACCTAAAATAGGCTTTAATTGTGTAACACAGAGTATTTTTTTGTTGTCTTTTCAACACTTTGCTGTAGCCATAGTTCCTCTTCCACTATGATACAAGTTTTCAGTGTTTTTCTACATTATATAAGTTTAAAAATAATGGTGTATCGTGTTTCGAATCCCTACTAGTGTCACAGCAAAAAAGCAAGGTGATGAGCCGGAAAAATTCCTGCCTGGGCATTAGTGGATATAAATACTCTGTATTACATCTCAAAGCCCCTTTTAAGACACTCGTATGGAAGTTACATACGTGCAGTCATATTTTTAAGTTGCATCAGGACTTTTAATGTTTTCTATTTTACAGGATGCCTGTTTCCATGGGCAGAAGATGATACCTGGTCATTGGTTGACAATACTGGGTTAGGTGAGCATTTTTTTTTTACGAATTGTAACAGTTCTAAGCACCCCAACTGGGTTACATCTGCTAATGTCACTCCCTTGTGGGACATCCATTCCCCCACCAGCAATCTTTCATGCCTTCTCCAGCCCTTAGCCAAAGAGAAAATCTTGGATGGCAGCCCCCACTTCTGGGTCCCCATGATGTCAGTTAACCAGGGAACCCCCTAGCTGTAAAGGGATTTCCTTAGGAAATCCCATAGAGGAGATAGGGGGGTTCTTTGAACCCCTTTATCTCCTGATCGGTGGCAGCTAGGGGGTCATGTCTGATATTGCTGGAAAGGCCAGAGAATGGCCTTTCCAATTATATCAAACATGACCATGTTAAACGTAAAGTAAACGTGTAAAAACAAAAATAATAAACAAAATAATTAATATAGAAAAAAAAAATTTAATGCAGCATCACTTCAGCTTAGAAACAAGGTTCACTGATCAGCTTCACTGATTTTTTTTTTTGGGGGGTTTAGCTAAACTCACACAATTTCTCCCCAAAAAAAAATGGGTTCCCCGTTCAAATTTTTTTAACAAGTCTACCCCATAGAATATAACCGCAAAGGCTCGGATAATAAAATAAAAAAAAACACTTTACACACTGCGGATGATTGAAATTTTATTAAATTCACATTTTAATTTTTTTTTTTTTTTACATTTTTTTGTTCTAGCATTTTGGCAGGGCATGACCTATACATATAATAATGATATATTATTAATCTTCCGAGTCTGCCGGAAAGAACGATATATAATTTGTCTGGGTGGTATAATAATACGTGACTTAAAACCACGTTTAAAAACGGTCAAAATGAGCTCCGCAAACTTCTACTTTGAAACAGCGCCAAAGTTGTAAAATTACTCCCGTCCTTAAGGGGTTAAAGATGCGTACATTGAGAGAGCGGTTATAGCATGAGACATGAGGCAGCATCCTGTACTGGAGAAACCAGAGTTAAAGGAACACTCTACACATCCTGACCACGTTAACTTTTGGAAGTGGTCAGGGTGTGAGGAGTGACCCCCCCCCCCAACCGAACCAGTAGAAAACGCTGGGCGAAGTGGAGGAGTTTGCTCCACCCCAATCAGTGTCACCAGCAGCCGGGGAACTTGAACTTCCTGGCGGACAGTTACTAGTTCGGTTACTAGTGACGTTGGCTCCCGCAGAGCGTGTGGACAACACTACCTGCACTAGCGATCATCGCTATCTGCACATCACAGGACACTAGCGACGCCACGATCGGACTTGCACACTTTACATACACAAGTTCTGTAGCTGGGTGAGGCAGAGGAAAATCCTCCACTTCATCCAGCGGTTTCTCAAGATCAGGGTAACTGGGAGGGGGGAGAAGAAGGCGGGGCATTCCTCACATCCTGACCACTTTAAAAAAGACAAAGTGGTCAGGATACGTAGTGTTTCTTGAAAGCACTGTGGCTGGAAACCATATTTATTTAACCATTCATCAAACCACAACACGATAAAAAGGTTACAAAAACTTAGTGGATTTAATGATGAGGTAATGGGCGTTATTTGTTTTATACTATGCTTGATACTTCATACCTAGGTTGATACGTCATAACATCATTATAGTTATAATTGTTTTATTATTATAATTTATCCTTTTAGTTTGTGTTTTAGAAATAAGTATTTCTAGCATAAATGTGATTTTGTTCTTTGTCTGGGATTGGCTAAATGTAATGAGAGCGCTGCCCGTCCAAGGGCGGTATAGTGTTCACTTGTAGCATTTCTCCAATACTCCACTAGTAGTGAAGATTACTTGTTGCAAATTACTATCAGGGTTATTCAAAGAGAATCGAAAAGTCACTGCACGTTCGGTGACTTTTCGTTCTATTCAATTCGGTTTGTTTTGCCGATCCCATTTCGGCGACCCTGCGGTGTATTCAGCAAGCACCACAGGGACCCTGAATTGCAGGGAAAGGTCGCCGCAAACCTGCCGAAAACGAACCGCAAAACCCAGCAAATGCATGCCGAAAACCTGCAAAAACATCTGGATTAACCCGTCAAATGCCTGAAAAACCAGAGCAGGAGCTGATCACACACAGCGAAGCTGCCGGAAAAAGCCGACACCGCAGACGAATGCAGTGAATAAATTAGAAAAACAGTTTGCTTGAATGTTCGAAAAGTGAAACGCTGTTTGCAAAGAAACTACGGAGTGAAAATGTCTGAAATTTACATATGAGGTCCAAGGAATGATAATAAAAAGGGCTGTTACAGAAAAAATAAGTAAAGTTACAAAAAATTCTGTTTTTTTTTTTTTTTTTTTTTAAATATTCAGCAAAATGCTTAAAATATCCTAAAAAAATCAATAAATAAAGAGACTCTTTACTGCAGAATATTATAATGAACGGTTTATTAGATATTGAATTAAAACGGGAATATTTTTAACATTGAAGCCTATGGGATTCTCCTGAATAAACCTGTCGCATGAAACCACCGAATGGCAGGGCATTTCGGGAACCTTTCATGGTTTGTGTTCTCTGAATAGCCGAAGCAGTGCTTTTTCATGGGGATTTCACTGCCCTCAAACAGGCACCGTATGTGCAGGCAATTCGCCAGGATTTGGCGAATTGCCTGCTCTCTGGATAGCCGAATGGCCAAGAAAGGTAACAGAGTGCTGATTTTCAGCGTTCAGTTACCTTTCTCCAGCCATTCGGATCTCTTTGGATAACCCTGTATAATTCAGGAAAAATCCCGCTTTTATTTATTTTGTATACTGTGCAATAACCCCCATCTGTCATGATAATTCTGACTTTCTGCCAATGTATATTATTTTGAGCAGAACACCGTTTTGTATGATGTAATTCTTGGTCAAAAAACTTTTTTATGGACACCTAAAGCCTAAAAGATTGCTTGAAAAAGCCAGCTAGTCATTGTCACCTAAATCTTTACCGTAGGGCTTCTAGCTTTTTGACTGTTATGCACATGTTTACAACACGTCTTGTCTCTTAAAAATGTGCAGATGACACCAAAGTGTGCATTAAACAGCCATTTGTGACCGTTTGAGGGTTGTACAGTGAGAAACTTTCTGCTTACTGATTGACTTGTTGCAGCATTTCTTCCTTCTCGGCGAGTGTGTTCGACACCGCAAACATTGTGTGTTATCAAAAGACATAATATTAGTTATGGCTGTAATAATTGTACGCACCGTCGAGACATGCAGAATAAGTTTGTTTTTTTTCTTTTCATGGGCTCCTCTTCCATTACCCAATTTGGTTCAGCAACACGTGGCTATATGCTATTTTCTTTGTAATCATTCAAACTGAAAGCACTGTACTCCTGCCTCTTGTCCCCCTTCCCTCCATCCACATAGAAGAATGCCAGATAGCGGGTTGTGCATGTGTTTCTTGTTTTTTTCCGTTTCTTCAATGCACAAAAGACTGAGGGGGGAAAAATGAAGGGTAACTTGATCTAGGACGGACACTGTGTAGTTAACCGTTTCCATCTGCTGTCTGACTGTATCTGAAAACTCACAATCCTTTCTTTTCTCACCTTCCTCCCCTTTTCTCTTTCTCCATCTTCTCTCTTCTGTTGGTTTGCGCCGTTGATTCATTGTTTCCCTTCTCACTCACATACATTTGCTCCTTCTCACTCACATACATTTGCTCCTTCTCACTCACATACATTTGCTCCTTCTCACTCACATACATTTGCTCCTTCTCACTCACATACATTTGCTCCTTCTCACTCACATACATTTGCTCCTTCTCACTCACATACATTTGCTCCTTCTCACTCACATACATTTGCTCCTTCTCACTCACATACATTTGCTCCTTCTCACTCACATATATTTGCTCCTTCTCATTCCATCTTTTTTTTCCTCACTTTTGTCCCTTGTCTCACTGTTGCTTTTGGTCCCTATCCCACATTTCCCCCCACCCTTTTTTTTCCCTGTATCTTTTTGTCGTTGCCCTCATTCCATCTTTTGATTTTTATTTGTTGCTTTCCCTCTTATTTTCATTTGTCAACCGATCCCTCTCCCTCCTCTCCTCTCTGCTTTATTCCTCCTCCTCAGCCCCATTGAGGAAAGCAAAGTTTGTGGAGAGCCCCAGAATTCCAGAATCTGAATTAGGATCCCCGACTCTCGGCTCGTCCCAGAACCTAGATGCTGATGCATACCTATTGGGTAAGTGTCTGTCCTCGGCCAACCCCATGAATGGATTTCTGGATGGCGAGGCTGAGGATCGAGATTTGGCTGATATATAGGGAGCTTCCAGTCACAGGTTGGTTAACTCTGACAGCCTGGATTGTAGAAGAAGTGGTTGTTTGGATAGATTGTATATTTAGTGTGGAAAAAGTTGATGGATTGGAATTAATCCATATTAATCATGGTTATCTTCTAATTAATAGAAGAACATCTTTTACAATTCCCATTTAGTGAATAAAATCTTGTGTATCCGTTTTGGGGAGTTTAGTGTAGAATTAATGATACATGGTAGTCTTTGGCCTGAAAGGCCTGTAGCATCACTTGCCATGTTTTAGATAAAAGGAGAATTAATGGTAATGCAAAAGATATTTGTGTCTGATAGCAGTATACAAAGTGATCTTTAGCACAGGTACTGTTGCAAGTGGAAATCCATAAATTGGTAGCATGTTCTTCAGTACACTTCCGTCTACGCCCCATGCCAGATTGCAGTTGGTTGTTCTTAAATATTTTCTTTTAATACGTTGACTTGCATACTCATCACCTTATCTAGGTAAGCCAAACTCCACTGTAAATCCTTCTTTTAGAATTAATAACTTCCTATTCTTTTTATCCGTGTCATGATCCATGCCTGCTGTCCGATCCGTGCTTGCAGTAAATCTAGGAAAAGTGCTGCCCTCATGTTCAGCACTTGTACTAAGCACACAAACCGTTAAAGGAACACTCTATGCTGAAAATGCCCCCCCCTTTTTTTTTTTTTGCATTATACAAATGCTACAGCCCTACCTAGTCGTTCTACATTTTTTTTTTTTTTTTTTAATGTTATTCTTACCTTAAAATGGAGGCATTTTCAAACGGCGCTTTTTTTCTAATCCCGCGCCTCCCTCCTCTTTCACTTCAAGCTTTCTGAACCCGGAAGTTTGACAGTTCCACCTTCTTTGATTAATGTTATGCGCAAGAGGATGCGCGCAACACTAATCACAGCCGCTGACTTGCCGACAGCTCGCTCCCGCCAGCTACTGCGGCGAGTTGGAGACGTCATCGCACTGAAAGCGCGATGGCGTCTCCTAGTCGGCAGAAGCGGGAAATACAAATCCCGCTCTGCTGACTGACAGCTGGGAGGGCAGAGTAAAGTCCTCCGCGTCTCTCATCTGTTTCAGCCGATCGGCTCAGCGGAAGGGTGAGGAAAGAAAAGGGCATACTTAGGTCATCATGACCACCTAAAAAAAAAGCTTAGGTGGTCATGTTGCCTAGAGTATCCCTTTAAGCACCTGACACACACGCATATCGGTCTGGTTCACCCCTTCAGCAAATGCTTCAGCATTAAGCTGTGGGTGTAACAGACTTGCCTCCTGAAGCTCCCTGTATAATCCATAGACTACCTGTGTACCAGACCCCCTGCTTGATTACCGATTAACCTGAATTCTACCAGCTTCTGACCTAAGGACCGTCCTGACCACTCTGCTGGAACTCGCTACTGTACGTCGCCTGGAATTCCCCCTTGTGTCCTGCTTGCCTCCCCAAGGTACAGTCCCAGTGTGTCCCAAACGTCCTGGATCCTCCTGCCTGTCCTGTGAATCCACTGCATACTGGGCTAATACAACCCAGACCGGTATCCCAATGGCGCTGGATCCTGACAATCCGTTTCTTCTTTAAAACTCTCATCCTGCTCAATTCTTCATTAATTTAAAATATCTGCCCCTGTCTAATGGTTGAACTACATCATGTAAGCTTTCCTGGCTGGGAATTTCCTCCAGTTAAATTCATTTTAGCAGAGACCTTTACCAGTGCTTTCATACTCTACCTTTTAAAGGGATACTCTAGGCAACATGACCACCTAAGCTTTTTTAGGTGGTCATGATGCCCTGAGTATGCCCTCGCCTTTCCCCCCTCCCTCCGCTCAGCCGATCGGCTAAAACAGCTGAGAAATGCGGAGGACTTTACTCCGCCCTCCCAGCTGTCAGTCAGCAGAGCGGGATTCATATTTCCCGCTTCTGCCGACTATTGCCGAGTAGGAGACGTCATCGCGCTTTCAGCGCGATGACGTCTCCAACTCGCCGCAGTAGCTGGCGGCTGAGGATTAGTGTTGCGCGCAACACTAATCCAAGAAGATGGAGCCGGGAGGAAGCCTGCTGATTGGCTGGCTTACGTGAGAGGCGCGCATGCGCGCTTCTCACGTAAACCTTAGCCAAGTGAAAGTTAGAAGGACAGGAGCGGAAGAGGAGGGAGGTGAGTATAAAAAAAAAAAAAGACGCCGTTGGAAACAAGTGAATTTTAGGGTAAGTATTACATAAAAAAATTTTAAAAAAAAATCCCTACCTATTTATTGTAGGTATAGTTTGATGTTAAAAAACGGGGGGGGGGGATTTTTGATTAGTGTGTTCCTTTAATTGCTGTGTTCATTTTTTTTTAACATGCTATAGTCTAATCCCCTATCCTCACTCCCTGCTTGATGAAAGGGTTGTTGCTGTTTTGAAGTATAAAGGAATTATTATTATGGTTGCACCAATACCACTTTTTTAAGACAGAGTATAAGTACCAATACTTTTTTTTCTCAGGTACTCACCGATACCGAGTACCGATACTTCTATTTAATGTCATGTGACCGCTTTCCAATAAATAATTTAGGATTTTGCTGAAAGCCTGTCCAGTTTATGTTAATATTGAAATGTATAGCCAAACACCCCAATTACCTACTGCACAGCCTGCACACACTCTGACCAGACACACAGGCCCCACACCTCATCTCAGATATATATGTATACCCACTCTGACCTCGTATGTATACCCACTCTGACCTCGTATTTATACCCACTCAATCCTTATATATATGTATACCCACTCAGATACATGTATACTTACAGACCTCAGACCAGATATATGCACAGACCACAGGGCTGTGATGAGATCTCACGAGATCACGGCTGCATGTTGTGTCACAGCTTCCACAGCCCAGCGGCCACTCAGTAACACGGCCAGCTGGAGGGGAACGCTGGCCAAATGCTTTCGGCCAGCTGCCCCAGCCCCTCGGATACCGGCAATCTGACCCAGCACTGGCTTCTGGATATGGGGGGGGGGGGTATCAGGGCATTTGCACAAGTACAAACTAAGTACTCGTGCAAATGGCGGTATCAGCACCGATACTAGTATCGGTAACATTGCATCCCTAATTATTATTTAACGTGTGAAACGTAAATAAGGCTACCATACATTATTGCACCATATTATTTGCTCATGTTAAAACACATGATTATATGTACATACGTCTGCAATGTGTATTTGTCTAGAACGGAGTCACTGCAAGGATAGAAGGACCTCTAATTTCTCTTTTTATTATTTGTCTGATCTTGCTAAATGAGAAACTGTGAAGGGCACGTGAGATTTGGCTAAGTAATGGCTTCTTGGATAGGCTGCCATGGAGGCAATGGAAATTATAAGTAAAATAAACAATTTAAATTGTCCTTCCTTCATTTCGCCATTCTCCTTTTTAGTTTTGATCTTTCTCTAATCTTTTCTTTCGCTGTTCTTTCTTCCTGGTTTCTCCACCCAGTCTTGGACCCTATTTTTTTTTATAAAGGATTTTACCAGGAAGGATGCATTGAGATTTCTCTCGTTTTCAAGTATGTCCTGGGTGGCGAGTATGTACCGTTAGGTGTCTTGTCCAAGGACACTTACTGGAGAGGTGCTCTTGCTGGGATCGAACTTGTGTCTCCACAGTCTCTCTCCACGGTTACAGAGCAGTGATGTTACCTCTACTCCACCCAGCCGGTACTATTACAATCATAATGTGAGCGCTCACCTGTGTGAGCATTAACATTAGCAATGGTGGCCCTAGCATGGGCGCACCATATTACAAGCCGAGCGCTAACGGGTTAAAAAACCCGTCAGCGATTTGGATCTTGTGCTTTTTAGCGTGTGTTTACTGTACTTTGAGCTCCCTATGCTTAACATGGGGAGCGCAAAGTGTTAATTAGCGTTAGAATTACAAAGTCCCAACGCTAATTACATCCTGCTGCGATTAACTCGGAAGTTAACCACAACTAGGACCTGGTGCTTCTGCAGAATCAGTTATCACCAGCTAAAAAAAATCCTTTAAAAAAAAAACATATTCACCGCTAATCCTGCGGCGAGAACGGCGGCTCCATCCACTCCTACTTGTGAGAGACTGGGGGAAAAAAGTCCTCCAGTCTCCCTCTAGATCACTGCGCTGACCTGCCGGATCTCGCGAAGTGAGATCCTGTAGGTCGTGTGACCGGCAGCGTCAGTCTCAATGGAGTCCTTTGGACTCCATTGAGGGGATGTTCAGTTCGGCCCTTAGCACTGCCGCGAGCATCCCGAGGTTTAGCGTCGGGTTACGGTTGAGGCTGCTGGTTTAGTGCCTGCACCGTAATATCATGCTAAAACGGGGACGCTAAGGAGAAACTTGCAGGCGCAGGCTTTTCTCCTTAGCGTCCCCGTTTTAGCGTGATGATTGTAATATGGGCCCTTGTTTTTTTTTCCTCCTCTTGTTCTTGTGTTCTCTCACCACTCTTCTATTGTCTCCTCTTTTTTCCCTCTTTTCTCTTGCTCTCCATTTGTCCCCTCTGTTCTTTGTCTCTCCCCTTCTCATGCTTCCACTTAAGCTCTTTCTCCTTTTACTTTCCCATTTGCCTTTCCCCTTTTCTCTTTCATTCCTTTTACACCTTTCTTTCTCTTACTCTCACTTTTTTTTCTTTATCAGTTCTTCATCCTCACGCTTTTTCCTCTGATACTACTTTTCTCTCTCCCCCTGTCGGCTTTTCTTTTTCTCATCCTCCTCTATTCTCTAGGCCTCCTGCATGTGCGCCTGTTTGGTTTGAGAGAAATAACGTTGTTTATGGAACATGGCTCTTGCCTGATATTGGATAGGGCCCCCGGAGACCCAAGGTATTTTCGGAATGCCAGCAACTTCACTTGGCATATGCGTATGCATATGTGCGTGTGTTTCTATAAATGCCGACCTTGAAAACAAATACAGTTGAGGCTGCATAATCTACAGCATTGCCGTCATGATTTCATGCAGATGGCTTTCCTTGTGTAGCACTCGTATCGTTATGCCTCTGTGGGTTCATTAGGATTGGAAAGATCTCTTGCTGTCCTGATAATTCTTGAAAAATCTATGGCCCTTTGCTACTGAGATGAATTAGAGGGTGAATAAGGTATTCATAGGCTTCTTCTTCTGTCTCTTTTGCTAATCTAGGAGTCTTTCTAATATTTTGTTCTGGTCCCATGCAGGGAGAGGTGTCCAGATTTTCTATGAGGAAGGCCGGACGTTTAGGCATTTTCCCAGCTCTTGTTTGCGTCGCTCATGTCCTCAAAATGTGTTACACTCAGGTTATGGGTTTTGGGGAGCTGAGAAATTAGCCTTTTGGCCACATGTTTACTTTATACACAGGTTAACTATCCCTAATCCATAATGCTCCAATATGTGAATACTTTTAGAGCGTCGATATGACATGATATTTATTAAAATCACCCATGTTTATATGAAACCAAAACAAATTTGGTGGTTACACTTGGGTCCCATCCCCCACATTCTCTTTGTTACATGCAAATATTCCAAAACACTTCTGTGACGGACGCCGCTACTTGGAGGGAGTAGATCTGTCTTAGGTGCCGGGGTTGCTCTGCAGTGAGCAGCGGTAGCGAGCCAGCGTCAGGTCCCTTGCTGGAATATATCGAGTCCGCCAGGAGGAAATACCTAGCAGACAGTCCCTCTTCCCAAATACTCGTCAAGACGCAGTATAGGTTAAGCAAGTTGGTTTATTGTAAAACCGCACATACACGGTCTATTTATATGGTACAGTCCCATTGTTCTCTCCCATGCCCGCCCCCAGACACCCCGGCGCCAGTTCTGCCACTGCCTCTAGCCCGAGCCCTTATTGTATGTTGAACATGGTCCCAGCTCTTGGTGTCACACTGTCTGGCCTGCCCTGGGCTGCTCCCTGCCCGGGAAATTCCACCCCCTGGAGTGCGAGCTCTGACTCCGGCGCCAGATCTCCTCTGCGGCTGGGAAACCCGACCTGAGTCCAGCGGCTGATTGGGGCGTGATCTCGGTGGCGCTGGTCTCTAGAACTCACCCCACAGTGGCACCATGTTCCCAGGGCCCCTCTGCCCAAAAAGCACTCCGGTGGCAGGAACAGGGGCTGAGCGGTGCAGGGTGCAAGGAATGTCGGCTGTGCTTGGTTTCGGCCGGCGGCAGCTGCAGCAGGGTTGCGCTGGACAGATAAACTACGATGGCTGGGCAAGGCAGATTTGGCAATGAACCTAATAAACAACCATAAACGTACGGGCACAAATTGTATGAACAAATTCTACACTTGGGGGAACGAAAACTGGGCAATTTGGGTGTTATTAAATTGTGAGGGATTGCAGACGTGTTGGGTGTGGGGAATTTGCGAGGGGAAACACAATACACCCAGGGATCATACAGACATAAATTGTATAAACGAAATTTGACCTTGAACAAACGAACATTTAACTTTTTATGGGCTAATAAATTGAACGTGACGGCTGTTCTGTCACAACTTCTGGTCCCAAGTATTTTGGATAAGGGATACTCAACCTCTACCGACCTTTTAGGCCGGTGCCAGACAAGCGCACTAGGTGTGCCCATACTAGCGTGCCTACCGGCGTCCATCGCAGTGTTATGACGCTGCAACGGGGCCGGTCACTCGCTTGAGCGCGTGCACGAAATGCGCGCGCAACAAGTGTCCGCGCACAAAACCTCCCCGTCGAAATGTTAGACGTGTGTTGACGAGGCTGCGAAGCGCGGTCCTCCATAGGAGGATCGAGCTTTGCAGCCCGGAGAGCAATGACTGCACTCAGCAAGGTGGTCAGACGGGCGTCGAGAGGAAGGAAGGTCCACTCTCACGGACGTTCCTTCCACTCTGAAATGCGCTCGTCTGACCTGGCCTTATCTGGCAAATGTTTTGCGTTCAGTATTTCACTGTGTGAATTACATTCATCCAGGGCTGGTATTGACGAGTCCCGAGTGAACGAGACGTCATGTCCACAAACCTGACATTTGGAGCAGGCCTTGCCAAAAGATTAAATTCCCTGCTGTTGTTGAACTTCAGTTCCCATGATGCCTTAAGATTTGCCAAGCATCCTGTGAGTTGCAGTTCTTCAGCAGATCGTGATGTGCCTTCTGACCAGTCTGGATTTTGAGTGATTCTTTAATGATCTGATTACCAGTTTTCATGTTTGTTTCTGTGCTCAGGTGTCTCTATTCCCATTGCTTGCGCTTTACCTTGCAATGCAGAGATGTATTGTTATTCTGAAAGCAATGCGCCCCCTCCATTACTTGTACCCCTAACAGACTGCACGCCAACAGCTTGCAAAGTGAATCAGCATAAAATATGCAGAGTTTCCATAGAAACCAGCTTGCGACTTTATATGCCGAAGAAGAGCAATGCACTCACTGGGATTCTGGGTAAGGGCCTGTGTCATAAAGCAGCCATTGGATGTGCATGAAAAAATAAATAAAATTCCTCTGAAACCAGGCTTGACAGATATGCCTGGATCCCTACTATAAAAACTGAAAAAATGTGGGGAAAGGAACCCCCACATAGTGATAAAAGCATTATCAATACATGTAAGTGCTAAATTAAATTGAAATCAAACTGGCCTCCTGAGCCACTCGAAGGATGTCCGTTAAGTAGTCAGGGGTTGAGTGACAAGCATCGCTCATTGCTCTGTCCTAAAGTGGTGCCAGTTCACATGGACATTTAAACTCCTCTGTCATTGTTCGAGGTCGTCAGGATTTGGCTGGTTTGGAACACATGGAAATTTCAAATAAAAGAAACATGCACACACTTAAGGGTTTATCTTCGCTCCTTCACATCAATCATATTGATGGATCAGGCACTGGTCCTGCAAATGCTGCAGAATTGAGTCATCCTGGGGTATAAATCACATCTGCCATTCAACATTGCATAAGTGTCAGAGCAAGGATTTGTCTCATAATCACGCACAGCCTAATGCAGTGTCTGTCTCAATCTGTCCCCCCCCACCCCCAACCAAGAGCATCCTTTGATGGCTTTATTGTGACACCTGGTTACAGCCACCATTCACTGGGGGCCATTCAAATAATTGTGATAATCAACAGAGGTCTGGGGGCACAAATGTTTTGATGTGCGTTTTAAGGACAGGTATCTAAATATTCCAGAACATGTACTGAAGAAACCGGACAAGCCCTGGGTCTACCCGGGCTGGGAAAAATGATTTTATTTCTAGATGTTGCTGATACATGTTCTGCTGTAGCATTCGAGATCGGAAGGTAAAGTTATTTAGTGTCACAAAAATGGAGGCTGATTCACTTTGAATATTTTTATATGGATTTTTTGTGAGAATAAGTAATTGAATATTTCTTTTTCGGGAGTTGGTGTAGAATAATTGTGAAATTTAGGGGACAGTGTCTACCTGAGGTTGTCCAGCTTTGTTCTAATGGGGTTTTATTGTTAGCAGTGAGTATTATTTTATAAGTTGCCTTTAACATGTTGGATGACAGCTTCGAGACTTTTCGGTCTCCTGTTGTTCATGATTTTGTTTCTACATTTGTTTCACTTTAAAAATTTTCCTTTCAGCTCTACAGGACAGATAGCTGTGTAGACTGTTGTAATGGTTGTCAAGTGTGTAAACCAGAAGCTAGATATAGATAACCCCATAAATCAGGACTTCTTATCTTAATTAACATGTCGAGTGCAGCATAAGCAAATAGTCCATTTAACCGAGATGATTTAATGTCTGGTAAAGGAACACCTCAGTTTCACTTATCCCTACATCTTATCTAGCAGATTCCAGTTGTGTGTGTGTGTGTGTGTATCTTTACAATTGAATATAATGATACAATTATTTATGAAATAAGTATAAATAGCTATAACCACTATATTTAGAAATATGCCAAAAGTGAAAAGGTTTGGGTTAAAGCGACACTATCACCAAAAAATGAAATGTCCTTTTGTTTATTTTATGTTGCTGATATCTTTCATGAACTTTCGTTTTCCTCATGATTTGTGAGCTAAGAAAATACTTTATCAGGTCTATTCAACGAAAGGTGAAACTCAGGAGAATGACTGGAGAAGTGAAAATTTGATTTCAAAATCGCCAAACCAGAAAAATTCTCCCATTTATTTCACTTTCCAAATCGGATATTTGGTCTAGACTGTTCTCTTCTCCTGCCAGTTCTCCTGGTTGTCACCTTTCTCTGAATAACCCTGTATATGTTCCAACGGGTGCATCTATTTTGTGATATTTTATGTTGTAAACTCCCCTCTCCCCGAGACTTTATATTACTTGTTCCTCACTTTGTGGCATTGGGCAAAGAATGGAGTCTATGGGTCAGATTTCCAAAAAAACATCTCCTAAGGATTGCATTGTGTGGGATGTATGTAAATGACATCACTGGGGGTAGCATAAAATGCTGGAAGCCCACTGTCACATCTCATTCAGCTGCCATCTCTTATCTTGGCAGCCTAGACAACACAATGTCCTACTGCCTTGTCTAAGCATTCCACCCCCCCCCACCACCCAGTGCCTCTTCACTATAATTTCATCCTATACCTCAATTGTAATTCACAAAGCAAAACCTCAAATAATGTGTAACTATTGTGTTTTCAATATAGTATGGGGTGAATTGTATTTTCAATTGTCTCTTTTTGTTTGGTTTTTTTTTGGGGGGGGGTTTAGCACTTTCCAAACTGGCCTAACTTTTTCGGAACTGCGGTTGTAATTACAGCTTATGTACGTTGTACTGTTCCTTTTCAGGAAACTATAAGTGGTTAATTACTGACAAGCATTTCATTGAAAGAATGTTGGATTTAGCTCGGGGGAACTACGTTGGATCAAGTACAGTGATTCTACGGTGAATTCACGGTTTACGGAACTGCCACTGTAGTTCACCATTCTTTCTGCCAAAGTTCTCTAGTGTAGCCAGGATCAGATTTATAATTAGGCAAGGCAGGCATATGCCTACAGGCGCCTACCACAAGGGAGGGCCTTGCTCTGTAAAAAAAAAAAAGTTAAGTTACAATCATTTAGACATCTGTATCTCTGGAACCCTACAGGCTAGAGAAACATATAAGGCATGCCTCAAAATTTCCCCTCGCCTGCTAGCATTTGGCAAGTGGAAATTAAGTGAGGGCGAGTGGGAATGCAGATGCAGGCAGCATGATAAATGATTTTGTGCTGCCCGAGCTGCATATTCTGGCGGCGGCCATGCTTTTTTGATTTTAGGTCCTCCTGCCCAGCTGCGGGAATCCAAGATGGCAGCCGACTGCCCCTCTGATGACGTCAGAGAGGGTGTGCCGGACATCTGCCGCCTATGCTTGCCCTGTCCTGGCTGTTCTCATCTGGTCCCTCGCTCTGCTCACACTGGGGTCTGATGTCTGGGTATATATGTATCCGGGGTCTGATGTGTCTAGTTATGCCTGTATCTGGAGTCTGATGTGTCTGGGTATGCCTGTATCTCGGGCCTGATTTCTGGGTATGCATGTATCTGGGGTCTGATGTGTCTTGGTATGCCTGTATCTGGAGTGATTGTGAAGATGAAAAAATGCAGTAAGTTTATTTAAAGCTAAGCAGTTACACTTAATATTTTGATAGCATCCCCATTGATGTAAAGCACTTATTTTCCTTTACGTTTACATTGGTTTATGGTAATGTTGTTATTTATTTTTGTAACTTTATTCTGAATAAAACATTTAACAGTGTTATTTCAGAAGATAATTTGAGGGTGTGTTTGGGGATGGAGTTAAGGGCATGGTAGGGGTTAGGTTGTGCAACTGGTGGCGAGTAACTCTTAAGGCCTGGCTAGTAGCTTGGGACTTGAAATTTTGAGCCCTGATATAAGGTATCATTGAAAAGGCCAGAGTACCGTTTCCCGTGTCGTTTCTGAGATCAATGAAGATCACCACTTTAAAATTGGTAAATTCTATTAACCGGTGTTGCAAACTACAGTTACAGTAATGTTTATTTATAAAGCACTAGCAAGTTCCGTAGCGCTGTAAAATGGGTGAGACAGAATAACAAATATACACACAAGTTAACCACTTGAGCAAAAGGACACGCAGGGAGCGTCCTTCCATTTCTCTCCCGTGCGCGGACCTTCAACCACAGCGGCCTGACATGTTGCATGTCAGCCCTCCCTGTGGGACTGCCCCCTCAGCCACATGCTTCATCGCACATGTGTGTGAGAACGTCATTTTCAGCTCGCTGGGAGATTGCCTGAAGGGGTGTGGTCTCTTGGACCCCTCTATCTCCCCATCAGTATGGGCTAGTGAGACTAGAGAGGCATCTTTGGAAAGGCCTCTCTTTAACCCCTTGGGCTCCGGTCCGCGGGCCTCTCCCACCCACTGACATCATTGTGCATGGCAAAATGACGTCAGTGGGAGAATTAATCCCTAGCTTCCAAGGGGCTTCCCTATTGTGGCGGAAAAGCTCAGAGCATGGTCTTTCCAATGATACCAAATATGACTAGGTTACAGTTTTAAAAACCGTTTTAAAAAATAAAGCTCTAAATAAAAATCTTTAATTTTTAATGCAGCACTATTGTTCACTTTTCAATTATGTGAACAATGTTGCTGCATTAACAAAAAATGGTTTGTCAATGTCTAGCTAAAATACTGTATTTTCTCAGAAAAAAAAATGGTAACGAGTTCCCATTTATATATTTTTTTTACAAGCATACCCCGGGGACTCCATTGAGGCTTTGACTGCTAGTCACATGACCTGCAGGATCTCGCCTCTCCCGAGGTCCGAGGAGTGATTTGCAGAGCAAGACTTGGGACTTTTTTTCCCCCAGTGTTTCTCTGCTCCCGGTGGCCAGAAGCAACGGATCGAGCCACCGTTCTCGCCATGGGGTGAGAGGGGGTATCAAATTTTTTGTTTTTTCAGTTGGTGCTGACTAATTCTGCAGAAACCATATCAGTTAGCACCAGCTCCTAGCTGTGATTAACTTTTGAGTTTACCGCAGCAAGACGTAATTAGCGTTAGGTAGTACTGAAGAAGCGGCATCGCCGCGAAATGCGTTTTGGTATATTGCCTATTTTTTAGCATAATAAACCAGATTTTAATTGGCTAATTGTATCCTGAAGTTTGTCTGAAACGGCCAAAAAAAACTTGCTGGCTATATGGGAGATCCGGTGTTCCCTTTAATATCACCGTCTGCATTTATATCTAGTGTCTGATCGAGACACCAACAAATGTGAGTGAAATTCCTCTTGCGGTATCTTATTTACGCGAATTGTGTACCCACTGCACCATGATGATTTTTTACTTTGTTTGAGGTACACATTATCACTGCAGTAAGGAGGACAGCAGGAGGACGATCACGGTTGAAGGAAGCGCTGGTTCCGCCATTTTTTTCTTCTACGCAAAGTACCGTAAACTCACGCTGCAAAGCGCAAGCTCCGAATCGCTAACGGGTTTTTTAACTCGTTAGCGTTTGGGCTGTAATATGGTCCGTATGTGCTAGGGCCACTTAACCGAACGTTACCGCTCACACAGCTGAGCACAAACCTTATAATATGGCCCATTAAGTTTACAACAACACTTGTTAAGTTCGCACCAACTTTGTAATATAGCCCTATGCTTTTTATTTATATATGCTTCATTTTATTTATTTCCATTTTAATATGAAGTCATTCTACTGTTGATAAAATAATGGGTGGCCAGTACTGACATATAAACTTCTGTTTTGCTCAATGTATAAATAATGCCTGGGTCCGTTTGGGATACAGAAATTTCTTATTTTTAATATTGAATTAGGCACCCATCCTTAAATTCTGTTACCGTTTTAGCTTTAACTGACAACTTGTGCTGGTCAGATATTACCATTGATGCAAAAAGTTGGCAGTGACTGTGTCATTCTTTACTGCATTATACTCAGCTGGTGTTTAGCAGTATGGACCGCTGTTTGTTAACCTGGTCAATTCTCTCATTATCCACTGTTGTGTCATTGGATGAGCATTATGGAAAGTTGGTGCCCATCTAACCTGGTCTAGCTACCACTAGAGAATATACATGATAATCTGTGGCGCTGAAGACCATGTTAACTCTTATTCAAAATGAATATATTTTCCCAAAATGAATTCCAAGGTGCTATGCCTTCTGTAACTGGAGAAGTGGGAGGTGTAGAATCAACAGAGGAAGTGTTGTGTGGGTGCGTGACGTCCTAATGATTTTGATTTTGTTTAGGATGTTGGAGGTGTCAGGTGAACATATGATACAATGTGAATGTAGGTTGAGATACACTTTATTCAGTAACCCATGGCAGGGGATTGTTACTTTGGTTCTAAAGGTTTTGTATTGAATGCTTCATGCTTTTTTGTTTTTATCCCTCTTTTTAGGGGACTTCATATTTTTTGGGGATTTGTTGGGTTATGTATGACAGAGCTACAATGCAAAACTCGAAACCATAAGGTCTGGTTCACACCTGGGCGTTTTACAGCGCGTTCCTACGCGTTGTAAAACGCTCAAACACTGAAATCCCATTATTTCCTATGAGCATGGTTCCCACGTGGGCATATTACAGCACGTAGGAAAGAAAGTATAGGAGCTTCTTTGGGGCGTATTACAGCGTGTTTGCGGCCATAGACTTCAACGTGAACGCGCTGAAATGGGCGTTTGCACGTTTTCGGCATCAAAAACGCAGGTATGAACGCGCGTTCCGCACATGGCAACAGGCACAAAAGGCTCTAAAGTCTTTTTCATTGGACGCCTGTGAAGTATTTTTCATTGGACGCCTCCATAGTCAATCAAAAAAAATGTGCGTACGACGCACGTTTCTAATTGACAAAAACGCCATGAAATACGCTCATAAAACGCCCGACAAAAACGCTTGTAAAATGCGCTTATGAGATACGCTCAGGTGTCAACCCAGCCTTAATCTCTGAACCAATGAATGAATGGTGTTTGGTGTAAATCTTATACTTTGTACTTGGTTTAAATTATATAGTTTTTATTTCACTTTGAAATAATTGCAAATTAACCTATAAAATGTGTCTTTTATGACCTTCACTGTAAGTCGACCGTTTTGCTGCATAGCATCTGTTTGACGTTTTTGAAGCGTGCGTCTCCCTTGCGAGAAAACATCCGGCACATAATTACTCTGCTAGAGGCTTTCATGCTCAGAAATTATACTTTGTTCCTTTTCATAGGCCTGTTATGTGGTCATTAGTTAGACACCACAAACGGCCTTTTCTTCAAAGTAATAATGTACTAAAATCTCTCCAGTCTACCAGCCTCCTCTTCACTGTGTTTACAGTTTAGGAAGTTGGGTGAAACAGAGGAACCAAGGACCATTTGTAGCCAGACTGGGTGATCCCATGCCTCTGGTATTTGTGTGTATAGTTGGAACTGTGCTGTTTTTACCTGTTTAAAGAATGTTTAGTCAAGATCATCTTCTGTAGAGGAAAGATTTGGATTGAATTTTAATTCAAATAATTCTGCATTGTGTGGTTTATACAAATATCTCTATTCTTTATTGTAGAATTTTTATTGAATATGTTGAATATTTTGTAATATTGGTTTTACATTCACTCCTTTTGGGAGAATTAAAACTGTGCAATTTAGCTTGAGACTCGAGAATAACGAGAGCTAGAATATAATTAAACTAGTATGAAGTTGCTGTGCATAGTTACATTGATTATGTCTTGTGTTTTGTCTTTAGATGAAGAGGAGTCTGTACTGGGCCCTCCTCCATCCGTGGATGAAGCTGCCAACACCCTCATGACCCGATTGGGCTTCCTCCTGGGAGAGAAAGTCAGTGAAGTCCAGGCCGCTGGTCCTCAGTACAACATGGAGGGGCAGGAGGAAAACCAGGTGAAACGAGAATTTCAGAAAAGTATTAATGGAAGCATTTGTCAGAATATAGAAGGAGATGGTGTTTATGCGTGGTGGGATATAAACCAATCGATTGTTTGCACCATAAATCACTTGAGTCATAAGTGCAATTATTTTCAGTCATCAGTATAAGTGCAGCCATTTTTGGGCATCAATGTATGTGCATAAATGTGTTAATGTATATATGATTATACATACAGCAGGGCTCAAAATTTCCACTCGCATTTGGCGAGTGGAAATGCACACGTAGGCAGCACAATAAATTATTTTGTGCTGTGTATTCTCGCAGTGCCACCGTGCAGCCCCCTCTTCCCCAGGCTGCACGATGGCAGGGATCAGCTGCCTAACCTGACACAGCTCGTCTCTGTCACTGGCAGGGGGTGGAGAGGAGCTTCCCTGCCTCCTCGCTCTGCTCACACTGCGGTCTGATGACTGGGTATGCGTGTATCTGGGGTCTGATGACTGGGTATGCGTGTATCTGGGGTCTGATGTCTGGGTATTAATGTTATTTTTGTAATTTTATTCTAAATAAAAACCTTTTAACAGTGTAATTTCATAAGATAATTCAAGGGTGTGTGTTTAGGGGCAGAGTTAAGGGCTGGGTAGGGGGTTAGGTGGAGCAACTGGTGACGAGTAACTCTTATGGCTTTGTTAGTAGCTTGGGACTTGATATTTTGAGCCCTGTATACAGTATATCCAAAAGCAGGCACTCTGCTCTTTTAAATCACCGTTAAGCTATCCAGCCCTGTTGCAGCTTAAACAGCACATACAGTTTCCATTAATCGAAAGCACTCAAGGATCTTCACGTGAAAGTCCAAATATTATTGCAAATTAATTCAACCTTTTTAAAAAAAGTCAAGTCGACGTTTCAGTCCTCTTCTGGACTTTTATCTTTGATTATGTCTTGATAAAAGTCCAGAAGATTTTGTCTTTTTTCACTTAAGATGAATTAAACCTTTTTTGTACTTTTTTTATAAGTAAGCATTCAGTTTGCACCTCTTCCTTTGGAGTTTGTATCTACAATATGTTGGCTCCACCGGAGCAGGTAAACGCTGCCTTACTATAGAGCACAGGGCTTTTGGATTATATTTATGTATACATAGCTCAGGGATCTCACCCTGGGAGTTCAATAAACACACACACTAGTATTTTATAAATGGAGGCTACACACTTAGCAATCTGATACGTCAAGTAATATATTGATTGTTTTGTGTTTTATACTGTGCTTTTCGTCTCCACTCAATATTATTGTATATCACGTTACATGTGTTTTCATGCATTGCCAAAGAGAGACCCACACTTCTCTCTAGAAAATTGGGACCCTGGCCCTGCAAGAGTTAGTACCTTAATGATTTACCCGGTTGTTGCACTCAAACAACTTTCTCTCTTTAGTAGTACTCCAGGCCTCCAAGATCAGACTCCTTTCCACCCACTTCTCTTAAACTAAATTTAAGAGGTTACCGTTCCTTGTAGCCTGCATTATTAATCTCTGCTGCAGTATGTGCAAACCCTGGCCAGAAGTGATGCATAGGGTGTTTCTTCCTCCTCAATAAGAGCCTTGACTGCAGCATGCTCCCAGCACTCCACCGCCAAGCAAGGCCAGGAACAATAACCGACAACGCTGCGTGAAAGTCTCAGGCTGAGAAGTGCAACATGGCATTTAGTAAATCAACTGCATTGTTTCCGTTGTCCACTTTAATGGTCACTTCTAATCTATGGAAGTCTATTCAGTTCTGAAAGAGTTCGAGCAACTCACCAGTTCTAGCGGACTTTCACAGACTTGGTGACACCTCTGTCGTAGGAGGAAACATTTGCGATAACGTGAAGTGGATAGTTAGTGAAATTAGCAAAGATTTCTTTTTGCAATTGACCTTTGAACTAAGCAAGCACAATTTCGGAATTTCAGTGGCCACCTGCCCAATTTTCTTCATTCATTTGTTTTCTTTCTCTCTTTTCTATCCATATCTCACAAAATGTATTCCTTTCCTCCAGGGCTCTGCAGTGACCCAACGGATCAGTCCTTGTTCGACCTTGACTAGCAGCACGGCTTCTCCCCCTGCCAGCAGTCCTTGCTCTACCCTTCCTCCTCCCAGCACCACTGCCCCCGCCAAGGACTACAGCCCCACCTCCACTTTAGAGAGCCGGGACAGTGGAATAATTGGTGAGTGTAAATGATGCTGAATAAAGGTTTCATACCATTGAAATTATGGGCCTAATCAGGACTGTTAATTGGATTTAGTATAGTGCCATGACTGTGTTGTTTAGGATGCATTAACCAGTGTCACCACCAGTAGTAACTGAATGTCACTGGAGTGCTAAACAAAAATAATCCTAATAAAAACAAGCAGAGCAGCCGCCGGAAAAAGCCAGCAGGCTGACAAACGAGGTAAAAAAAAAAACAAATTTTTGAAATTTTGAAACAAAATTTGGCGAACTGCCTGCTCTCTGAATAGACGAATGTCCCCGTACACTGAATTTCATTCTCCGGTTACATTTCGGCGACATTTGGGACCTCTCTGAATAACCCCTTATGTTTGCACTGATGATCCATTGGACCCCTGTATCGCCAGACCATAGCAGCTACTGGGTCATGTGAGGTATCATTGGAAAGGCCAGAACATGGCCTTTCAAATAACACCAAATATGACCAGGTGTTATGTAAGAAAAAAGGAAATCGAAATAAAATGTTCCTTTTTTTTTTTTTTTTTTTACCACTGCCATTACTCACCTTCTTGTTTCCCACACTGGGAGCAAGTTCAGTGTTTTATACATAGTCCTATTACCGTAGATACTCGAGTATAGCGCGACTCGAATACAACGCGATGGATAGAGATTTATTATGGAAATTAGAGAATACTCAAGACTCGAATATAACCCGAGGAACAAAATTTTACTATACCGGTAAACCATTAAAATACATCCAGGTTCTCTTAACACAGCCAGGCTCCCCCTCAGGCCAGGGTGCTCTGCTCTAGAATGATTGCAGTTGCTACTTGCTACGAAGTATGAAGCCTCCGGCCACCCATCTTCTTTACTAGCGATTAGATGGCTGGCGGAGGCGAGTGAGGTGAATGATTGGCTTAAACCGAGCGTGCCCTCTAGCCGTGATGGATCCCACCTCTCCTGAATCCAGGAGTTCCTGAGTGGTTTGCAAGCATCAGGAAGCCCACATTCACTTCAGCGAGACTACCGGAACTTCTGGGAGACTTGGGATCCAGGGCAAGGCAAGTTTTTTTTTTTACACCCGATGCAGATATCTTGAATATAATGCGACGCCTCCAATTTTAAGGTAAATTTTTGGCACCAAAATATAGCGGTATACTCGAGTATCTACAGGTTCATAAAACACAATCCTCCTAAACAAATGAAATTTTGTGTTAGTTTTGGTTAAAATAGAGCATTTTTCTGAGAAAATATTCAAACATGCTTCCATTTAATTTTTTTTTTTACCAAGAGTGCCCCGTGGAATATATAACCACAAAGGTTTGGATAATAAAATGTTGAAAAAAAATTGTAAATTACAATTCAGATTTCAATCATGTAAAATTATTTTTTAACCTGTTTTGTTATAGCATTCTGACAGCACATGACTTTTAACATATAAAGTAAATATTTTGAATCTGTCATGTTAGTTGAAAAAAGGATACATAATTTGTCTGGGTCCTGTAAAAGCAGATGACTTCAAATCACGTGTACACATGATGAGCACAAAACTGTCAAAATGAGCTCAGCACACAGGAGTGAAATGGCTCAGCAGGGAATGGCTGCACTTCTCTCTGCTGCTTACTCGCGACCTCAGTTGAGTACTGTGGAGAGATGCGGCTCGATTGATAATAGATGAGAAGATCATTGCAATGGCCGTAAGAGCAGAGATGAGCAGCCCGCCGCACTGTAAGGCCCTGTTCACACCTAGACGTTTTAAAGCACGTTCCTGCATGCTTTAAACTGCATGGACGGGGAAATCCCATGCTTTTCAATGGGACCCGTTCACACCTGGGCATTTTAAAGTGCGCAGGACCGCGTTTTAAAACGTCCCGCACCCAAAGAAGTCCGGGAGCTTCTTTTGGTGCGCATAGCAGCGCGTTCGAGGCCATAGACATAGCCGCGAACGCGCTTAAATGCGCGCTCGTGCAGTTTTTCGTATGCGTGAACACGCGTAAAAAAAACAACGCACGTTTTGCGCACGTTTAAAGAATGTGCAGGTGTGAACCCGGCCTAAGTGGGGGTTGAGTTGCTGCACTATGGACATCTGTGTTGTACTTGACCCCTAGGCCAACAGTTGCCAGTCAGCCCCTGGTAATGACACATTGGGTAGGTGAGAAGGGGGCAGAGGGACACCTAACTCTTCCTCTCCAGCCCGTAAAAGCCTTAATCCAGCACTGCCTGAAGTTTGCACAGTTGTATCTGCATGTTGAAAACTCTGTTTACGCTATTGGAGTGCATTGCATCGAACACTAGGGTGGCTTAAGCACTTGCAGTCTTCTCGCAATTCATCTTCTGGAACATTACCTGCGAGAAGTTTTATCCAACTCTTGATGTTTATTTGTTCTTCATTTCTTGGATAGTTTTCCTTGCTTTAGTTTTATCAATCTCAGAGAAAGGCTTACTTCAATGAAAATTCAGTTATTTGTATGTAAATTAACTCGGATGACCTTTTTCATTTGCTACTGTGGTAGTTTTAAAAATAATCTCGGATTTGTGGAAGACAAATTCAACTATTCAACTATTCTTTGAGAATAAACCGAGGAATTGCTTTCACAGTCTCGGATCCACTGGGTAACTGATCTTTTATTCTCCTAGTTTCCTTCTTCAACCTCCTGGAAAACTCCACGATACTCCTGTGTTAGGTCAATTTTATTATATATTAGGAGAAACCTTTCCTTGTAGAACAAGTGCATATACAGAAATGTTACCGGAATCCACTTGGTTCACTCGGGACGGGGCCGGACCGGACACGAGCAAGGATTGTCTGGACACGAGTCTCTTCAGGAAAGGCAAACTTTATTGTGACATCACAGATGCTCAGACAGGATTGAATCGCAAAGACTGAGCCCCGAACTCACCCCAAATACATAATTAGGTACATCCCAATTAGCCCACCTCCCGGTGACACTATCCCACCCCACGTGGGTTAATGCCTCCCTTAGTCTAATACAAAGACATTCCATTAAATTGGCCGTAAATTGGCAAACTTCATGTTAGTTTCGACAGATCGTGATTAGCTACTACATTCAGTCCGGGCTGTGCCCGCCTCCCTAGCGCCTGTGTTTATTTGTTGCGGACAACACCTGGTCTGTCTTCTATACTTCCATTTGTCTCTCTGCGGGCCTCTGTGACCTTGGTGTATCCACTTCTCATTCTGTCCCTTCGTGCCAGGAACAGCCTAGATCTTTCTCAGGTTTTAATTGATTTTCTGCTAATCTAACACATTCCTAAATTTCTACGTATGCTTCAATCTAGTTTCAGCTAAAACCTACCTAGTTATTTTCAAGTGAACCAATATTCTGAACAAGATGGCCGCCTGGCTTATAATGGCGGCCATCTTCCAGTCTGATTCCACTTCATTCCCCCCTTGGCTCAAGCCTCCGGTTCTTCTCCTGAGACTTGTAGCCATTACACCTCACTACTATTATTCTTAAGTTCCTCATACTTTGGGGGACCTATTTTTGTTGGGGACATATCTTGTGGGATAATCAGGGGTATCTTCTGTGTCTGTGTGGGTGTCAGTGCCCTCTTGCACAGTGGCCAGAGACAGAGCCCTATGCGATACAGTAGTGTCCCTATGACCAAGATCACCACCACCATCAGAATCATGGATCCAATCTGTGAAATAAATCTCAGAATGGATCCGAACCAATCTCCGATTGCTCCGAACCCACGAAGTGGATTCCAGCCTTCAGCAGCGATCCTCCTTGCTGTGTTCTGCAACTGTGCTACCTTCTCCTGGTGATCTTGGATTACCTGGTAATAGTCAGGGACATCATGTGTAGTGTTCTTGATGAAAGTGCAACATTCATAATGCATCGCCATCTCACACAATCCATTCAGAGCCACACTGATCTATTCCAGTGCCATATCATGTATCATTTGTACCTTTCGTATCTCCCGTACTTCCAGATTCAGTAACTGAATATCCATGCTAGTCTTATTCAAAATTTCATCCATCAAACTGGCATAACTGTTCATTCTTGCCATCAACTCTCTCCCCCATCCAGTCCATGCTGGAAGCCATGCCCATATTCGATCCGCTTTTTTGAATAACTCCCTCTTCGGTCACTCAAACACCAGTGGGTCCTAGGGTGAAGTGTCGTGTCTGAATTAGTGTCTTCTCCCCTTACCCTCTGGATTGGGATCAATTTAGCCAGATAACACATTCCCGTTATTGTAGGTGGTACCCATGTGTAACACACCCTTTCACAGCACACCTGGTACCCTTCTTTCACTAATGTGACCGAATGTGACCAGTGGGACTCGAATGTGACCAATGGGAGGCAGGGTGCAGTGGATATGATGAGACGGCTGAGACAACTTGCAATAGAGATATCAAAGGGAACACTACATTTATCACATTACATTCCCATTATTGTAGGTGGTACCCATGTGTAACACACCCTTTCACAGCACACCTGGTACCCTCCTTTCACTATAAATGGTGATAAATGTAGTGTTCCCTTTGATATCTCTATTGCAAGTTGTCTCAGCCGTCTCATCATATCCACTGCATCCTGCCTCCCATTGGTCACATTCGCAATCACCACCTCTTGGTCTCTAGTGAGTTGCCTGCATCGTATGTATAGATAATTCGCCTTTGTCCTGTTTTGAAAATGTAAATGAATGATGTCCAGTTGAACTGACTTGAGTTACATAACCCACCCTCGTTATTTGTTTCTTTATCTGGTCCTAGTTGAAAACACCATTCTGGTGGATACACTGGTCCTATTATGGGGTACCCGGGACTGAATGATTCTGGTTTTTCCCTAGGTGCATCGACAGCATGTATTGTGACATTCCCTGATGCAAACATACTCAAATTCATCGGAACAGAGGCAAATGGTATATGAATTGTCTCTGGGTGCATTCTACTACACACCCAGCACGCTGTTTGCCCAGACTTTTTAGCATAGTCATATTTGAATTGCACAAGTAAGTGTCCTCTTGGCTTGGTTCCAGATAGCGCCTCTCGTTTTTGTCTCCACGTGGTACGGTTCTCCATCACCGGGTGCGTACCATTCCAGGTGTGGGAGATTTCCACTTTCTTGGTGGTGCTTGGGCACTTGGGGCATACTCCAAGTGATAATCCATGAATCAAATGTGCAAGAAACAAAATCAGTACCAAAATTGCCCCAAATGTCAAAAACCCTTGGGCAATTCTTTTCACAGTCACATAAACCCAATCCCTCCCCTCCGGAATTTCAAAAACAAAAGACATTTCCGGTTGATCACGGGTCGGAGCCGGGCCCCTAAAAATAACCCTTTCAGCATCCCTCATCAGTGGATAATCAGACCTCGTTGTATCCATCAAAACACCCACGTGTTGAGTATCTTGGATGCTCTCAGTCGAATCTCTCAGGGGCTCACGACTGTGGTCTTTGTTAGCTTTAGCCTCAGTGGATTGGTCTCGTTGGTGACAACCTTCCATACTGGTTCAGGATTGGCTGCAGCTACCTTCAGTCTGGAGTGATGTATCCACGGGACCACCTCGGCAACCTTTACTGCTGTAGGGGTTGATAACAGGACAAAGTAAGGACCTCTCCATTTTGGGCCTAGTGGATCATTTTTCCACTCCTTCACCCATACTGAATCACCTGGACAATACTTATGCAGTGGGGGGTATAAAAAGTGAGGTATATTATCTCCCACCCAAGTATTTAATTTCTGCATTGCTTTACCCAACAGTAAACCTGATCATTTAATTTAGTTTCCCCCAATGCCTGAAGGTCCCCCCTTAGTCCATTAATCAGAGGGGTAGGCCGTCCAAACATAAGTTCGTACGGACTTAGCTTCAATTGGGGGGTTGGCCTGCACCTAATATGCAATAGGACTATCGGCAGCACATCCAACCAGCCTAGTGACGTCTCTTGGCACAGTTTGGACATCAAAGTCTTTAAAGTATGGTTCATTCTCTCGACTTTTCTCGAGATTTGGGGCCTGTAAGCAGTATGTAACTTCCAGGTGATACCCAATAGTCAGGCAAGTTGCTGTAAACAGTTCTGTATAAATGCGGGGCCATTGTCCGACCCTATTTCGAGAGGAAGTCCATAGCGTGGTATTATTTCCTTAATCAGACTTTTCACCACTTCCACTGTCTTTTCCGTCCTTGTTGGGAAAGCTTCCACCCACCCTGTCAGGGTGCACACCATTACCAGTAGATATTTATATCCTTTGCAGGGTGGCAACACTGTGAAATCTATCTGTAATGATGCCATTGGGGATAGCCCGATCGGCTGCTTCCCTGGAGGTTGAGATGGGCCTATTCTTGGATTATTCTTGGCACATGTCACGCACTGCTGGGCTATTGCTTTACAGATTACTGACAGTCCTGGCACGTAGAAATGTGGCTCCAATTGTTGGTCCATCATTTCTCTTCCTCCATGGGTACTTGCGTGGAGCATTCTTACAATCTCAGGCGCCAATGTTGCTGGTAGAACTATTTGTCCATTCTTCAACTGGAACCATCCATCTTCTCCATATCCGCCTTGCTCCTCTGATAGCCATTTCTTCTCTTTCTCTGAATACACAGGTGTCCATTCACTCAGTGGCGCCGGTAGGAGTGCAGCTACCACTGGTTTTGCTTTGTATCGTGCCAATTCTCCATGGTTTCCCCAGATGAATTATTCTTTTGGGAAATCATATCGCCAGGCAAAGAACAGCAGATCTTGTCTCTCCTGTGAATCTCTCACTGCTGGTATGAAAAAGTTCATCGCACTTTTCTTCATTCTTGGCAGTTTGTTTTTGATAAGGATCTCCTTGAGGAAAAACCTCACCAACGGGGCTTGGTATTCTTCTGCTCCCAATTCTCCCAAATTTAGCAGTATTCGGGTAATGCTCAGATTATTATGAGGGTTGGTTGTTAGGTTTTCGAAACGTGAGGCAAAATTTTCTGCTCATTCAACTTCGGTTACTTCTGTATCTTCTCCATACTCCCCCATTAATTTTACGCCGAAGAATTTCAGGATCATTTCGTATGCTCTGCGGAGTCTTTGCTGAACTTCTGAGGTGTTAATCATAAGACGTGTCTCTTGAGTGTTCAGAGGAGTGGAGTAGAAATTTCGGACTTGGGACCGGGTTGGGAAGAGACATTGGATATAATCATGATTGAGTTCTAATAGTTCGTAATCATTGTGCCATTTGTGCAGAATAATTTCAATAAATTCGCCTTTGGGTTCAAATGTTCTCCAATTCATGTAGAACTCGTAGTTTGGCATGAGAGGTTGGGCCTCTTGCTTGCAGAGCAGGACTTTGGCTTGATCAGTTGTTAGCAATGGTCTTGCAGCCGCTTTTGCGGCCTGGTCAGCGCGCCAGTTGCCTTTTGGGATTTCATCATGACCTTTCTGGTGGCCACGACAGTGCATAATACTGACAGCACTTGGTTTCCATACAGCTTCTAGAAGGGCTGTGATTGCAGCTGCATACATGATTTGTTGTCCCGAGAAAGTAAGTAGGCCTCTTTCTTTGTAGAGTGCACCATGTGCATGGACAGTCATGAAGGCATATTTGGAGTCAGTGTAGATATTTACTCTTTTGCCTTCGGAGATTTCCAGAGCCCTGGTTAGAGCTGTTATCTCAGCCAGTTGTGCAGATGTATGGCCTGGTAGAGAATTTGCTTCAATAATTTCTTCTGCTGAGACGACTGCATAGCCGGAGACTTTCTTCCCATCATCCATGTAACTGCTACCATCAGTGAATAGTTGTAGATCGTATTTGTCATGGGGTACATCTTTCAAATCTGGCCTGCTACTGAACACTTCTTCCATGACTTGGAGGCATTCATGATCTGGATCCTCTTCACAGTCAGGCAGTAAAGTAGCAGGGTTCAAGGTAGCAATGAGGTCCAAATGAACCCGTGGATTCTCACACATCATAGCTTGGTACTTCGTCATCCGGCTGTTGCTGAACCAGTAGCTTCCTTTTACATCGAGCAGGGCTTTGACAGCATGTGGCACCTTGACATGAAGAACTTGTCCAAGGGTCAGCTTGTCTGCTTCTGTTATTAGCATTGCGGTGGCTGCCACAGCTTTCAGGCATGGGGGTAGGCCGCAGGCCACAGGGTCAAGTTGCTTGGATAGGATAGGCCACAGGCCTTGGCCAGGAGCCAAAATTCTGAATCAGCACTCCTGTAGCTGTTTGTGTTCATGCTGGAAGGGCTTGCTGTGATCTGGCAGTCCCAGTGCTGGAGCTTCCATTAACAGAGTCTTTAATTTCAGGAAAGCTGCTGTTTGCTCTTCTTCCCAGAGGAAGGGGTCATGCTCTCCCCCTTTGGTAGTTTGATGGAGGGGCTTAGCAATATCTGCGAAGTTGGGGATCCACAGGCGGCAGAAGCCTGCAGCTCCCAGGAATTCACGGACTTGTCTCCTTGTCTTTGGTTGGGGTATTCAGCATACTGCTTCTTTTCTCTCTGCCCCCAATGCACGCTTGATACCTGTTAATTGAAAACCTAAATATTTCACAGTTTGTTTGCATACTTGTGCTTTCTTTTTGGACACTCTGTAACCTGCTTGGCATAGCAGATGTAGCAGGGCTTTTGTGGCAGAGAGACAGTCTTTTTCTGTGGGAGAAGCCAGTAATAAATCATCTACATACTGTAGTAGAACATCTTTGGCTGAGCGTTGAAGGACAGGAGGTCCTGGCTGAGCATGCACCCAAAAATCGTGGGCGAGTTTTTGAAACCTTGAGGGAGGCGTGTCCAGGTCATTTGATGACGTGCTCCCGTAGTAGATTCCTCCCACTGAAACGCAAAAAGGGGCTGGCTTGCTGGAGCCAGCCGGATGCAAAAGAAAGCGTCTTTTAAATCAATCACCGTGTAATATTTTGTGTTTCCTGGGATTAATGCCAATAAATTGTATGGATTGGGAACCACAGGGTGTAAGGTTACTGTGGCTTCGTTAACCGCTCGTAAATCTTGGACTGGGCGGTACTCTTGTGTGCCCTCTTTTAGTACTGGCAACAGGGGTGTGTTCCACGGTGACACGCAGAATTTCAATATACCGTGGTCTTTAAGTCTCTGCAAATGTGTCTGGATATTCTGCTTAGCTTTTTGTGGGATATGGTATTGTCTTAAAGCCACAGGCTTTGCACCAGGTTTTAAATCGATGTACACTGGAGGGATATTTACAGCTAGTCCGGGCGGGTTTTCCTCCGCCCATACACCAGGAATTTCCAGGAGTAGTGTGTACGGGTCTAGGTCGGCTGGCGGAGTTGGTGCCGTGCGCCATTCTTCTTCTCTTGGCATAATTACTGCAATTTTTACAGGTTGGGTATGCTGGCTGGCTGGGCTGTACTGCCGTGTAGAGCTGCCACTCTCAGGCAGGTCTAATCTAGCGTGACCCCAGGGAAGAAATGTAATTTGGGCTTGCAATTTGCAAAGGATATCCCGCCCCAGGAGTTGGATGGGACATTCGGGCATATACAAAAATTCATGTTCAACATTATGCCCACCCACACTACATTTTCGTGAAGCAAGGAAGGGGTACTTAGCGGACACCCCCATTGCTCCCACAATATCAACTTCATTTCCCATTGGGGGTGCAATTTGCTGTGTTACAACAGAATATTCGGCACCGGTGTCAACCATAAAAATTTCATCTTTATTTCCCACCCTCATAGTGACCGTGGGCTTGTGATTACCGAGCGGGATGGGCCCAGGTCCGTGTCAATATGTACCTTGCCCTTCAAATGACGTTCCTGCCAGACCAACAAACCCTGCACCGGCACCATCATTTCTCTCATATCTGCCGTTTGTTACCTGACCATTGGAGGCCTGACCTTCCAATTCCCCAGCCTCCCCCTGCACCCCAAATTTAGCCAAAAATGCCGGACAATTATTTTTCCAGTGACCTTCGCCCCGGCACCAAGCGCACTGATTGGGTCCCAGGGGTTCCCTAGGGGCTCCCCTACCTCTGCCTCCTCGACCCCTCGCTCTCCCTCTTTCCGGGGCACCTCTTCCTCCATTTCCCATATATCCGACCACACCTGTATACCCTTTTTGTCTCTTTATCTCCTCCCGCTTTTCTTCCAGATCCCGGTTATGAACCACTTTATTAGCAATTTCAACTAATTCACTAATACCTTTCCCTAAAAACCCATCTAGTCTCTGTATTTTATTCCGTATGTCTCTCTGTGACTGTCCCACAAAAGAAGAATTAATTAACCTCTGATTCTCCACTGCCTCAGGGTCAATAGGACTATACATCCTGTATGCATCTAGTAATCTTTCTAGAAATGCACTTGGGGTTTCTTTAGAATCTTGCACAATATCCGCTATTTTCCCCATGTTTGTGGGTTTCTTCCCTCCCGCTTTAACACCCATTATTACCGCTGTACGGTACATCTGCAGGTGAGCGATACCTGCAGCGGTATTGTACGGCCATTTGGGATCTGTTTTGGGATAGTGTTCCTCTGCCCACGCTTCTGGCTGGGCTCTGGCATCTTCTACGGCTTGGGCAAGTAGAATTTTCCGCGCGCTACTATTTATTCGGGCTCTTTCCTCAGTGGTGAACATTGTCAGCATTAGTTGTTGACAATCTGCCCATGTGGGGTTATGTGTAAGCATAACTGACTCTATCATACTGGCCACTGCCGCGGGATTAGTGGAGTACAGTGGTGTGTGCGTTTTCCAGTTGAATAGATCTGTTGTCGTAAATGGGACATATGTGTATTGCACTGGCCCAGGTGCTCCGTTTTCCAGTAAAGGGCCTAGCACCTCCTGTAGGGGCATTTGCATCTTACTTTTGCTGGGATTGTGCTGATATGGGTCTCGGGGTTTATATATATTGTTCGCTGCGCGAGTGGTAGCACCTTGCTTTACATCACTGTCCTCTTGGGTTACTAGTTTATATACGTTCCCATCGGGCATTTCAATCTTTCCTGGTGGGACCTCTCTGTCTCCTCCACCTGCTGCCCCCTCATCTTCCTCCGCAATACCGCTTGCCGGAGCGGAGGAAGCTGGCGGAGCAGTAGCAGCCGCCCGCTCCCCCCCCCTCCGCCCGCGCAACCACGGCACGCAAAACTTCTCTAGCTACCCCATAATATGATGGATAGGGCGGGGACAGGGAATCAATCTCCTCCGGTTGTTCTACCAACACCGGTTTCCTTTTTGTATTATTTTCTCTATTTGGGGGTACCTGCTTCTTGTTACATCCCACCATCATTATTAAATAACTTTTATCTTTTACACAATACCTCCATATATCTATTTATGGGTACTGTTCAGGATGTCCGCATTTCCCGGTTACTTGGGAATGCACTTTCTGTATTAGCTCCAGGTCCATTGACCCCTGCTCTGGCCAGTCTGGAACTAGCAGTGGCCATACGATTGTACACATTAATGTTAATTTCTCTTTAGTTAACTCTACACCATAATCATGTGTTGTATACAGTGCTTCAAAATTCCGCACCATATACCCTAAGGGTGTCTCACCCTTCTTCACCTTCTTGGGCTTGGATGTCCCGTTACCCATTGTTACTCTTAAGGGCAGTAACCTTCTCACAATGCAGATATTACTTTTAGCAAAAACACTTGAAATTTACTGTCTGGTACTCAGTCAACAGTTCATATATATCGTATTCGCTTCCTCCGTCAGTAGCCGGACTGCAGTTGCCTGAGCCGGAAACGTACCTTGGGAGTCCACTCTCAAGTTTGCTTTCTCGCTAGGCGAGTAGGCGCTCAATCACTCACAGCACTCTCAGCAATCATTCACAACCCATACTGTACCAGATACTTTCAGCACAAAACAATACATAAACAATTTTACTCTTTCTACTAGCCGAGGGCACGCCGTCCCTCCTTTTGGCTCCTTATACCCCGTTAATTGAACTCTAACTCTTGTCTGCTTGTGACTATGTGCACCCCGTTCTATAACTACACTCCCGTCTGCAATTCCAATTTGCCTATGGGTAATCTACCCACCCGGCACCACTTCCTCTGCAGCTACCGCTGGCCCCAATGGGCCCTCTTCACTACACGACGTACACACTAGCACTGACTCAGGGTTCTCAGCCCGGTCACAGAAATGTCTCCTCCTTTCCTTGTCCACGTGCAGAAGCTCTATTTACAAACACTGACTACGACTATGCAACTCCACGTGGCTACCCTCTCCCTCACATAGCCACTCTGGCTCCTTTGCTTGTCCGTGCTTTCGGCGGCGGGTTCGGTATGTCAATGAGACCGTGGCCGTGGGTCTCCTTATCCAGCTATGGTCGGACGTTTCCCTTTATACCGGTATCTCCATTACACATACAAACATAGAAGACACTTTACCTATCGCCGCGCTGTTCGCTGTTTCCTCGGACTCGGTGGGGTCCCAGCTTCCCGGGCCGGGGGTCTGTTTGGGACGAGACGAGGTCCACTGAACAGGAAATCCTGCTTGGCGCCTGCAGATGTCAGCTCACCTTCAACGGACGCCCAACCAGCGGGATCACTCGCACCTGCAGTCAACCGCTACAGTGTCCAGCAGTCGTTGCCGTGCCGGCAAAGGGCCTCGTATCCTGGCTATTGAGCCCCCAGAAATGTTACCAGAATCCACTTGGTTCACTCGGGACGGGGCCGGACCGGACACGAGCAAGGATTGTCTGGACACGAGTCTCTTCAGGAAAGGCAAACTTTATTGTGACATCACAGATACTCAGACAGGATTGAATCGCAAAGACTGAGCCCCGAACTCACCCCGACAAGGGGTCTTATACCCCGAATACATAATTAGGTACATCCCAATTAGCCCACCTCCCGGTGACACTATCCCACCCCACGTGGGTTAATGCCTCCCTTAGTCTAATACAAAGACATTCCATTAAATTGGCCGTAAATTGGCAAACTTCATGTTCGTTTCGACAGATCGTGATTAGCTACTACATTCAGTCCGGGCTGTGCTCGCCTCCCTAGCGCCTGTGTTTATTTGTTGCGGACAACACCTGGTCTGTCTTCTATACTTCCCTTTGTCTCTCTGCGGGCCTCTGTGACCTTGGTGTATCCACTTCTCATTCTGTCCCTTCGTGCCAGGAACAGCCTAGATCTTTCTCAGGTTTTAATTGATTTTCTGCTAATCTAACACATTCCTAAATTTCTACGTATGCTTCAATCTAGTTTCAGCTAAAACCTACCTAGTTATTTTCAAGTGAACCAATATTCTGAACAAGATGGCCGCCTGGCTTATAATGGCGGCCATCTTCCAGCCTGATTCCACTTCAATATAAGGAGAGTGATACGATCATGCAAAACCCATCCACATTGTGTACTTTAAGCTTTTTACAGAGACCATTACTAATTAGCTTAAAGTGCTAATTTCACTTAAGAGATGTGTTGGAGGTTTTTGCTGGGTTGACAGATTCTTCACTCGAACTCTTCCACTTCAGGGTCGCCACATAGAACTATTGAAGATCTTGGTGGAGATGGTGGAGTCCTCCACCACCAATACAGTAAGGTGACATAGCTAGATATACGAACTGCCAAATGAAGAGGCCCTTCTCCCATCAACCTTTAGGTATGATGTCTGCTTGGAAGGGGCAAGACAACAAATTCAATAATGCTCTTGTTTGCCAAATGTGTACACAAGCATAAAACAGCATAATAATATGTTACCCCAGCTCTTATTATTCTCCTAGTACATTAGACTGTTATTCAAACTCGATAAGTGGAATCTTGGGTTGGGTATTATTTTCATACATGGATTCCGTTGGCTTAAAATCTATCTTTCAGTATAGCTTGGGCTACACAACATGGGTTGGATCTTGGAGTCACTGATAGTGAGTTTCCTGTGACAACGTCACCACCTCATGGCCACCACTGTTTAAATGACTTTTTTTTGCTTTATTGTAAAGGGACACCACCACTTTTATAAAATGTATTAGATTACTTGTGCATTACAAATAAAACCACTTTATAAAACAACATACTGCTGTTTTTTTTTCTTTGATATAATTGCGTGGATCTTTGTGGATTTTTCCCATGATGCAATATTTACCAAAAATATGTGCAAAAGGTTTACTTTACAGCTGTGGTTTATCTTCTACAGTATGTAACAGTCAATTGGGTGGAGGAGAGAATGTTTAGATAAGCAGCAGGGGGTGTATTGTGTTCTCTAAGATCTTGAGATAAGCGATGGGAGCTGGATAAAATGAGACTAGTATTTTAACGGATTTGTTATCTACCCCCTGGTAATGTTCTTTGAATACATCTGTTGTGGTTCGATATCGCTTCAGGTGATAATCCTGCGTGATATGCTTTTTTTAAATAGTTTGCATCGCTTTGGATGGATTATTTGTGCAAAAGGTTGTACAACTACAGCTATGTCCTCACCATGTGGCTATAATGGCCATGCGGCCCAAGATAGCCGACATCCATGTGCTTGCCATGCGGCCCCAAGATGGCCGACAATATGTTGGTTTTGGATTATATAACCAGCAAAATTGTACAGAGCCCCAAATGCACTTAATGGCATCCAAAAAACAATGCAATATTCAGGCAGGGTTATATCTAATCGCAAAACCTTTACAACACAGTTTAGTTGCTAAGCCTGTTCAGCAATAATATTCATAACTAACTGCTAAATATAACACAATTCTGTCTAAAAAAATAAAAACCTTTATATTAAAAGGTATATCAGCTGATAACGTGAAACGAAATAAATAGCAAGTAAAAAGTGACACACAGACGGATGGTTAAATGACTTTACTTTGGTAGGAGTAAAAGGTAATTAACCTCCCTGGCGGTCTATTTATTTTAAATTTTCTTGTCTAAAAGTGGTCTATTTTTTTGCCCCCCTTAGCGGTATCCCGAGTGTGGCTCAGGGTTAAATTCCTATGCTGGAAGCGGTAACCCCGAGCAACACTCGGGATGCCGCTGGATACATTACCTTTCCCTGCGCTCACTCGATGTCCCCAGCTGCCTCCTCCGGCGATCGCGACCTCATACTTCCTGGTTCCCTCCTCGCGAGAAGGAAACCAGGAAGTATTGGGTCGCACTCGCCGGAGGAGACTGCGAGCATTAGCGATGGAGCGCAGGGAGAGGTAATGTATACAGCCTAAGTGTGTCTCGGTTTTACCGCTTTCAGCGGTGAAATTTAACACCGAGACACACTCGGAAAACCCATCAGGGGGGATAAAAAGCAATATAATCATTGGAAGAAGTAGGGAGGTGACTGACTTATGTCACTTCCTGGCCAGAGCACATCTTTTTTAGACAAAGACTATTTTGCTCTTTTCTGACATCTAGTGGCAGTTACCCATTGTTACATGGCTATTTGAGGGTTTTATTCAAATATTTATTATTCATTGGAGTAGATCACCCTAAATTCAATGTCAAATACGCCTCCCACACAATACAATGATGTAAGTGACTGACCTATAGGCACCATTCTATGGCCAAAGTCACACAGTGAGGAGCAAGTGTGTGGTGGTCCGTTTACAACACAAAACAGATGTACCAAGTGACACATACAGGGTAATTCAAAGAGAATCGAAAAGTCACTGCACGTTCGGTGACTTTTCATTCTCTTCTGTTCGGGGCGATTCGGCAATCCCATTCCAGCGACCCTGCTGTGTATTCAGCAAGCACCACAGGGCTGTCGAATTGCAGGGAAAAGCCGCCGCAAACCCGACGAAAACTCACCGCGAAAAACTGGCGAATTCACGCCGAAACCCGCAAAAACATCTGTATTAACCCGCTGAAAACGCCAGAAAATCCCGAACAGGAGCCAATCACACGCAGCGCAGCGTATGGAGTGAATAAATTCGAAGAACAGTTTGCTTCAATGTTTGAAAAGTGAAACGCTGTTTGCAAAGAAACTACTGAGTGAAAATGTGTGAAATTTACATATGAGGTCCAATGAATGATAATAAAAAGGGCTGTTACAGAAAAAAGTAAAGTTAAAAAAAAATCCCCAAAAATGCTTAAAATATCCTAAAAAAATCTATAAATAAAGAGACTCTTTACTGCAGAATTTTATAATGAATGATTTATTAGATATTGAATTAAAACGGGACTATTTTTAACATTGAAGCCTATGGGATTCGCCTGAATAAACCTGCCGAATTAAACCACTAAATGGCAGGGCATTTCGGGAACCTTTCACTGCTGGTTTGTGTTCTCTGAATAGCCGAAGCAGTGCTTTTTCATGGGGATTTCACTGCCCTCGAACAGGCACCGTATGTGCAGGCAATTCGCCAGGATTTGGCGAATTGCCTGCTCTCTGGATAGCTATTCGGATCTCTTTGAATAACCCTGATAGAGTAAAATATTTTGTTAGTTAATCATCAAGAGAAAAACAGCACATGTAAGATATCAGCAACATAAACACAATAAGAACATTTCATTTTTTTGGTGTTCTTGTCACTAAAACGTATTTTCTAATATCGGGATGCTTTTGCCATTTTACTGTAGACCCTTGCCAAATACGCGCTTAATTTTACTGACGTCGTTTAGGTGCAAAATTGACACTAGAGTTTGTAATTCAGGGTACTATTTGTATATTGGCCAAATTTCAAGCTGTAATAAAAACACATCACGGCTTTAACGATGAGAGAACGTAGTTGAGATTTGTACTGTAGTTGAATGTCACAAAATTTAACTGGCCTAAAAAAAATAATTAAAGAAAGGAGTCTCAGAACTAGTATTTATTCTCCCGTGAACCTTGCATCACCTTATTGCATTATAGGGGACACATAAATTAGCATCACCTCTACTAATTTAGAGTCCACAGTTTGCACATGACTTGTTTGCATCTCTCATGATTCTTCCACATATAGATGTTGTGAGACTTGTGCTGACTGCATTATAAGCATGTCATATTTACATTGGTGTCATCGTGTGTATTGGCTTCAGTTTGTGCAGGTATTTGGATGAGAGGTTTAAGCAATGGTACATATTACGAATTCTGGTATCTGTGCCTTTTAAGGCGCTCAAGATCTGTTACTGCCTGAACGTAAGCAAGAGAAATGTGTGTCCTGTTGCCCTCTGTACTTGTAAAATGTGAGAGATGTATGTGCGTTGGGATGTAACTAATGATTGGCTTTAGATCTGTATATTCGGATGAGTGGTGTTTGTGTGCTGATCTATGTGTATTAGGAGCAGATCTTGTATTTATAATTGGGAAGATTTATGATATCTTCGTTACCCTTTAGTGTTAACAGGAGAGTAATTGGTATGTATGAGGTCTGGTTTAACAAGGCGTTGAAAGCAAGCGATGCGCTGCTCACTATACACAATGACGCATGTATGAGGTTATTACAGAAACCACATTAATGCGTTCACCAACTGAATCTAAAACAACTGCGGCCGGAACACTCCGCTGCAAACCAACCTATCCTCCAGCAAAGAACCAGCGTGCAGCTCCCATCGATCTGTCTTCCAACCTCCAGCAGCTGGGGGCGAGGAGAGGCGAGGGCATGTATGTCTCTACCTCCCTCTCTGGTTCTTAGACATGATCGGCAACCATGGATCAATGTGTCAGATTCCACTGCGCAATATTATTTTCCCAAGTAAACGTGTGTCAATGATGAGAATTCTGTCTTGAGACTCACGTTCTCTCGTGTGAAATGTACATGTGCCTCTCTTATCATCCTCCTTGCCAATCTGCTCTCCCTGCACCCTCATGGCTGATGAATTTACAGTGGTGTGTGCCTCTCTCTCAGCCCCGCACTGCAGTCACAACATTATCTTATTGGGAAGAGTGCGACGGTAATCAGGGCAATTACCTGAAGGGCACACAGCAAACAGCATGCCAAATGAAGACTGCCAGCAGTTGCTTTATAGACTAACAAACCTCTGTCTTCCATTTACAGCTACCCTGACAAGCTACTCTGAAAATATGGACCGGTCCAAATACGGCGCAGATAGTAACAAGGAGGGAGGCTCCCGAGGTTGCGGCAAACAGTCACAGAAGTCCATGGATTCCTGCCTGTACCGTGTGGATGAAAATCTTATGGCCTCCACTTTCAGTCTCAACAAAATCCCAGAGAGGGGACTGGATACTGGGCTCTCGCAGTCTGTACAGTCCATCCCACTCTACCTCATGCCTCGCCCCAATTCTGTAGCAGGTGAGCAGCGGGCTGTGTGATCTTTGGGTAAAGGGAATGTCATCCCTCTTCACAATCCGCTTTTCCAAACGCCAGTCCGAAGTAGTAAAAAAGTTATTCCAGTCGCTGTCGTAGCTGTGTGTTTGCCGTCCCCCAGCAAGTCGCGGCATATGTGCCTAGAATGCTAATGCCGGGCTCTTTCTCCGTGGGTGTGTGAGGGGGAGGAGGACTGCAGATATAAAGAAGAAAGGGGGGTGATTATAAAACGATCCATTAGTGCCGCATTTATTTCATCATAATTATTTTAACTAAAGACAATGGTTCACTGTAAAGGAATTCAACATGTTTATATGCTTTATGCTACGCATTAGTAGATCCGGTGTGGCAGTGGCATTGCAAGGTACCCATACACCTAAACTGTGTGTCTAGCGAGTTGCAGTGCAGTGAATATGCCCTGCAAAGTGTATTCTGTATTTTAAAAAACAAAGCAATTTGCACAGTTTAAGATGTCTATGACAGTTTTTTTTTTTTTTATTATACATCAGACTTCTTATCAATAAAATAAACTCAATAACCGAAACTGAACCCATATATTCAATTATGATTGTCTTTAATCTCCTTTAACTATCTGGGTTCAAGCACAAGTTTTAATTGAAAAATATATTTTTACAAAAAACAAATTTGCCCTTGATACATATTTAAGAGCTCTATCTGAAGTTTTTTGAATATGTCAAGGGGATGTAGACATTGTCAGAGTGGCACTACAATAATAGTTTGCCAGCATAATATATTTTAAAATATGCGATTCCCGTCACATATTCTGTATTGCTCTAAAGTGCAAAGCAGTGACCGCTACCCATATTGTTTACTCGTGCTTTATTCCTAAAATGTTTCTTCGATGTTCTTCACATATACACACGCTCACACACACGCTCACACACTGTATTCCTTTACATCAGGATATATCATCATATATTGGCAGGTACCAGTCACTGCCATTCCCTGCCAGCTGTGTGTGCTTGCAGTCTCCCTCTTCCTCAATGGCATCTGGGAACACAATATCTATGCGAATTGTGGTCCATGTCTGCAATACACACGTTAGCCCCGTGGCACTGCCCTTCATTCTTTCTCCTCAAACAAACCCGCAGGTTGCACGAATCAGCGTTGAAAAACACAATTTAAGTGGATGTATGACATTAATTGCTGCATTGCTTCAGCCATGTAAGCACGGAGTCTTTTTGGTAGCTGCTGTAACACAGTAGATACTTTGCGCAATATTACAAAGTTGATGTTCACTTAACCAGAGCTGTTGTATATTTAACAACCCCATAGACTATAATGGCTCTGGTAAGTTTACAACAGCTCTGGTTAAGTTAGCACCGACTATGTAATATGGTCCTTTGTGTTACACCTATAAAAAATACAGTACTTAAACCTGCCTACTTGCAGGGAGGAAGATTTGCAACTTTCATACGGGTAACACCAAGCAAACTCCAGTGTTAAACCCTGCATCTCCTGCTACCACCGAGTGAGAGATTATTATTTTTCTGTATATCGTCTGTAGTTCATTATACTATATTTTTCTTTATGCACATTCTGGTTTTCTGTCAATTTTAATTTGTAAAATTTGCTCTTCTATAAGGATTTTTAAACTAAAATATTTAAAATAATCTACTACTCCTATTCCCGGTCTTATTTCTCTCCATCTCTCGTGTTCAATTCCTACTTCTTCTTTTTTTTTCTGTTTTGAACATTAATGGCCTTGTTTTCTGACACCCCCACATATTGTTTTCTGACACCCCCTCATGTTGACCTCTCGCTTCCGCTCTCTATCCATCTTTTTTTTTCCTTACCCTGTGATCTTTCTACCTGCCTGACTGTGAATAATCCTATGTGCCATTATACATATATTTGTATAATTATGAGTATTTAAAAACAGATCTGGGAAGCCTCCATAATTATACGAAGCCTTTATTACGCATCTTGCGCCATTACAGGTGACACGGTGGTCACAATGCCAGTGTTCGGAATTGGTTGAAGTTTAGCTTTCCTGTCCAAGCTATAATTTAATTGCTGTTTAGAAGAGCATTATGGTTTTCCACGCATATATTATCTACGGTTTTTACTAGTCTCCGTTGGTCCTGCAATTAGTCGTTCATCATAAATTCATCAGGGTCAATATTGTCAAATAAACATTATCTGACAATCCAGGTCAGCTCGTTACCTTTTTCATCTGGCATTTTCAGTTCTGTTAATTGCTGCTGCATTTTACTACAACATAATCCCCTATTAATCTTCTATTTATTCCCTGTACGTTTCAAGAAATTATTTTCCGGCCCGTCTACTCAGCTGTTAAATATACCATGTGACGTGGAATTTCATTTCTTTTCATTTGTGTATCCTTCTATCACTGCCTTACACCTTCCCTCATACAACCGAAATAAAACGTTATCGGATCTCTACAGTCTCTAAGTAATTCTTCCATAATTCCTCAGATTTTTACCTATCCAAATAACTGTTAGGTTGGGTTCACACCTGCGTGTTTTTGACGCACGTAATACATGCGTTTTTTGACGCGTAAACGTAAAAAACGCGCATTGTAGCACGTTCTCGCTGCACTCTATGGCCGTGAACGCGCTGCAATACACCTCAAAGAAGCTCCTGTACTTCTTTGGGCGTAGGACGTTTTACAGCGCGTTAACTACGCGCTGTAAAACGCCCAGGTGTGAACGGACCCCATAGGAAATCATGGGATTTCCGTGTTTAGGCGTTTTACAGCGCACAGGAACGCGCTGTAAAACGCCCAGGTGTGTACGGGGCCTTACTTTACTCATCTGCCTTTAATATCTTTTCCTTATGTTACCTATTGTGCCGTTGTCACACCTTACGGTCCCCGTTAACACATCTCCCCATCTGACACTCAGAATCTCCTACTCCTCTTGAAGCACGGCCTAACTTTCTAAATTCCACTATATCCACCTCGATCTACATGTGTTTTTATTTATTACTCGTTCAGTGATCTCCATTGGGTCTCGTGTAATTTCAGCCACCAGTTCTGCACATCTGGAAGACCTTGCTTACTTGGATGAACAAAGACACACACCCCTGCGAACTTCTCTAAGGATGCCTCGACAGACCCTTGCAGGACCACGCACGCCGCAGGACCTCCGAGGTTAGAAACACAGACAGGAAGAAGTGTTTAAAAGCAATCAAAGAGTCCCAGAGGTCCATTCTGGTTGGTGACGGCATAAATGCAGTATAAAATCTAGCTTGACAGGGGTACAGGGTGTTGCAGAGTTTTAGACTAGTTATTAGTTTCAGTGAGAGCTTGGCAGCTGCTTCACAATCTACTTTTCTGACCAATGTTTTTTTAATAATAAAAATATAAATGCATAACAACTGTTGGCTTCTAAATTGTACATGACAATCGAATGATTAAAAACGCATGCTGACAAGCCTTCCACTCCCACTCCTGGCGGTGCTCAAACTGTAAAGTAGATTGGAAATGACAAACTACAATGCTACTGCGCTACGTTGAGAACACTGGGTTCAAGAAGTAGTATCTCTTCAGATGTGATTTGCCAGATACACCCCCCCCCCAAGCCCCTAAGAGTTGGGCTGCTGATGAGGTCGTTATGGTCTAGATAACTAGAAAACATACGAAAAACACCTTAACAGAATGGACATTACTCTTAAAGTACCTTTTTGAATTATTTTTTTAATGTTTCCCTATTTGTTTTCTGTATCACATTTCTTGTTTAATTTTGTTGATCCCTTATAATGTATTGATTGGGTTTTGTATGGTATATTAAAAACAAAGATTACAGTTGGCAATACATCATCTTGGATTTCTCAAATATATAGTACTATAATTTTCTTTAAAATCTTTTGGGTTTGCTGTTTTCACCATTCTCTCCCTAAGGGCCGTGTCAGACGAACGCACTATGTTCGCCCGGACTGACGTGCCTCCCGGCGTCCATCGCACTGTTATGTCGCTTCGATGGGGCTGGCCTCACGCTGTAGTGCGCACGAATTACGCGTGCTGCAGCAGGCGTGCTGCGTCCGTTCAGAATGCCTCTCCGTCGAAGCGCTACGATGCACGTTCGACAGGACTACAAAGCACGATCCTCTGTAGGAGGATTGAGCCTTGCAGCGCTGAGCGCACTAACTGCGCTCAGCGAGGTGGCCAGATGGGCATCAGAGTGGAAGGAACCTTTCGCTCTTAAAAACGCTAGTCTGACCCCACCCTACCATGTTCCCCACTTCACTTGATTTACTCTAATCTTCAGCAACTCTTCTTCCTTGCATTGCGCTCCTCCTTTTTTCTCTTACTTTCTTCACCTTTACTCCGTTCTGATAATGTTGTCCAAACACTTTGTGCAGTTCGCTGGTTTATTGTCTTTTTTTTTTCTCCTTGCAACCAGTACGCTTCGCTCCCTATCGACCTCCAGACATCTCCTTGAAGCCCTTGCTGTTTGAAGTCCCAAGCATAACCTCGGACACTGTGTTTGTGGGCCGTGATTGGCTTTTCCATGAGATTGATGCACAGCTACAGAGTGATGACAAAAATGTGAACCAAGGTGTTGTAATTTGTGGCAACATTGGCTTTGGAAAAACTGCCATAATTTCACGACTTGTGTCACTTAGCTGCCATGGAACCCGATTGAGGCAGATCTCTTCCGATAGCCCACACGCTTCCCCTAAACGTAAGTACAATCGTTTTGTAACAATGAAAGTATGAGAATTCTCATTTATACTACATTATAGTAACTTTGAATAATGGTAGACTATTGCCAAATATTATTTTGCTTGTGTGTATGGCATTTATGACTGTATAAACAATGTTGGTGTTGTTTTTGTTTGGGGGGGGCATTTAAATATTGCCTGCTTACTAGGGATGCACCGATACCATTTTTTTTAAGACTGAGTACAAATACCGATACTTTTATTTTAAGTCATGTGACGATTTCCAATAAATAATCTAGGATTTTGCTGAAAGCCTGTCCTGTTTATGTTAATATTGCAATGTATGACCAGACACCCCATTTACCCACTGCACAGCCTGCACACACCCTAACCACACAGACACCAGATATACATTCATATATATGTATACACACACACTGTGGTCTGGTGTCTGTTGGGTATACATGTATCTGATGCCGGTGGTGTATATTATTTATATAATATACCCCACATGCAGCATCAGATACATGTATACCCAACAGACACCAGACCACAGTGTGTATACACACACGCCCTCAGAGAGTGTGTATGTGTAATATACACACACACACCAACCTGTCAGACCAGCCCTCAGTGTATACATATATATATATATATATATATAACTCAATTTCAAAAAGTGATGACGGCACTCCAGTTCTATTAAAGCTTCTTTATATAAGCTAAATAAAGATAAAGAAGTTTTAATAGACCTGGAGTGCCATCGCTTTTTGAAATTTAACTTTTTAATTATCGAGCCAAACGGCAGGCACCGGTAAACACAGCAGAAAAGGGCAAGAGTGCATGGCAGGTTGCTGAATATATACATATATACACACACACTTCAGACTAGCCCTCAGTGTGTGTGTGTGTGTGTGTGTATATATATATATATACATACATACATACATACACACATTTCAGAACTCCGTATGTACAGCCCTTAGTGTGTGTATATACATACACACACACTGCAGTCCTCAGTGAGTGTGTGTGTATATACATACACACACACACAAACACACACACACTGCAGCCCTCAGTGAGTGTGTGTATATACATACACACACACACACACACACTGCAGCCCTCAGTGTGTGTGTGTATATACATACGCACACACTGCAGCCCTCAGTGTGTGCATATACCTACACACACACTGCAGCCCTCAGTGTGTGCATATACATACATACACACACACATTTCAGCCCTCAGTGTGTGTGCATATACATACATACACATTGCAGCCCTGTGTGTGCGTGTATGTGTATATATACACACACACACACTTGCACGTTTTAGACCTCAGACCAGACATGGGGCGGCTGTCCGAATGCTCTTAATGGCATTCGGACAGGCCCCTGCAGCTTACCGCGTTCATACCTTCCAACGAGGGCCGCCGGCAAAGTCTTCACGTGACCGCTCGTTGGAAAGTCCCCAGCCGCAATCTCGCGATCAGTTTGAGATCTCGCGAGATCGCGGCTGTGGGCTTCCCAACGAGCGGCCGTGCTAAGACTGTGCCGGTGGCGCTCGTTGGAAGGTAGAAACGTGGTAAGCTGCAGGGGCCTGTCCCAATGCTGTTGGAGCATTCGGACAGCCGCCCCAGCCCCCCAGATGCCGGCAAGCCAGCTCAAAGCTGGCTTCCGGTATCCGGGGCATCTGCATGAGTACTAGGTACTCGTGCAGAACCTGGTATCGGCACCGATTCTAGTATCGGTGCATTCCTACTGCATACATAGTTACATAAGCTGAAAAAAGATGTACGTCCATCGGGTTCAGCCTTTCACACATTACCTACTACTGTTGATCCAAAAGAAGGCAAAAAAAATCCAGTCTGAAGCCAAATATGCAGCACAATGGGGAAAAATTCCTTCTTGACCCCAGAATGGCGTCAGATTTCTCCCAGGATCAAGCAGCTTTTACCCACATATTAAATATTATAACACTTAATATTATGTCTTTGCAGGAAGTCATCCAGTCGTTGTTTAAAAGTCTGTGCAGTCTCTGACCCAACCACCTCAACAGGCAGAGAATTCCACAGCTTTTATTGTTCTCACTGTAAAATAACCCTTCCTATGCTTTAGGACGAATTTCCTTTCGTCCATTCTAAATGGGTGACCTCGTGTCCTGTGTATAGTCCTGTTAATGAATAGGTTTCCAGACAATGATTTTTAATCGCCCTGTATATATTTATATAAGGTTATCAGATCCCCTCTAAGGTGCCGTTTCTCTAACCTAAACAGGTTTAAGCTTGTTAGTCTTTCCTCATAACTTAAACCTTCCATTCCCCTTATTAATTTAGTCGCCCGTCTCTGCACTTTTTCTAGCGCTATATTATCCTTTCTTAAAGGGATACTCTAGGCAACATGACCACCTAAGCTTTTTTAGGTGGTCATGATGCCCTGAGTATGGCCTTGCCTTTCCCCCCCTCCCTCCACTCAGCCGATCGGCTAAAACAGCTGAGAGATGCGGAGGACTTTACTCCGCCCTCCTAGCTGTCAGTCAGCAGAGCGGGATTCATATTTCCCGCTTCTGCCGACTATTGCCGAGTAGGAGACATCATCGCGCTTTCAGCGCGATGACGTCTCCAACTCGCCGCAGTAGCTGACGACAGCGGCTGAGGATTAGTGTTGTGCGCAAAGCTAATCAAAGAAGATGGAGCCAGAAGGAAGCCTGCTGATTGGCTGGTTTACGTGAGAGGCGCGCATGCGCGCTTCTCTCGTAAACCATTAGCCAAGTTAAAGATTTTCAGGACAGGAGCGGAAGAGGAGAGAGGTGAGTATAAAAAAAAAAGACGCCGTTGGAAACAAGTGGTTTTTAGGGTAAGTATTACAGTAAAGAAAAAAAAATACTCAATAACTAGGTATGGAATAGGTATATTTTAATGGATTTTTGCCTAGAGTGCCCCTTTAAGACAGGTGCCCAAAATTGCACGGCATATTCAAGGTGCGGTCTTACCATTGATTTACACAGAGACAAAATTATGTTTTCATCCAGAGAATGAATTCCCCTTTTTAATGCATGCCAATACCTTGCTGGCCTTGGCGGCTGCTGTTTGACATTGCACATTGTTACGTAGTTTGAAGTCTCTGATTATTCCCAAATCCTTCTCCTGCTTGGATTTCCCTAACTCGGTACCATTTAGGGTATAAATTGCTTGTGTGTTCTTCATTCCAAAGTGCATAACCTTGCATTTATCTACATAAAATTTCATCTGCCATTTAAGTGCCCAGTCCCCCAATCTATCTAAATCCCTCTGCAGCGAAGTAACATCCTGCTCACATTGTATTACTTTTCCTAGTTTTGGGTCATCTGCAAACACTGATACATGACTATTGATGCTTATTTCAGGGTCATTTATAAATAAATTGAATAGAAGTGGTCATATAACAGACCCCTGAGGGACACCACTCACCACTTACCACTGGTGTCCATCTTGAAAATTTACCATTTATGACCACTCTCTGTACCCTATCTTTGCGTTTCATTTCACAGTTAATTAGGATACATACAGGGTCAGGGTCTCCTTTGTGAAGCGGAGTATGACCTCTTTACTCTGCTTTCTTCTTGCAATGTTACACAGATTCGGAGGCAAATCGTGAACTGACCCAAACAGGACAATCTCATTCAAGCATTTCCAGTGGGAGCTGTCCAGGAACGCCAGAAATGCGGAGACGCCAGGAAGAAGCCATGAGAAGGCTAGCTGCACAGGTATTGGGGCTTATATGGCATGGTCATATCATTCATCTGTTAGTGGTGAAATATGAAATTTGGTGCACGTGTAGAAAAAAAAAATCTCAAAAATAGTAAACGGAGAAGTGCCTGTGGTTTCTTTGGCACAGTTTGGCTCTAGGCTATGGACGGCAAGGGGGAGAATAGATTGTGACAAACATATCTGAAGCCAGGACCACTTTTGAGATGTCTGATAGCTTAGTGTGAGGAGATGTCTGTGATCCTGAACTTTTGAGACTATTAGCAGGCGGCTTGGAATATTGACTTACATGGCCACATGTAAGGTCTTAACAGCGTTTGATATGTGTGCCAGTGGGTGAACACCCGGTTGAGATGTCTGGTGGTGGGTCATACTCCCCCACTTGTGATGAACGTTTTTCACTCTATTGTTAGATAATATGGAGTCAATGCAGATCAATTAACAAAAAGAAGCAAATGTCTATTATTTTCTCTCTGGTGCCCTTTAGGTAGTTGCTTATCATTATTGTCAGGCTGACAATGCCTATACATGCCTGGTACCTGAATTTGTCCACAATGTAGCCGCCCTGCTTTGCCGAGCCCCTCAGCTTGTTGCGTATCGAGACCAGCTTTTGCATGAACCACATCTTCAGAGCCTGCTCAGTTTACGTTCCTGCGTCCAAGACCCAATTGCATCGTTTCGAAGGGGTGTCCTGGAACCACTAGAAAACCTATACAAAGGTAAATTTCATGATTCCTTACAGCTGTTGATCGTATACTGTTTTTTTATGCATGTGAGTGTTGAGGGCTTGGTCTGTTGTTGTTGTTTTGGAGGGGCGGGTGTATTTCTCTTTTTTTCACTTTCAAAATCTGCATGTATATTATTTGTAGTTATTGGAATGGTAGGAAAGCGCCTACGATTGGATCTTCTCTTCCTGAAGGCCATCTAATGCCTTAGGTGAGAAGCTACGAAAACTCACAGCACCATTAGAAGTTTTAAAATTAAAGGTTTTACTGGATCAGTTGACCTATGGCAAGACGCATATCAAAAAAACCTCTAGAACAGATGCAGGTGCACTATAAATAAAAGGAAATGTGAGCTCTGGGGAAGCACTTGCATTTTTTTAAAAAAAAAATTGAGGAAATATTTTACCAGGAAGGATACATTGAGATTTCTCTCATTTTCAAGTATGTCCTGGGTCACTTTCACTTTGTACACTTACTGGTATTTTCACTGATACATTGTGTGAACAATGAATATACCTTCCTGAAGCTCTCAAACCCATATTTCGTGAATCACAGTCCCTTTAACTCATACCTACTGCTTGAAGGAACTATTCAGTCATGGATGTCCTACACTAACATACCCATGGCAGAATAATTCCCTCATGTGGATTAAAGCATGGTACGCAGCCATGGGAGCTGCAATCAACCAGACACACCAGCAGCAGCAAATTGCGATGATGGCCAATCAGAGATCAATGTGCTGTGTACCTGCCTCTTTCTCTGTCTAAAATAACCACCAAAATAAATTGAAATATGAAGTACCTGTAACTTCACGACAAATTAACTTCTTCTGAATTATTTTTCTTTAAACCATTTATGTAAACATTATTACTAATATTGCCAAAAGTGAATAAAAGTGGGGGTAGGGTTGCATTTGTATGATAAAAAAAAAAGAAGGTATGCTTTAGTCACATCAGTTAACCACTGGGCTGCTAAGGACACGCTCAGCGCGTCCAGCCAAATGGTTCTCCTGTGCTGTGGACACGCGGAGCGTGTCCTAGCACAGGAGGCAGCGATCGGCCAGTATTTCGGCCGATCGCTGCAGCCCCCCGGTGCGGGCTGACATCTTTGTCAGCCCAGCCTCCGGGACCCCGGCAGGCAGGAGTAGAGTCATCGCACCGGGCGTGATGACGTCTATTCCAGGCACCCCCACCAGTGCGGGGAAAGGTGCCTGAAAGGAAGGGGGAGGTCCTTTGGACCTCTCTCCCTTCCAATCTGCTTGGGGTAGACAAAAAAGGCAGGCACCATTTTGAAGGGCACAGCCTGCCCTTCCAAGCGGTGGCTGCCTTTAACCCCTTGGGCTGGATCGCGATTCGGCGCCATCAGGCGCCGGATCGCGGTCTTCTCCCGGAGCTGGCCTACATCTTGGATGTCGGCCAAGCTTCCAGGATCTCCCCCTGCCGACTGTCTGGGAATTAACCCCTAGCTGCCACCTAGGGGGTTCCAATGAACCCCCTATCTCCCGATCCATGGGAGATAGCGGTTAATCAGTAGAGGGCAATCAGTATCTACAAGGGTTGTAGTGGAGGACAAAAAGTGAGATAAAAAGCCTCCACACTATAATAAGTGTGTTTATTGTAGATACTGATTGCCCTCTGGGTCCCAAGCATCCACTTCAACTGGTCATCATGCCTAGCTCCTAGCTGATGAGGGTCCAACAAACCCGAAACAGCGCTGTCCTAGGAGTGGCTTTGACCAGTTGCATAAACCTTATCTCTGCTACAAAGCCACAGTGTGGCATAGCATTGATTTTAGGGTTCTGTGTGGTAACAGACCCGGATGCAAATGAGTGAGACAGATGTCATTTGCATAACCTACCCAGAGTTCCTTGCTGCATATGGGGAATGTGGCACAGGGGCTCTGGGATGCAATTCATTGAATTGCTGTGATGTGCAAGTGGCTTCTGCAATGATAAACACTATATATATATATATATATATATAATGAAAAAAAAATTTGGGTTTGTTTTATTAATGCAGCAATATTGTTACCATTTCCATTAATAATGTGAACAATGATGCTGCAGTAACGATTTTTTTCTATGGGGGTGTTTGCTAAAAATCACGTAATTTCCCCCCAAAAAAATGTAGCAAGTCCCTATTTCTAATTTTTTTAACAAGCGCACCCCATAGAAAGTATAACCGCAAAGGCTTGTATGATAAAATGTGAAAAAAAACACTTTACATGCTGTAGACTATTGAAAATTCAAATTTTATTGCATTTTTTGTTACAATATTCAGGAGGACATGACGTATACATGTAATAATGATATAGTATGAATCTGCCGGAAAGAACGATATGTAATTCGTCTGGGTCGTATAATAAAATGTGACTTCAAATTGTGTTTAAACATGATGCACAAAATCGGTAAAAATGAGCTCCGCACACAGGGGTGAAATGGCTCAGCAGCGAAAGGGTTAAAGTCCTCCCTATCACAAATATAATCAGCATATAATACTTGTGGATGCAGTAAGCGAGCAAGATGGAAATTGTGGCTGAATATGAACATAGTAAAAGATGACAAAAGTGTTCGGGTCCTTTAATACCACACATGCAAAATTTACCTGTTTCACTAAGGGGTTAAACACTGTTAGATAGTTTAGGAATTTGTCTTCCATTTCCAGATATCAGACATGCTAAAATGTTCACAGTAGCTGTTTTTTTCAGATGTTCATTTTAGGAGTGAGTTTCTAAGCCACTGACCTGCTATTCATACATCTGCAAGGAAGGATCTCGTTGTAGACATTTACTGGCAGCTAGGATTAAAACATTCACTGTTTGAAATGAGAGGCTTTGTATTCTATGGATCAGCAGCACATTAAATTCGGTGGCCTTCTTCTGTTCAGGAAGAAATGCTTAAAAGCCTAAAATCAATCTTGACAACTTGATAAGAGCATCAATTCAGATTGATCCTCTCATTGACAATCCAGTCAATCTCCATGGAAACGTGAATAAAATTCTTGCCTGAGATCTATCAGTATAACCTTCTTTACTACCTCTATTGCAAACGGTTTAGAGAACGTCCCCTGGATCATCCTTCATAATCCCCCCATTGCCCCTTTCCTGATCTTTCTCCCACACAGCCCCATTCACCCCATTACTTCTTATACTCTGATAATTACGCTCCCCTACATGTGTCACCCCATTCCTCTTAGATTGTAAACTTAGTGGAGCAGAGCCCTATTTTCTGGTCATTCTCTATCAATCAAATTTAAGTTTACGTATGTTGTGTCCCACTTAGTGTACATCACTGCAGAATATGTTAGTGCTTTATAAACAATTGTTATCCTTAGATCCTGTAATTTGGGTTTGTATAAAATTGAATCCTATAGCTGTAGTTTGTTATTAACACTGCGGCCGTACAGTGATGTGCTCTCCATGCTTGGTTTACAGAGCAGCAAACAAATACCCATTAAAAGCTAAACTCGGAAGCAAATCAATGGAAGGTGTTTAATTTGTGGTTTTAATCATGCGTAGATAATTACTAATCAGGCACAAAGGATAATCCCTTTTAATACCATTCATTCCCTTGATCTGGGTTCAAAGTCAGTTTATATTAAGCATGCAGCTATGACCTAGTCTTAAAACACTGATCACCCAATAAGGTAGACGTTGACAAATTTCCCTAGGGTCTACAAGTCTGTGTCAAAGGTTAGGAGAAATACAGTACTGTATTTGCAATGCCAGAGAAAGCACTGACTTAATTAGCTGATATATATCACACACAAGTGAGTACACCCCCCCTCACATTTTTGTAAATATTTTATTATATCTTTTCATGTGACAACACTGAAGAAATTACACTTTGCTACAATGTAAAGTAGTGATTGTACAGTTTGTATAACAGTGTAAATTTGCTGCACCCTCAAAATAACTCAACACGCAGCCTTTAATGTCTAAACCTCTGGTAACAAAAGTGAGTACACGTATTGTCCAAATTGGGCCCAAAGTGTCAATATTTTGTGTGCCCACCATTATTTTCCAGCACTGCCTTAACCCTCTTGGGCATGGAGTTCACCAGAGCTTCACAGGTTGCCACTGGAGTCCTCTTCCACTCCTCCATGCTGACATCACAGAGCTGGTGGATGTTACAGACCTTGCGCTCCTCAACCTTCGGTTTGAGGATGCCCCACAGATGCCTAGTAGGGTTTAGGTCTGGAGACATGCTTGACTAGACCATCACCTTTACCCTCAGCTTCTTTAGCAAGGCAGTGGTCGTCTTGGAGGTGTGCTTGGGATCGTTATCATGTTGGAATACTGCCCTGCGGCCCAGTCTCCGAAGGGAAGAGATCATGCTCTGCTTCAGTATGTCACGATACATGTTGGTATTCATAGTTCCCTCAATGAACTGTAGCTCCCAGTGCCGGCAGCACTCATAGAAAAATGTCGGCAGATAAGAACCTTTCGGCCCATCTAGTCTGTCCAATTACACGGATACTTTACCTGGATTTATCTTTTGTTTGGGATAGCCCCAGACCATGACACTCCCACCATTATGCTTTAACGGTAGGTAAGACACACTTGTCTTTGTACTCCTCACCTGGTTGCCACCACACACGCTTGACAGCATCTGAACCAAATAAGTTTATCTTGGTCTCATCAGACCACAGGACGTGGTTCCGGTAATCCATATCCTTAGTCTGCTTGTCTTCAGCAAACTGCAGGCTTTCTTGTGCATCATCTTTAGAAGAGGCTTCCTTCTGGGCCGACAGCCATGCAAACCATTTTGATGCAGTGTGCGGCTTATGGTCTGAGCACGCAACGACAGGCTGACCTCCCACCCCTCAACCTCTGCAGCAATGCTGGCAGCACTCGTACGACTATTTCCGAAAGACAACCTCTGGATATGACGCTGAGTTCGTGCACTCAACCTCTTTGGTTAACCATGGGGAGGCCTGGTCTGAGTGGAACCTGTCCTGTTAAACTGCTGTATGGTCTTGGTCACCGTTCTGCAGCTCAGTTTCAGGGTCTTGGCAATCTTCTTATAGCCTAGGCCGTCTTTATGTAGAGCAACAATTCTTTTTTTCAGATCTTCAGAGGTGCCATGTTGAACTTCCAGTGACCAGTAAGAGAGAGTGAGAGCGATAACACCAAATTTAACACACCTGCGTCCCCATTCACAACTGAGACCTTGTAACACTAACGAGTCACATGACACCGGGGAGGGAAAATGGCTAATTGGGCCCAATTTGGACATCCTCACTTTTGTTGCCAGCGGTTTAGACATTAATGGCTGTGTGTTGAGTTATTTTGAGGGGACAGCAAATTGACACTGTTATACAAGCTGTACACTCACTACTTTACATTGTAGCGAAGTGTCATTTCTTCAGTGTTGTCACATGAAAAGATATCACCAACACCAGTCTGAACGGTTGATACAAAACAGGATGGATCCATGCTTTCATGTTGTTTACGCTAAACTGTGACCCTACCATCTGAATGTTGCAGCTGAAATCGAGACTCATCAGACCAGGCAAAAAAAAATTACGATCTTTTGTCCAAATTTAGCGAGCCTGTGCAAATTGTTGCCTCAGTTTCCTGCTCTTAGCTGACAGGAGTGGCATCCAATGTGGTCTGCTGCTGCTGCTTTAGCCCATCTGCTTCAAGGTTCAACCTGTTGTGCATTTAGAGATGGTATTCTGAATACCTTGGTTGTAGCGAGTGCTTATTTGAGTTACTGTTGCCTTTCTATCATCTCAAACCAGTCTGCCCATTCTCCTCTGACATCAACAAGTCTTTTTCATCCACAAAACTGATGCTCACTGGATATTTAGTCTTTTTCGGACCATTCTCTGTAAATCCTAGACATGGTTGTGCGTGAAAATACCAATAGATTAACAGGTTTTGAAATACTCAGACTAGCCCATCTGGCACCAAAAACCCTGCCACGTTCAAAGTCTTTCTTTCCCATTCCGATGCTCGGTTTCAACTTCAGCAAGTCCTCTTCACTATGTCACCCTCACAAACCTTGTTTTTGCTCACACAAACAAATGTGGAGATTAAGGCCGGGGTCAGACGAGCGTCTTTGGAGATCGAAAAGGACCGTCCGTGAGAGTGGACGTTCATTCCACTCCACGCCCATCTGGCCACATCACTGAGCGCAGTTAGTGCGCTCAGCGCTGCAAGGCTCGATCGGAGGAACGCACTTTGCAGCCCCGTCAACGCGCGTCTAGCATTTTGACAGGGAGGCTTTGTGCACGGACGCTTGTAGCGTGTGCAATTTGTGCACTACAGCGTGTGACTGACACCGGTAGGCACGTCCGTACTGGCGCACCTAGTGCGCTCGACTGACACTGGCCTTATACAATGTTTTCTGATATGATTTTTTTTTTTAGCTCTGTAATTCAACATATTTCCTGCTTCTTGTTTCCTTTGCAGAAAGAAAGATTCCAGATGAGGAATATATAATATTAATTGATGGGCTGAATGAGGCGGAGTTTCACAAGCCGGATTATGGAGACACAATTGTATCATTTCTGAACAAGATGATTGGAAAGTTCCCCCATTGGCTAAAACTGATTGTGACTGTGAGGACCACCTTACAGGTAAGGTATACTGGATGTTAATGCGCCCCACTTCCACTCAACCTGCCACGGACTTCACTGCTGGCAGCAGTTCAAAGATACTTTAATGATAACAGTAATAAATTTAGACTAGAAATCTCTTCTCTACCCTCTTCCCCTAACCATTCAACCTCACTCACTACAATACCTGCTTCCCTCTCCCCCTCTGCATGCACATATTCAATCCATCACTGCCTCTCTGAGACTGCCTGCTAAAGCGATTGGTTTCAGAGATGGTGACGTCAGCAGGCTCTGTACGCTGATGTCACTAGTGACGGATTTGGTGACCAGCAGACAGAAATTGAAAAATCCTGGCTGTTGGTGATGCTGGGTGTGGTGGAGGAAACTCCTCCACGTCACCAAATGAGTACACCCGATCGAGGGAGGGGAGACACTCCTCACACCCTGACCTCTTTACAACAATAAAGTGGTCAGAATGAGTAGATTGTCCCATTTTAAACAGTCATTGGGTTGACTTCCAGCGAGTCGTTCTGTCACAAGGAGGGTGTATGTATAAAGGGTTAACAGCTCCAAGCCTCTGGAATTACTAAATTAACCCGCTAACATGGCCCCAACGTATGCCCCCCCCCAAATAAATATACAAATACAATATACCAGCTGCCACCACAGAAACTTAGGTTGTTTTTTGATACCCCCTTTAACTATATACAACACCAATCCAGGGACTGTCCATATACAGGTAAAATATCCAAATTGGTAAAATGCTACGGTAACATGAAAAACTCAAGCGCTACGGGAGAGACGTGAATCATCTAGAGCCAAAGACAGAACTAGGTTATTAAAGTTTTAATGACAAAACACAAAGTTTACACAGTGCCAGGATAAACTAAAACAAGACGTGCAGAACCAAAATCTGAAAATAAAATGGGACTTTAAACAGAACACAGAAGCGAGTACTTTGGTTTTAAGCCCAAAGAGAATTCTTTTGAGATGTCGTTCCAAATGAAATTCCAGTGAAGTACAATCTGCTCTGGGCAGGATATACAGATATATATACTTAGGACTGGGTCTTTCTAACATAAATCAGCCCACTTCTACTCCTCTATGATTCAGGAATGAGATTCCCGTGCATCAAAGTAGCCATCCATCCATGCTCGAAAAAATAGAACATTTAGGGCCCTATCACCTCCTTAATGGTAGCCCTCACATAAGTGAGCGGTAGCTCTAGGTTAACTGAGGTGATCGCATTACGCCCAGATCACATCCCAATCGCTAACAGGTTAAATAATCCATTAGCGCATCGTTATTAGCGCAAGCTTACTGTACTTTGCGCTCCCCATGTTAAGTATAGGGAGAGCAAAGTGTAAGCGAAGAGTAATTCGTGTTCGAATCACAAAGTCCTAAAGCTAATTACTAACCGCTGCGGCTAACTGAAAGGTCTGTTTCTGCAGAATAAGTTAGCAGCAGCTGGAATCCCCCCCCCCCCCAAAAAAAAATTAGATACTCCCCTCTCATTCCGCGACGAGAACGGTGGCCCAATTCGCTGCTTCTGGCCACCGGGAGCAGAGTGAGACTGGAGAAAAAAGTCCCGAGTATCCTGGAGATTAGTGGCCGTTATGTGGGGCAGGCTTCTGGATTCTGTGCCTGACTCGTAATCTACTTGTAAAACGTGGACACGAAGGGGAAACTTGCCACCGCAAATCTTTCCCCTTGGCATCCCTGTTTTAGCTTAGGGCACATAATAGTGCCCTTAGGATTTTGGGACCTTATCTTGCAATAAGGTTTCCAGGCAAGACGGGGGTTATCTGGTATCAATTTCTGCACCACTGGCAGTGCTGTAGCATCAAGGGGCCTCACATCCGATTATGTACTTTATAATATGTTCTAGGGCTGACAACTTACATTTCTGATACAAAATATTCTAATATTGTTGATCAGGCGGCATGATTTTGTTAAAGTCCAAACATGACCCGGTTATCACACTCACAGGCAAAGTTATTACATAATATTTTTTCCTTTATGCTTAGAATATTGGGGGTTGGGTTTAACGCCTTTTAAAAGAGAATGAAAAACACAAAATTTGGGTTGAATTTTTTCAGTCCAAAACTCAGGCCTGTGCATGACAGCCATTAACTGGTGTGTTGTGTACCCCCCCCCCACCCCCTTGGTGTGATGCCGTGGCCATTTTAACAGTCTTTGAGAGCAGAGGGCTTCCCTCCACCATAAAGCCTGTCACTTGTGTGTTGCTGGACAACTCGCATAAACCCCAATACTTTTTCTATGTCTGCATTGAGTCATCTGATTGGTTGCGTGCCTGATAGTCATGCAAGAGAGATCATCAAGGGGTTGGCACCATGCTGCTTCTGGATCATCAAAGGGTTGGGCACCATGCTGCTTCTGGATCAGAGCCGTAGCTAGCTCCTTTTGCACCCGAGGCAAGAATAGAAAATCGTGCAACCCCCCACAATATTTTTAGAGGTTATTTAGAGGAAAATAGGTAATAAATAACAAGAAAATTAATAATACTAACTAACGTTAGTCTCCCCAGTGTTAGTCAGCAGAGGCGGCTCACGATTTGATGAGGCCTTGTTATGAGGCCCCACAGGGCCAGAGACCAAGCTATTCAGATGTTTTAGAGGACCGTGTGTGTGTGAGTGTATCCGAGCACCACAGCAATAAAACTCACGCTCATACACACTGCTCATTACTGTATCGCATAGCTCCACAGCAATAAAACTCACAGTAATGTGTATCGATTGGGTAGAGAACATGAGAGCGTTGTGGATTGCGTATTGAACATGAGAGCGTTGTGGATTGGGTAGCGAACATGAGAGCATTGTGGATTGGGTAGCGAACATGAGAGTGTTGTGTTTTATTCAATGAGAGGAGCATTATTATATGTATATTAACCTCTCTGGCAGTAACAAAGAGTGTGGCTCGGAGTTAATGTTCAGTACCAGAAGCAGTAACCCAGAGCCACACTCGGGATTCTAAATACCTTGTCCCTGCGTTCCCTCAATGTCCTCCCGCTGTGTCCCCCAGTCAATTGCACCACACTGCTTCCGGGTCCCCTTCCCTGCGCGTCTCGTGATGTTGGGGGGGGACCACCATGATGGGGGATGCAGAAAAAAAATCCTATTTAAAAGAAATTACTGAATTGACATAAAATGGGAGAGGGGAGCAGAGCTTATACGGGGAGCTGGGGGCAGGGGGTGGGGATAGAGAGCTGGGGGGCTGGGGGAGAGATGTAGGGTAGAGAGCTGGGGAGGTTGGGGGGTAGATATGTGGAAGTAGAAATCGGGGAAGAGATGTGGGGATAGAGAGCTGGGGGGAGAGATGTGGGGATAGAGAGCTGGGGGTTGGGGTAGATATGTGGAAGTAGAGATCTGGGGGGCTGGGAGTTAGATGGCTGAGGGGTAGAGAGCTGGGGGGCTGGGGTAGAGATGTGGGGGGTAGAGGGCTGAGTGGTAGATATGTGGAAGTAGAGGTCGGGGCTGGGTGTAGAGATGTGGGGATAGAGAGCTGGGGGGAGAGATGTGGGGGTAGAGAGCTGGGGGTTGGGGTAGATATGTGGAAGTAGAGATCTGGGGGGTTGGGGGTAGAGATGTGGAAGTAGAGATCTGAGGGGCTGGGGGTTAGAGGGCTGAGGGGTAGAGAGCTGGGGGGCTTGGGGTAGAGATGTGGGGGTAGAGATGTGCGGGTGGGGGCTGGGGTAGAGAGCTGAGGGGGCTGGGGCAGAGGGATGAGGGGTAGAGAGCTGGGGGGCTGGGGTAGAGATGTGGGGGTAGAGAGCTGGGGGGCTGGGGTAGAGAGCTGGGGGGAGAGATGTAGGGTAGAGAGCTGGGGGTTGGGGTAGATATGTGGAAGTAGAGATCTGGGGGGCTGGGAGTTAGATGGCTGAGGGGTAGAGAGCTGGGGAGGTAGAGCTAATGAGGGGGAGCTGGGAGGGGGGAGCTGCAGGAGAGGGGGCTGTTTGAGGGGAGAGCAGCTGGGGGAGATCTTACCTAAGAGGTATCCCCCTGGCTTAAGCTGCAGTGCTCTGCTCTCCTGTCCTGCTTCTTCTCTTCCCTGCTCCCTCCCTTCCACGTGGTGTGGGGACAGGAAGTCTTGCAGGAGGATGGGAGGAGCAGCCGGAAGGGGCCTCGCTCAGCAGCTGAGTGGGACACCTTCTGCCGGCTCCTTCCCATCCTCCTGCACGTCTCCCATCTCGCGGCTCTCAGCGAGTGAATGCAGCAGCCCCAAGTCTCCCCTGCGCCCTGTTGCAGCTGTGCCCGAGGCGAGTGCCTCACTCTCCCTACGGCCCTGTTCTGGATCATAACGGGGTTGGCACCATGCTGCTTCTTGCTGCAAGTACCATCAGTCAGGAAAATGCATTTTGTACACCTACAGGGTTATTCAAAGAAAATCGAAAAGTCACCGCACGTTCGGTGACTTTTCGTTCTCTTCAATTCGGCTTGATTCGGCGATCCCATTTCGGCGACCCTGTGGTGTATTCAGCAAGCACCACAGGGCCATTGTAGTGCAGGGAAAAGCCGCCGAAAACCTGCCGAACACTCACCACAAAACCCAGGCGAATGCATACCGAAACCCGCAAAAACATCTGGATTAACCCCGCCAAAGACGCCGGAGAAACCAGAGCAGGAGCCAATCAGAGCGCAGTGCAGCCGCCGGAAAAACCCGACACCGCAGACGAATGGAGTGAAAAAAAAAACCAGTACGCTTGAATGTTTGAAAAGTGAAACGCCGTTTGCAAAGAAACTACGGAGCGAAAATGTCTGACATTTACATATGAGGTCCAGGGAATGATAATAAAAAGGGCTGTTACAGAAAAAAAGAAAAAACTTTTAAAAATTTAAAAGAAAAAAATCAGAAAAAAACGTTTGGCAAAAAAATCCCGAAAAAAGCTTAAAATATCCTAAAAAAATCTATAAGTAAAGAGAATATTATAATAAACGGTTTATCAGATATTGAATTAAAACTGGAATATTTTTAACATTGAAGCCTATGGGATTGGCCTGAATAAACCTGTCGAGTGAAGCCACCGAATGGCAGGGCATTTCGGCAACTTTTCACTGCTGGTTTTTGTTCTCTGGACTATGCTATGGGGATTTCACTGCCCTCGAACAGGCACCGTATGTGCAGGCAATTCGCCAACATTTGGCGAACTGCCTGCTCTCTGGATAGCCAAATGGCCAGGAAATGTATCCGTACGCTGAATTTCAGCATTCGGTTACCTTTCGCCAGCAATTCTGAGCTCTTTGAATAACCCTGCTAGTCTACAAATGGGAAGGGCAGGGGTTGGGTCAGGATGGGTGTCCCGCCTAGACGAGTGTCCCTTTAACTTGTATCTCTCTGACACACAAAGTATCCCAAATGCAGTTGCTACCTGACCCTAGTGGCATCATTAAAACAAGAGTTGTTATTCTAAGCCATTTACTGAAGTGGCTCTAATTAGAACATAATGCTGTTTTTGTATGACTCAAATGATGAAAAAGCAAGTTAAGAACTGGCTTATGTTGTTTGCATTTGTGTTTTTTATTCATCCTCTGTTTAATTTACAAACAAATTCCCTTCTATAATAGAATATGAAACTTTTTGTCTCCCAACAGGAGATTACCAAACAGCTTCCCTTTCACCGCATTTTCCTTGACCGGTTGGAGGAAAATGAGGCCATAGACCAGGATCTTCAGGCTTACATTCTGCAGAGAATTCACAGCAGCTCAGAGATCCAGAACAACATTTCCCTCAATGGCAAGATGGACAACACTACCTTTGGAAAACTCAGTTCTCACCTAAAGACGTTGAGTCAAGGTTCCTATCTTTACCTAAAGCTGACATTTGATCTTATAGAGAAAGGCTACCTAGTTCTCAAAAGCTCCAGTTATAAGGTCGTTCCAGTGTCACTGTCTGAGGTTTACCTACTGCAGTGCAACATGAGATTCCCAACTCAGTCCTCTTTTGAGAGGGCCCTGCCACTTCTTAATGTGGCGGTCGCCTCTCTCCACCCATTAACTGATGAGCACATCTTCCAGGCCATTAACGCAGGTAGTGTCGATGGAGGTCTTGAATGGGATGACTTTCAGCAGCGTATGGAGAATCTTTCCATGTTCTTGATCAAGAGGAGGGACTTGACTCGAATGTTTGTGCACCCATCCTTCCGTGAATGGCTGATCTGGAGGGAAGACGGTGAGAAAACAAAGTTCCTTTGTGATCCAAGGTGAGAAACCGATTCAGTACCGCCCTATAGTGCTATGCTTCATACACCTGATAACTGCTTTTAATGGTTTATCACTTTATACATTACAACGAGATATTGGGTGAAAAAAGACCAATGTCCATCACCTTCCATATATCCCGTGGCTGCTGCTGATCCAAAAGATGGTAAATTAAAACCCTCTTGGAGCATTTTCCAATTGTGCCCAACGGGGGGAAAATATTCCTTTTTGATCCATAATGGCAATCCGATTTCTCCCTTGATCCACAAGCAGTGCATTATGATTTCAATTCTTATATCCGTTTATATCATATTTTACCAGTAAAGTTTCCAGACCTCTTTTAAATGCACCAAGCAAACAACATCTTCCATATTTGTAGTCCCACTGTAAAGAAAAATCCTTTTTTGTCTCTCCTCCAGTCTCTGTGGATGACCATGTGTCCTTTGTAAAGCCCTATTAAGCCCTTACCGTTGGATGGGTTGCGCCCAGCACGAGGGTGTCACTGCTGGCGGCGCTTACTCTCTCTGGCTGCTGTGGCGGGCCCCTCCAGCCCACTAATACAGTAGATGCGCGTCATTTGTTGCAGGGAGACTGCTTGAGTTCAGACCATCCCGCGGCAGCGAATGACGGGCGCCAACTGGTGAGTGGGCTGGACTCGACCCATAGAAACATAAAAAATGTCGGCAGATAAGAACTTTTCGGCCCATCTAGTCTGCCCAATTACATGGATACTTTACCTGGATTTATCTTTTATTTAGGATAGCCTCAATCACTGTTTTGGCCTCTACCACTTCTACTGGAAGGCTGTTCCATGTATCCACCACCCTCTCAGTAAAATAATGCTTCCTGATGTTACTTTTAAACCTTTGCCCCTCTAATCTAAGACTATGTCCTCTTGTTTTGCTACTTTGTTTTCTTTTAAATATACTCCCTTCCTCTACCTTGTGGATTCCCTTTACGTATTTAAATGTTTCTATCATATCTCCTCTGTCTCGTCTTTTTTCCAAGCTATACGTGTTAAGATCATTAAGCCTTTCCTGGTAACCTTTCTCCTTCAAGCCGTACACCATTTTAGTAGCCCTTCTCTGAACTCTCTCTAAGATGTCTATATCCTTCTGGAGATACGGTCTCCAGTACTCCACACAGTACTCAAAGTGAGGTCTCACCCGTGCTCTGTACAGTGGCATGAGCACTTCCCTTTTCCTACTGCTAATACCTCTCCCTACACAACCAAGCATTCTGCTAGCATTTCCTGCTGCTCTATTACATTGACTACTTACCCTTAGATCCTCTGCAATAATAACCCCTAAATCCCTTCCCTCAGATGTTGAGGTTAGGACTGTATCAAATATTCTATATTCAGCCCTTGGGTTTTTACATCCCAGGTGCATTATCTTGCACTTATCCACATTAAAACTCAATTGCCACAGCTCCGACCATTTTTTTAGTTTACTTAAATCATTTGTCATTTGGCTGATCCCTCCAGGAACGTCAACCCTGTTGCAAATCTTTGTGTCATCAGCAAGAAGACATACTTTACCATTAATACCTTCTGCAATATCACTAATAAAAATATTAAAGAGAATGGGTCCAAGTACTGACCCCTGAGGTACCCCACTGGTAACAAGACCTTGCGCCGAATAAACTCCATTTACCACAACCCTCTGTTGCCTGTCACTCAGCCACTGCCTAATCCATTCAACAATATTGGAATCCAAGCTCAAAGATTGCAATTTATTGATAAGCCTTCTATGCGGAACAGTATCAAAAGCCTTACTGAAATCTAAATAAGCAATGTCTACTGCACCACCTGTGTCTATTATTTTTGTTACCCAATCAAAAAAGTCAATAAGATTAGTTTGACATGATCTCCCTTAGGTAAACCCATGTTGTTTCGGATCCTGTAATCTATGTGTTTTTAGATGTGCAACAATCCTTTCATTTAACATGGTTTCTATTCATTTCCCCACTACTGACGTAAGACTTACTGGCCTATAGTTCTCTGATTCCTCCCTACTACCCTTCTTGTAATAGGGCACAACATTTGCTAATTTCCAGTCTTCTGGGAAGACTCCCGTTAACTCCAGCGGGGTGTGCTATGGCGTTGAGTCGCACCCGCCATGGGGCGTACTATGGGTAAAAGGTGAATGAAGAGATCAGCAGAGTGCTTTGTCTTGGCCCTGTGTCTTTTAAACCATGTAATCATATCTCCTTTATAGATGCCTTTTTCATCGCTAAGCAAGTGCCATTTCTTTACTCTCTTCAGAACTAAAATGTTCTGTTCCTTCTATTAGTTTCCTAGCTCTTCACTGCGCTCTCTCCAGTTCCATAATATCCTTCATTAGCTTTAATATCATTGTTATGTGTTAGATTTATTTCACTAACCATGAACTAAATCGGTGATTTCTTCTAGTCGTATTGTCACTTCTTGCTAAACTGGCACGTGGTAGATTTGACAGGAGAGCTCATTGTTCTATAAACTGTTGGTGAATGATGTTCTTTAGGTCCTTGGAGTTTCTGAGTATCCAATCTATAACCCACTGTCCTCTTATAAAACATTAACTATTTTTGAAGTTTATGTCTATCTGTGTTGTTGCTACCGTTTTTTTAGCCCAATTAATTCAAGGACAGCAAATGCATCCTTTGTAAGTACCTATATCTGTTCTTGGTGATCTGATTGCGAAATGTTTTTGCGTGAGAGGAACTTGTTTAAGTTAAAGCCGCTCATTCACACAGTTTCTGGTGTTAAATGGTTCTGCTTTCTCTCACTGTATCTTCCCATGACTGCTTAGGTATGTACAGTATATTTGGTTCAGAAAAAAAAGTAAAATATTTAATGCAGAGATAAGAAAAAAAGGCTAAAATATACTTGAAGTGAGAAAAAGGTTTGTGAGGGTCCTGAGAACGAGCACCGGCACTAGTGTCCTGCTCTACGGTGGGGCCCGCTCAGGTCTCACAAGGCTTTAGCTCGATTGTACCATTACAGGGACAACTGCTCCATATGCAAATCAGTCTGCTCTCACCCATAAAGGGTGGCCAGTACTGATTGCCAAGGACGTCATCCCTGCACGAGAGGTGCAGCAACCCCCGACAATTGTTTTGGCCTTGTTAGGACTCGTCAGGAGGGTATAGTTGATACCCCTCTAAGCACCTCAAGCAAGGGGTCCATGTCTGGATGACCCAGTAAACTTATAGTGAGAAAAAGGGGGTTTGTGAGGGTCCTGAGAACGAGCAACAGCAATAATGGCCTGCTCTTCAATGGGGCCGCTCAGGTCTCAAGGCTTTAGCTCAATTGCGCCATTACCTTTCTGACAAGGCCTAACAAGGCCGAAGTGATTGTCGGGGGTTGCTGCATCTCTCGTGCAGGGATGATGTCTTTGGCATTCAGTGCTTGCCACCCTTTCTGGGTGATTACAGACTGATTTGCATATGGAGCAGTTGTCCCTGTAATGGCACAATTGCGCTAAAGCCTAGTTAGACCTGAGCGGGCCCCACCGTAGAGCAGGTAGCTAGTGCCGATGCTCATTCTCAGGACCCTCACAAACCCCTTTTTTGCTCACGAAAATATGCTTGACTTGCAAGTTAATGGCAAAAGGGAATTAAATTATATATTTATAAGAACTTCATAGTTTCGAAGTCCTATCAATAGCAGGAAAGCAGCCTATGAAATAAAGTATATACCCAATATAAGCCTCACTAATTTGACATCACAAGTTCTCATTTGGTGATAATAGGACAAAGAACTAAGACACCATAAATATATATCCATTTATTTGTGCTGACCTTTAATTGGGTCTATTTGGGTATATACTTGTTTTCAGAGACTGATTTCCCTCCACTGATAAGAGAACGCTGTAGTTCTGAAATCTTTTCTTTCTTGTTTTTAATTCCCTTTCCCATTTAATTTCCCCACAAAGCTTGTTTTAGACATTTTACCTTTCCCTGCATCAATATTTTGTGGGGTTCTTTTCACTACACTATATACCCAGGAATACCTCTTACAATTTGGTGCCTATAGCAGCACCTTGTAGTCTATTTGATTGCTTCACGTTGTCTTCATTTTCTACAAGTGTAGTATTTGGTAATTTTTTGTTTTTCTTCAGGAACGGGCACATTTTGCTGGCATTTTGGTTTGCACGACAAGAAGGAAAACTCAACAGGCAGCAAACCATTGAGCTGGGTCACCATATACTTAAAGCTCACATTTTCAAGGTAACAAGAATATGTATGTGTAGAGTAAAAAGGCGCAGGGAGGTCTTCTGGTTTAATTTCTCTTTATTTTTCATTCTCTTCCTATTTCTCCCTGTCTTTGTTTCTGTTTTATCATATCCGTTTGTTTTTAATTTGTGTTGTCCCTTGTTATTTAAAATTTTCATCTTTTCACAAGAATTCTCACTTTTTCTATCGATCAGTTTTGTTTTAATTTGCTCTAGTCTTTCCCTTATTCCATCTCCTTCTTTCTTGCAGGGGCTGAGTAAAAAAGTCGGTGTTTCTTCCTCTATTTTACAAGCCCTGTGGATTTCCTACAGCACAGATGGCCTGTCCATGGCTCTTGCATCGCTTAGAAATCTCTATACTCCCAATATCAAGGTAAGCAAAGTTTGATCCTCAAGAGAAAGCCTTCCTTCCCTACGCCATGTCTCACAAAATCTTACATATTTTCATACAGGATTATTCAGAGAAAGGTGAACTGGCAGGAGAAGAGAACAAAGTGAGATTAATGGGAGAATTTTTCTGGTTTGGCTATTTTGACCTAGAATTTTCACTTCTCCAGTCATTCTCCTGATTTTCACCTTTCTTTGAATAGACCTGTATGTGTTCCTTGTAGGGACGGGAGATGACTAGGCCTATTCTGGTGGTATTTAGCAGTCTGTCCTGTGTTCTCTTCACGATTTCCTTCTCATTTCCTCAGGTGAGCCGACTTCTCATCATGGGAGGGGCCAATGTGAATTATCGCACCGAAGTACTGAACAACGCCCCCATCCTGTGTGTGCAGGCACACCTGGGCTATACAGAGATGGTGGCTTTGCTGCTAGAATTCTCTGTTAATGTTGATGCCAGTTCAGAGAGTGGTCTTACACCGCTGGGATATGCTGCTGCTTCAGGCCACCTCACCATAGTCATGCTGCTCTGCAAAAGACGTGCAAAGGTGAGAGACAGCGTTTTGTTTCAGCGAATTGTGATACAATATTTTGATCTGCAACAATGTTGCAAACACTTTGGCATTTAAATGTCTGCATCCATTTCTCCTTTTTTTTCCCCATTTGGAAACAATCAGGGTTATCCAAAGAGATCCGAATTGCTTGAGAAAGGTAACCGAACGCTGAAAATCAGCGTTCGGTTACCTTTCCTGGCCATTCGGCTATCCAGAGAGCAGGCAATTCGCCAAATACTGGCGAATTGCCTGCACATACGGTGCCTGTTCGGTCCCTGTTCGAGGGCAGTGAAATCCCCATGAAAAAGCACTGCTTCGGCTATTCAGAGACCACAAACCAGCAGTGAAAGGTTCCCGAAATGCCCTGCCATTCGGTGGTTTAATTCGGCAAATTTAATCCGGAGAATCCCATAGACTTCAATGTTAAAAATATTCCTGTTTTAATTCAATATCTAATAAACCGTTCATTCTAAAATTCTGCAGCAAAAAGTCTCTTTATTTATAGATTTTTTAGGACACTTTAAGCATTTTTCTGATTTTTTTTTTTTATTAAAAGTCCGATTTTTTTTTTTCAGTTTACTTATTTTTTTTGTAACAGCCCTCTTTATTATCATTCCCTGGACCTCCTGTGAAAATTTCAGACATTTTCGCTCAGTAGTTTCTTTGCAAACAGCGTTTCTTTTTCCCAGATTCATACAAATGGTTTTTCTAATTTATTCACTGCCTCCTCTGTCTCAGCTGCTTCGGCTCTGTGTGATTCGGCTCATGTTCGGCTCATGTTCGGCTCATGTTCGGCTCCTGTTCGGCTCCTGTTCCTCTTTTTCAAAGGTTAATCCAGATGTTTTTGCCTGTTTTCAGCGTGCGGTTAGTTTTCGGTGGGTTTACGGCAGCTTTTCCCTGCAATTCGGGGACCCTGTGGTGTTTGCTGAATACACCGCAGGGTCACCGAAATGCAATCGGCAAAAGGAACCGAATTGAAGAGAACGAAAAGTCACCGAACGTGCGGTGACTTTTCGAATCTCTTTGGATAACCCTGAATGTGTTTTTTAGTGTATGTCACTAAAACACACATAATAATAAACTTACTATCCAAAAACAAAATGTGAAGGAAAAAAAAATACCAGAAACTTGGAAAACTTTAACCTCCTGCACAGTCGCTTATGTTGAAGACATGTGGAAGAGTCATTTTGGTAATAAGTTGATGCCATGCTGTCAAAGCATATCATGGGACAGGGCATCACAAATTTATACCAATACATATTGGGCTCTATTACATTCTTCACGCAAAAACGCACGCAGAGCGCGTGAATTTTTGCACAAAGCGTTAAACAACGCTGGTATTACATTCCTCATGCATTTTTTAATCCGTCAAAAATTAATGCGTGCAAAAACGCGCGGAGCAATGTTGCGCGCAGAAATCCGTGTGCGGACGGACTGTTTTTTTACGCGATTCAGCCAATCAGAATTAAGACCCACAATTGTCTCACGTTAAGCTTTTGTGCCTGTCAAAGTCAATCTGCGCAGACATGCTGCATCAATAAAAAACACGCACAACTTCTCAAATTTATTGGTTTGGTATGTGCAGAATGTGTAACTATACTTTGCTGCGTATTTTTTTTTGGGCTGGTGTATTTGGTTTCGGTCAGGTTGATAGAATTTGCCATTAACACCAGCTTTTAGGAGATGCTAAAATTATGCGCGCAAAGGCTGTGAGTTAGAAACTGCGCATAGATTGTAATACCATCCGCGTACCAGCGCACAAACGCATTTGCGCTCACAATGTTAAGTATAGGACACGCGAAGTACAGTAAGCTCGCGCAGCGTTCCGCAGGTTCACCCGCGGTAGATGTATATGAGCGTTTGTTGCGCTGAGATTGTAATAGACGTTCTGCGCAAAGGGTTTTGCCCCTCGCGTTAATGCGTTTTTGCGCCGGCGCAAACGTATGCGCGAAGAATGTAATAGAGCCCATTATTTATAAATAAACTAATATTTTCTGTAAAGATTTGTGCAGAAAAAAATGCAGATATTTTGGAGCTAGAAGTAAATGGGTTTTTTTGCTTGCAGATTATGAGCGCAACATCAATCTCAAATTAACTCATGGGTGTTGTATGCTACTGTTGTGGGGCAAAAAGGTGCTGAATTATTTTTTCTTTCAGTATTGCGAAAATTAAAAATATTTTTTCTAATTGGTGAATGTTACCGTGTACATAGTAGTATTAATGTTTATTTTGTGTAAATATTTATTACACCTATTCATAACGCCAAGCACAAATGGGTAATACAATGCTCCATTTTATTGAATCTCCTGGAAATCCAAAATCAACAAAACCAAGAGCTAATTTTAAACCAGTGTTTGCACCATTAAGACTGTGATTACATCAATGGGTGGAAGTGATGAAAGGTAATTTAGCTGCCTCATAGGGATACTATATTTCTATTTTTGGTCATTTCAAACAAACTTGATGAAATATTGCAGCCTGTTTTAGTGGTTTCTTGACACCGATGTTTGTCTAGATAAGTTGTGCTCATCTCGTCCAGTTCCTGTAATATTCGCTGAGCACTCCAATGCACCCGGTCCTCAACAGTAGTAACACGGTTTATTTACTCCCAGGTTCTGATGCAGTAGTAACACGGTTTATTTACTCAAAGGTTCTAATGCAGTAGTAACACGGTTTATTTACTCCAAGGTTCTAATGCAGTAGTAACACGGTTTATTTACTCCAAGGTTCTAATGCAGTAGTAACACGGTTTATTTACTCCAAGGTTCTAATGCAGTAGTAACACGGTTTATTTACTCCAAGGTTCTAATGCAGTAGTAACACGGTTTATTTACTCAAAGGTTCTAATGCAGTAGTAACACGGTTTATTTACTCCAAGGTTCTAATGCAGTAGTAACACGGTTTATTTACTCCAAGGTTCTAATGCAGTAGTAACACGGTTTATTTACTCCAAGGTTCTAATGCAGTAGTAACACTGTTTATTTACTCCAAGGTTCTAATGCAGTAGTAACACGGTTTATTTACTCCAAGGTTCTAATGCAGTAGTAACACGGTTTATTTACTCCAAGGTTCTAATGCAGTAGTAACACGGTTTATTTACTCCAAGGTTCTAATGCAGTAGTAACACGGTTTATTTACTCCAAGGTTCTAATGCAGTAGTAACACGGTTTATTTACTCCAAGGTTCTAATGCAGTAGTAACACGGTTTATTTACTCCAAGGTTCTAATGCAGTAGTAACACGGTTTATTTACTCCAAGGTTCTAATGCAGTAGTAACACGGTTTATTTTACTTCATAAATTTGTCAAAGCCAGGGCAACATTTAAATATATATTTCCTGTCTATATACTTTAATAGCCTATGTTGTAATAAACTCTTAAATATCTAGATGCTTAAAATGTGTTTTGAATTCTAATTCCACATCCAACAAAATGCTTGGATTAATGTGTATCTATTAACGTGACCTGCTCTCTAATGCAAAGTACAGCTGCAACCACTTTCATTTATTTTTTTTGGCACATCAGGTTTCTGTACAAACTCATTGACTTCAAAAATGCTGCCCTGTTGCTCCTACACAAAGTTTCCAATTTTAAATCAATAGACTCTACTGAAGTGCAGTATTTTACCTATATGTAAGTGCACACGTGTGTAATAAATTGGATGGGAATTGCTGCCCTTCTTTTATGAAGACAGCATTTCTGATACCAGTCCATTTCAAAGATCTGAATTGTGAGGATTTATTTAAAGGCTTTGACCTTTTACCATCATGAAAAATGCAGTTATTTATGTTGCTATAAAATCCCATATTGATGTGCTGCTTCCCCCACCTCCTGACCTTCCACCACCTGGGCTTCCTAGGGAAGGATGAATGGAGCACCAATGTTCTTCTCCCCCGCATGTCATGGTGTCTGGGAACCTGCCCAAACTTGCGGCTTATTCATTGACAGCTAATTGGTTGCCAGAGATGTTGACAGCCAAGTAGCAAAGCAGCAAAAGGTTTACTCGACAGGATGGAATGATTAATCCTGATGCCTGATTTCTTTTTTCTTCTTTGCATTTGTACATCTATTAATACTTGGTCTGTCTTTACTGGGATTGCCGCTTTACTGCCCTTGTCTCATTTCTTTTTGATTTTGCATCCTCACCTTCTTTCCCCCATCCCTTTCCTTCTCACTGTTCAGCCAAATCACAGGCCCTCTTCTTCCTTTACTCGGAAACAGGTGGATTTGCTGGATAAGAACGGGCAGTGTGCTTTGGTTCATGCTGCCCTCCGTGGTCACCTGGAAGTTGTGAAATATCTCATCCAATGTGACTGGACAATGGCCGGACAGCAATCGGGAATCCTGAAGAAAAGTCAAGCCATACAGCAAGCTTTGATTGCGGCTGCCAGCATGGGATTCTCAGAGGTTAGGCTGCTCCTTTTATTCTGTTTGCATTCTAGTACATGTATATAAAATGTCAGGCGTTTCAGAGGCTAGATTTGGGGAAGGTGTTTTGTAATTTCACGATAAAGTAAAGGAGGTGGTAATTAAAATGTAAAAAGCTAATGGGATGGTTACAGTGATGTATTTTAGTTAAGACTAAAAAACTTCTCCTCTGACTTATCATATGATGTGTATAAGAGGAAAGTAACAAATACATGTCAAAACGCACCCAATGGAAGAGGATAGAAACAGGGCAACTACCTGGCAGACTGAAACTAAGATACTGTGCCATCTATGGGACTGTGAAGGAACTGTCACGTTCGACCAAATATCATTTATGCGCTAGTGTTCTAAAGTCGTGACGTTCCTCTGGATCTGATGCACATTTTGTTATGTAGCTCTTTTTGAAGAATTCTGTGACTGGATAAATCTGGAAGTTTTGGAAAGATTCTTTAGTGTCATAACAAACACTGCAGGCTAGACACCCGATCATTTTTAATGATTCAGTGGGGAAATATTCCCATGCTTATGCGCCTGCTCATTTTTTCAGCAGGGAAGTATTCCCATTCCAGGATCTGGCTCAAGCAGTCAGATTGCTGTCATGATTTCTAATTTGAAGTGTCCCATAAATGAATGATGAGGTGACCAGGATCTCCAGTCCAAATGTGCCTTTTATTTAGGGGTTCACAACAGCAGCAACATTGTTTCATCTGTCTAGCAGCCTTTGTCATGCTGCCAGATTTTTATTGGACATGTAGTCATCAACTACTAGGTAGATCCATCATAGGTTATCATCCACTCATTCACAATGTACAAATGATCGCTCACTCATACAGCCACACATATGCACATCCACATCACACCTCCTTCAATTCAATTTGAAGTACCTTGATTGATGTTTGCCTTATCCTGGGAGTTTCTTGTACCTGGAAATGCTTTCGCCAGTGAGGTCATAGAGTGGGCACAGCTATTGATGCTTATAGTTCAATGATAGGGAAATTTGTGCATGGAGTAAGTGAAGAGGAGCTTGATCCACAATAACCTGTGTAAGGCGCATATGGTATGCTGCTCATTTTATTTCCACAGACACAAAAAAGTGTTATGCACTTCTGTAAACAATCAAAACAATAATCTGTGTGTTGCGTCTCGTATTTGTGTATTTTACATTGCTGACTTGATTTTTATTTAGCTTAATAGCCATTTCAGAAATAGCCCTAAAACAAGATCAAGGTGTGTTGTTATTCAAAGGTGATGCAGTGACCTGCCGTAAAGAGATTTATGTAAGGATACTGTATATAAAACAGGCATTGCTGAGGCTGACTCTTAGGTTTAGAATGGAAATATAGGATTTCCATGTACTCCAAGGATCTTGACATATGAATTGCCTTTGTGTGCTTGCATGACATCTGCAATGTCTCTGCTCCAGATTGTCTCCTATCTGCTGGATCTTCCAGAAAAAGATGAAGAGGAAGAGCAGAGAGCTCAGATTAACAGCTTTGATAGCCTATGGGGAGAGACCGGTAAGTAAACTCTCATATCCACTCTCATTGCAAACCTGTATGCTTAAAAAAAAAATAAAAAATATTAAAATGAAAATACATATACAGTTGTGTTCAAAATTATTCAACCCCCACTGAAATTGAGTGTTTTGGCCAGTTTGACATTGATTTTGATCATTCAGTCATCTTGCTTACAATTAAATCAAAGAGGCACGTGTAGGTCAGACAAATATAACATAACATTTATAATGAAATAACCACAAATGTCTTTTCTGTGCTCACATCATTATCAGTTTTATTCAACCCCAAGTGACATTCAATCTTAGTACTTAGTACAACATCCTTTTACAGTTATAACAGCTTTTAAATGTGAAGCATAGCTTGACACAAGTGTCTTGCAGCGATCTATGGGTATCTTCGCCCATTCGTCATGGGCAAAAGCCTCCAGTTCAGTCACATTCTTAGGCTTGCGCACTGCAACTGCTTTCTTTAAGTCCCACCAGAGGTTCTCAATCGGATTTAAGTCAGGTGACTGCGATGGCCACTCCAAAATGTTCCAGCCTTTAATCTGCAGCCATGCTCTAGTGGACTTGGAGGTATGCTTGGGATCATTGTCCTGTTGAAAGGTCCAAGTCTGCCAAGCCTCAGGTTTGTGACGGACTGCATCACATTGTCATCCAATATCTCCTGGTACTGAAGAGAATTCATGGTACCTTGCACACGCTGAAGCTTCCCTGTACCTGCAGAAGCAAAACAGCCCCAAAGCATGATTGACCCCCCGCCATGCTTCACAGTAGGCAAGGTGTTCTTTTCTTCATAGGCCTTGTTCTTCCTCCTCCAAACATAGCGTTGATCCATGGGCCCAAACAGTTCTAATTTTGTTTCATCAGTCCACAGAACACTATCCCAAAACTTCTGTGGTTTGTCCACATGACTTTTGGCACACTGCAGTCGACTCTTCTTATTCTTTAGAGACAGCAAGGGGGTGCGCCTGGGAGTTCTGGCATGGAGGCCTTCATTACGCAGTGTGCGCCGTATTGTCTGAGCTGAAACTTCAGTACCCACATCTGACAAATCTTTTCTCAGTTCCTCAGCAGTCACACAGGGACTTTTCTCCACTCTACGCTTCAGGTAGCGCACAGCAGTCGAAGTCAGCATCTTCTTTCTGCCACGACCAGGTAGCGTTTCAACAGTGCCCTTTGCCTTGAATTTGCGAATGATGCTTCCTATGGTCTCTCTTGGTATGTTTAACATCTTTGCAATCTTCTTATAGCCATTGCCCTTCCTGTGAAGAGTAATCACCTCTTCTCTTGTCTTCCTGGACCATTCTCTTGACTTCACCATGTTTGTAACCACACCAGTAAATGTCTAGAAGGAGCTGAGTATCACAGTCATTTTAAAGCTGCCTAATTGGTGCTTATTATGCTTTATTGCTGCTCCGTGACATCCACAGGTGTTTTCAATACCTGATTGAAAACACTTGAATGAACCTCTGTTCTTCAGAGTGGTAGTCTTTAAGGGGTTGAATAATTGTGTCAATGAAGAATTCACAAAAGAAACATTTACTACTGTATTACAAAACCAATTGATGTCATTTTAGTTGCATATGGTTCTTTAAAAAGTCCTTGTAGGATTTCATTCTGAATACAATTACAAATGTACACTAAATTCCCTAAAACCCTTTACAGCATTGGGGGTTGAATAATTTTGAACACAACTGTATATATCTCTGAAAAGTGAGATGAGAAATAAAATTCCAACTTCACACAGGTGCGATGTGCTTCATACTGCTTTAATCCATTCTTTATAGGATAGCGTTAAAATTTCCATAAGAAACCGCATTATTCCTAGAATAAAATCTTCCATTTTAACCAAACCTTCATCTCAATATTTTGCTCACCCCAAATGTTTAAATATCAGCTTATGGATATAGGTACTGTGGATGGATCTGTCTGTATACGGTTATTGCACACACAGGCAACCATAAAGCCTAGCACTTACATACAACCCGTCCTGAGATTGGAATTTGTAGACATGGATGTGATAATGGTCACACATTCAAAACCTAAAATCATATACGTTGTTATTCAGCAACAATACACCGAGCAGTGATTTTACTTTGGCTATCTGCATTCCATCAGTTACAGTGAAATTATGGCGAATTCACTGTCAAGGGCACTGCCACTGTAGTCTGCCCTAATTTTCCCCATTTTTTTTTTCCAGACATTTTCGGGCGTTGTTCTCAGCATAGGCTTTTGTGGTATTTTCCTGAGCTTCCACTCTAGTTTCAATCACATTTCTGTGGAAATCTATCGATTTTACTATATTCTCCAGTGTTCCAAACAACGGTGGAATAATGTTGTATAAAGAATAGTCACAGTTTACTAATTCTATGGCAGAGTAGTGGTATTGTTTGCAGGAACTTCGGTCGGTGTTGAATTTTGTTTCTCTAGTCAGCCGAAGTTCACCATAGTCACAACAACATTTTTTTATGTTTTTGCAACAACGATGATCATTGACACCCTATGGATAGACTGCTATAGTTGATAAGGAGCCTGTCAGGATCTCTGGGGACTTAAAACGTTTGTGTGTATGCCATTCAAGTGATTATATGGGAAAAGGAAAGCGCATATGTGCACCTTCCTGTATTTTCTGCCACAGATGGATCAGATTTGTAGCTGTCAAATTATTCCTTTATGAGCTACTGTGTGAGATAGGAATTTGGGACCTGTGAATTATACGATCTGTTGTTCATGGAAGGTCCTCAATGCTCTTGCCCATGTTTATCCAATTACATTCCTTTACCACCTCCGTGTTATTTAATTTTTTAAATCTTTTATGCAGTTTCCATCTCATTTTCAGATGCAACATGTTTCTCTGTATCTGGATTTTTTTGTCGGATTGAGTGCATCTTTGCTCACATCTCATTTCACCTGTTGATGTGAAAGGGCTGCTTCTCCAAACTCGTTTTCCTCTAATTTAATCTGCATTTTTATTCCACTCAACATGCTTTTCTTCTGACTGTTACAGCACTGACAGCTGCCGCAGGCCGGGGGAAGCTTGAAGTTTGCCGTCTTCTCTTGGAGCAGGGGGCAGCAGTGTCTCAACCAAATCGTAGAGGAGTGGTTCCAATATTTAGTGCTGTGAGGCAAGGACACTGGCAGGTAACAGCCAAGACAATAGATGTTGTATGCAGGTACGCTGTTTTAAAGTGATATATGACCTCTCAATGTCTACTCATTACAGATTGTGGACTTGCTGCTCACCCATGGGGCAGATGTGAACATGGCTGACAAGCAGGGTCGTACTCCATTAATGACGGCAGCATCTGAGGGACACGTAGCCACTGTAGAATTTCTGCTTGCTCAAGGTAAGCGTTTATGCTTAACCAAGTATAAAACTAAAATCAGATTGTTATTTTTCTTGAATTACGGTATCCTTAATAAAGAGATTTTTTTCAATTCGTGGAGGTTTATACTGGTAGATCACACAACTTAATCACTGGGACACTGCGATGGCATGGGGTCTTAGCACCCAGGTATTTTCATTTACTGGCTGCATACCTCCACTTCAAAGTCTTTTTTTTAGGGTAACGCAACATCTTCATTACACTTTATAGGTTTTCTAAAGATCTCCAATGACAGCCTGTATCGGACAATCTAGGGATTGCTACGTTTAATGATAGATAAGGTATGGCTATGACATCAGAGCTGCTGGAGATTTCTACAGCTGGATGTTACCATAGACTGATTAGAAATTGCCAAAAACACGCTCCGTCCATAATTGTCTTTGCGACGTCACGGAACCACCACCCCCATTTACCCCAGAATATTGCCTACTTAATCACACTGAGGCCCTGCCCGAAGTATTTCGGAAATCGATCGCCATCAGACTTCTACACGCCGCGCGCCTGGTTATACCAATGTTCTGGCGTAAGCCCACCGCTCCACCCCTCACCGTATGGCTACACGAAGTGGAAAGTATTCGATCAGCGGAAGAAAGGGTCGCTCTGTCCCTGGGTAAGGCCACTGAGCACTATCACTCCTGGTACTACTGGTTGAACACATGCTTGCCCCGTATAGGAAAGACCACCCCCCGGCCTTGTTAGGTTTCCTTCATTTAGTGAGTGCTCTTCGTACGGTCTACGTCCCCTCCCGAGACTCTACGTAGTTCATGCCACCCGCACACGGCCGTTTGCCTGCTGCTCACGCCTCCGGGTATTGTATTGTATTGTATTTACAGCATCTGCCGTGTTCTATGCAATGTTCTATGCTTACTGCCTTCTTTATTGATACGTTATGCTCTGATGATATTGCTTATGTATGACTTTTTCAATTTCTCAATAAAGCACAATATGTTAAAAAAAAAAAAAGAAATTGCCAAAAACAAAGGAAGGATGCAATCTTGGACATGAACAATGAGTAAATGGAAGATGGGTTCCACATGGCTCTTGCAGCAGCCACCTCACAAACCTTGAAAGCAAATAAAAAAAGGAGCCAGTAACATAATCACTAGTGAAAAATGTAACCGGATTATTTAAGAGACACTTCGGCCCAAAGGCTAGAGATTTTTTTTCCAAACAATGCCCCAAACCTCTCATCTTAAACCTCCTAATTTTTCACTATTGATTAAGTTACAGGCTTTTCTCTTACCTAGATACAAGTTGCCACGGTCCTGCAGTGAGGATATATGTCTCTTTACACAAGACACGCGCACAAGCGATTTATTTGGGAACCAGTTTACGCAGGTGTTTATCACTGCTTGCAGTTTTATTTCTGTATACATAGTAAGCATTATTTTCTCTATTCCAGGAGCTTCCATAGGGTTGATGGACAAAGAAGGTTTGACTGCTTTGAGCTGGGCCTGTCTTAAGGGACATTTAGCGGTGGTGAGAGCTCTTGTAGACAGTGGGGCTGCTACTGACCATGCCGATAAAAATGGTCGCACACCACTGGATCTTGCTGCCTTCTATGGAGATGCTGAAGTGGTGAGTGGTATGGAGAGAGATTGAAGGATTTTAAAAGTGTAAGAATTAAACAACCTGGTTTTAACATTGATAGAAGAGCAAACACTTTGTACCAAGTTGCACGAGCGTTCAGGTTTTAGGTTGGTACGGTTTAATCCTGCACTGCTGCACGAATGTCTTGTTTTTGGACAGTTATCTTTACTAACCTACCAGTATGTAGAAGTGAAGACCATAGTGTGACGGGAACCCCACTCCTTCCGCCTGTCCTGGCTCTCCCGACACCCCCTCGTTGCGGTCAGCCCGGCTACTGGGAGCGCCGTCCTCAGCGCCTCGAGCAGCTTGACCCGCCTGCTTCTGATCCTCTGCCCTGGAGCCGTTAAGAATTTCCAGAGGGCCGCTCTATGTGCCTTCTGATGTTGAGTGTAGTGTATTTAGCGTAGCTGAATGAGACACCAGACGAGCTGTATGTTCCAACAGGATTCTCTCTCTTTATGGAAGGTTTCACAGGGATATTTATACAAAATACAGCAATGCACATTCAAACTTCCCGCCCACCCCAACAGTTCTGATTGGTTGGTTCCAAGACCACTGCAGGCTTCCTTTAGGTCCTTTTCAGGCTTCACTTAGGCTTTATGCAGATGAAGTCTTGACCCCACAGTGACCACACACAGTGATTTACATAACCCATTGTAAAAGGAATCAGATAGTGGCTGACTGAGACAATGGTGACTGTCAACCTCTCAGACATGCAAACACATAATTCAATAGCCTTTTTTCACAATCACACGTTACTCAAACTTGTTTATGTTCTACACAGAAGAAGCTCTGCACCTTCCAAACACATCTTAGTTCTCATTCAAATAAAGTAATAAAAGTACATTTAAACTAAAACCAAGCAATGTACAATATATTTAAAACCACACAATATAAATGAACATAAGGTCTTTCCCAAGGCAAATGTCTGTCTTTTGGGGTTTTCGCCATGGGAATAAAAGTCTTGGGGTTTGACGCGGGGCACGCTATGTCAGTTCTATGACACAGAGAATAGCCATTGGCGCGTTAAAGTGTATAAAATTCTGGGTTTTATGATTTAATTTTTTTGTGACTGTCCATCCAATATAAATAAGTATCAAACGATATTCATGCAGCAGAGATATTCTCTGACAAGATTGCAAATTATTTTGGTCACGACAAATGAAAGAATCTTGTGCAAAGTACAACAGTGGCATGTTGTTTGAGAGATATCACTTCAGTGATTTATAGTGTGTAAACAGACAATAAGAAACTATTGCAATAAAATAATCACAGGATATAGGATGGATTTCAGATTTGAGGAACGCATGTGTGTATATTTAGAAATGCTGAAACAGCAGTTTGAAAATACATTAGAATGGTTTCAAAGAGTCTTCTCTTTTGCAGGAGCTTCTGGTTATGATGGCTTTGAGCCCAATAAAGTTGACTTTTCGTCATTTTTTTTCTCCCATACCCAGCAACATTTTGACATGTTTGTCAATTCTGTGTACATTTCTTTCCCCTTTAGTTGGGTTATTGACTTTTGCTCTATAGAAACCTGTGTCTAAGCACACTGCTTTCTAAGTTCAGATTGCTTTTGGCTCTGGGAAAGTTTTGTTTTAAGGTAAATGATCGTTGCAATGTTTTCATTTGACTACAATGTGATAATTGGAATAATTGCTTAAATTGATTTCAAATTACTGAACTTTAACAAGATTCCTCAATATTTATTGTTCACAGGTTTAAGCATCTCTCCCAAAATCACACTTTTTTTATCCATCAAGAAACCCATAGAAAATAAGCAACTTTTTGACAGAAAACGCATAAAAAGCTGTCCACTGATTCTTATCTACCCACAGGTTCAGTTCCTGGTGGATCATGGAGCGATGATCGAACATGTGGATTACAGTGGAATGCGCCCTTTGGACAGAGCCGTGGGCTGCAGAAACACCTCTGTAGTAGTGGCGTTGCTGAAGAAAGGAGCGAAGATAGGTATGAGGAGATAACCATGTCCCTCCAATGTGTTATCTGTGATCTCAAATACCAGCAGTTCTTTCGGGGCGAAGCCTCCTCTCTCCTTTGTCTTTAATGTAATGGTTTGTGGGCTTGTTCCTTTTGATGTTGGGTCCATATCGGGATATGTCAGGGTCTGTAATGAACTGGACATTTCGCCATAGGAGTGCCGTTATGTTTAGCATCGGTGAAGATTACTGCCCGTTATGTAACCTTTCAGTTTGACTTCCACTGTCCTGTGTTGCTAACACCACAAACCCGAGGTCCATATTTAGTGCTTTCTAGGATTCCTGCTGCTGCTAGACGCTCCCTGCGTGTTTAATGTCCATCACTTTGGTGAGCTGCGCCTCTCACCCTGACCTTTTCCCACTGCTGCCTGATAAAGCTCTGCTGCTCGGACATTAAGCTTCTGTGCTCGCTGCTGTCTCACTCCTGCTACATGGTTTGTTTTCTCTCCTCTATCACTTCATATAATTCCCACACTCCCTCACTCCCCTCTCTTTGTCTTGCTTTATTCCACCATGCCGATTTCCCCCTGTCCCTTTTTAATGTTACTTTCTATTTTTTTCGTATCGCTTTTTTTTTTGTTCCTTCTTTTTCCACATCTGCTTCTTTTATTTCATTAACTACCACAAATTTTTCTTGCCTGATCTTAAACTTTTGTCCCTCTGCCGTCTCACAATTGGCACACCTGTACTTGACCTTCCTGTTGTGCCTCCCCTATTTCATACACATCCTACTTCCCTTTATTATTGTATCCATCTTTAATCTCCTTTCCTCTTTCGCCTCACAAATATTTATCACTGCATTTTGTTTAATTTCAAACCGTACACCTGGGCACTGCTTTTAAGGCTGTCAAACCTTACCAAGCCGTCCTAAAGGTTAGACTCTACATCCTAGTCACAGCTTTGCTCTGCATGCCGCACAGAAATCAAACATTGACAACATAGAGGGCCTCAATTCCATCCCCAAGAAGTTACTAGTAAAGGGTCATAAAGAACAGTCTCTATATATACCAGGTAGTATCCAGCACATGAGAGCAATTTTCAATCTCCTTTTGATTTTCCAGCCTCTGCCCTTATGTCAGATTTATAGTGTCTAAAATAATAGAAAAAAGTTACATTTAGCCATGCTCTTGGCAGTGATACTTGCATGACAGCTGAGCAAAGCCAGGAAGGTTCTGAGATCTTGGTTAGAGGGATGGTTTACCTTCACTGAGTAAGCAAGGGTATCAAGAATTGATGGCAATAGTGGCCACAAAATATCTCCAGCAGTTTTTCATGTTATCCCGTTTATACAAAGACCTTTTTTTGACATACTTCTGAATTGGCCTCACGGCAGCACAATGCTAGTCCTTTTTATAGGGTGTGAGTGGAACTTCCGGCTTCTCAGGGGACACCCTTTGTGCTGATGTTTGGATGTTGGGTCTTTGCAGAAGCTTAGCACAGCCTGGTGTTTATCTTTCCTTGTTTAATACATAATTTTTTTCATTCATGGGGATACCTAAGGCTCACGTTTAGACAGTAGGTAGAAATTCACTGAGGGAGTCATGCAGAAAACAATGGTGCATGCCGATGTTGCCACAGTGACAATTGTAAAAAGAGAAATCTTTCTGGATGACCCTGCATGTATAACCAGAGAAAGGTATCTGCTTATTAAATAGACACAAAATAATGTATCCATCCGATGTATTATTTATACAGTGACAGCAGTGTTTACAGGCACTTCTACAGACACTGCTATACACCAAGTTATGCAACCAATGTGCCCAGAGGACCTTGCCATTAATGTGGGGATCTAGGAACTGAGGGCCTCCTTCATACATTATCGACGTTTTGTTAAAATCATGCATTTCTATGTATATTATCCAATTCTATGGATCTGTGTGTAGAAGATCTATCTGTTAGATTATGCGCATGGACATCACTTCAGCTTTATGTATGTGGCACATGAACAACATCATGTATATTCCACACAAGTCAACATTGTGTTCAGCTCATAATTCTAGGCCAGAATGATAGGGTACATACACAACATGCTGGCCAGTGTGTGTTATATGTGTGTAATACATGCACAGCAGTTTGTCTGTTGATCACATGCAAATCATTGTATCACCAGCTGATTAAGTCTCAGTAGGCATCTCACAGTGAGTATATTGGCAACTCTTTTTACCCTCATCTCAGATATTCTATTTTCTCATGTAAACCAGTTACACTTGTTAACAATTTAATAAGTCATTATCACATTCCCAGCCGTTCCGCCTCTGGTTTTTCTCTGCTTTTCACTGGGCTTATCTCTGCTCATTTGTTTCTGTGCCTCCTGTCCTCTAATAAAAGGCATTTTTGCATTCTCCAATTTTCCTCGCATTCCCTGCTGGAAAGGTTAAGCTCTGCTTAATAGCAACCATCACCATTCACTTTCTGTTGTATTGCCCAAACCATTTCTTCCCTCTAGGCAAATCTTGTAGCCTTTTATGTAAGCATCCGTCACTATTCACGGCACCTTTTCCATTTCTCTGCCTTGCTTCCACGCCACAAAGGCACCACTGTCACTACAACTCTGTGCTCCTGTCATCTCTGGGTTACCTCTATACCACCATTCGCAACTTGCCTTCTCCTACCGTGCCATCTCTAATGGAAAAAATGCCTATACCTTAAACCAATTTCCAACTACCTACAGCAGCCCTTCTTCCTCCAACATGATACCCATACAACTCGACATTACGTCATATAATATCCAATCCATCCACTCCAAATCCTCTCTCTCCTTGTGTATTTTTTTCCCCTTTTACTTTTGTTTACTGTCCTGTCATCGACTTATACCCACTCCTGTACCTCTCTATACCCACCCCCTTCCCCTCACTGTTACTCTTTACCTTCTTCCCTTCTGTTCAGTTCTCCCCATACATTGTATCAGTTTTTTTACCCATCATGCATCCTGTACACTGCAGGTCCAGCAACCTGGGCCATGGCAACTTCCAAACCGGACATCATGGTCATTCTGCTGAGTAAACTGATGGAGGAGGGAGACATGTTCTACAAGGTAAGGGGCTTTAGGGAAAGAGGGAGGAGGGGGCAAAAAATATGTATCTACAAGGTGAGGAAGTATGGGAAGATGTAGATAAAGGAAAGAGGATTATTCTAACATGTAAATTGTTTGCAAATGTTATATATATATATATATGCAAAACTGTATGAAATATGACACACATACAGACCCATGGGTTCTGAGACATGGTATATCATTGGTACTTCGGCTGGGGTCAGACGAGCGTCTTTGAAAGCAGAAGGAATGTCCGTGAGAGTGGACGTTCCTTCCACTCTGACGCCCGTCTGGCCACCTGCTCTCAGCGCTGCAAGGCTCAATCTCCCTATGGAGGATTGTGCTTTGCAGCCCCGTCAACGCGCGTCTAGCGTTTTGACAGGCTTTCTGCTTGTGGTGTGCGCAACATAGTGTGTGACTGGCCCCATCAATGCGTCACAACGCTGTGACAGACGCCGGGAGGCACGTCAGTACGCTTGTTTGACCCCAGCCTTAAAGTTGAAATGGGCAGCAAGAAAGCACAAAATAAAGTGCGGTTTCCCACATGGGCATCGAATTAAAAGAGGTTTGATCAGAACTGTCAAACTCCAGCCCCCTACATGTTTCTGAACTACAAGTTCCATGATTCTCTGGCCATCTAATACATTGAAAGAATTCTTGGAATCATAGGCATCAACATCTGGTGGACCATGAGCTTAACATCCCTGGGTCAGCTGTTTACTTTATAGACTGTGAGGATAAGGAAATCATCTTCAGGCACTTGAAGAAATTTATTAAGCTGCAATTGTTCATGTGCCAGGGAGATGTGGTCGCAACATTTATACGTCCCCAAAGGGCTTGAAATGCTAATGTTTTGGAAGGCGGGAAAGTGGTGATGGTTCCATGTGAAAAGTGCTCAGGAAATCAGAGGGATGCTGGGAAAGGGGGAACAGAGGGGTGATGCACTGCGAGAGGGGAACTGGAGGATGAGATACAGTTCCTGGGTACTAAGATGAGAGGATGGAAGTGTGTAGACAGTGGGACAGATGGTGATGGGGTTCTGACATTGAGTTGGGTGCATGTACTGGGATGGCAGGAGGACAGGGATACACTGGAACTGGTAGAAGAGAGGATTAAATGTGAATTTCCATTGAAATTAACATAACAAATGACTTTACTCTTATGGAGGGAGTGTACAAAAACTGAAAATATTGATCTAAACGTTTATAAACTATGAAGACAACTTGGCTAAAAAAGAGCCACTCACGCTGCAGGAAACTGCCTCTGCGAGACAGTCTTCAAGGAACACTCTACACATCCTGACCACTTTATATTTATAAAATGGTCAGGGTGTGGTGTGGCCCCCCCTTCTGCTATAAAGCCAAGTGAAGTGGAAGAGTTTCCTCCACCCAACCCAGCGTCACCAGCATCTGGGAAATTTGAAATTCCTTGCTGCAGTTTACTAGTGCCGACGACACCATCTCTGACACCAAACACTGTAGTGATCGGTGTCAAGAGAGGCCGCGATGGATTGAAGCTGTGCATTCGAGCTGCTCCCATCATTCTGTGCAGGTGCTGCAGATCTTGCGTATGTACAGTTTTAAAGTCCCGTTGCGGTGCGCAATTTGTGTTCCCTAAACTATGCAAATGGTGCAGAAAAACTCAGGGACTGTCGGAAGCCTCTGCACAATTATTTAAGGGCAAAAAAAAGGAAACTATTTTTCAGCTGTGTGTTCCTTTAACCACTATATGTGGAAGGAAGGATGCCTTACGCTTTTACCCTTTACTTCAATAGCCTCTCTCCTGGTGTTTCTGTACTACAATTCCCATAATTCTCTCACCATTTATTGCATTTAAAGAATTTAGGGAATTGAAGGCAATCACTATCGTGGGGCTGGAGTTTGACACCCCAGATGTATTCCTTTCACTGAAAACAGACATATTACACATTTCTTGCGTGGCTTTTCAGAAGCCACATATGTATAGCAAGGCCCCAAGCAAGACCAATGAAGCACACCACAGTGCATACACACACCAGACGCATTGGATGAAAACTCCACAAACACATCACATACACGTCCAGAATAGGCTTTGCATAGCTGTATCACACACACGTACATACTGTACAACAGAGTCCATTGCACCCGTTAAAGCACATTGCCTATAGGCAGGGCCGGTGCTAGACTATTTTGCTCCCCAGGCAAGACTAGCTACTTGCGCCCCCCCCAAAAAAAATAACTATCAACTGTTGAAATACGGGGGGGGGGGTGGGACACACACACACTGCGGGGGGTGACAAGACACACTCTGAACACGGGGAGCCGCATATGGCCATTGGGTGCCCATCCTACCCCTCTACTGGCTGAGCCTGGGATTGGTCTGTTACTCTTTCTTTCCTCTGCCCTCTATGCCTCTTTCTTTAACCTTTTCTTTCCTCTGCCTCTTTCTTTCCTTTGCCTCTTTCTTTTTCTTTCTCTTTTTTTCTGTGCCTTTTTTTTTTCTTCTATGCCTTTCTTTAATCTGCCTCTTATGGCACCGGCAGGTCATCTGGTGGTGCCTGCGCATCACCATAAGACGATCACCTTCTGTGCCGCTAGCGGGGGTCCGCTTTGTGAGCTGCCACTGCCAGCTATAAAAGCAAACAATGAGGAGGGGGTGCAATAATGGAACCCGGATTGGGGCCAGCTGCACCCCTAGGTGGCAGTGCGCCCTAGGCGGTTGCCTAGTGGAAGCACAGGCCCTGCCTGTAGGTCCAACACAGACTACTGAAACATAACATTCTAAACACAAACTCTTTACCCGTTGTACTTGCTTAATGTATCTGTATACACAAAGCTTCTGTAATATTTATTTATTTTGCAAAGTATTTTGCCAGGAAGGATACATTGAGATTTCTCTCGTTTTCAAGTATGTCCTGATGTACAGATAAAGCACATAAAAAACACTGCGCACTACACATGCATAACACATATGTTCTTCACATGCAAGATATGTGTTAAACACATTTAGCAGACATTGCCTACATATCTGCAATGAGCATGTAGGTGTAACGGTGTGGGGAGAAATTCGATTTGGGGCCTGATTTTGATCTTATCGGTAACAGGGAGCTAATAGGGGAAAATATCAGTGCAAGCCGATTACCCGTGAACTGGCTCCCTGGTATCGATTCTATTCTGACCGAGCTGCTGTAGTAGCCACTCAAGTGAAAATATTTAAGAGCTGCTACAAGATACCTGCAGCAGAACACCTTATGGCTCCATAGAGTCAAAATAAATACAGGGTTCAGGGAAAAGCTGATACTAGTGGTGCACCGAAATGGAAATTTCCAGGCGAAACCGAAAATTCAGGATCGGTTCGGCCGAAAACTGATACGAAACCCGAAAATCAGACATGAGAACCAGGGCCCGGAGGCCGGGCCGAGCTGGGACTCGCCTGATCCCGAAGGCCGGCCGAGCAAGCTGGCGGGTTAATTTTTATGGTTTAAGTGATTTTGCAAAATCCCTTAGCACCAGGCTCTGAGATCTGGCATTCTTTCATGAATACTGTCTCAAGACAAGAGTGAGATACCATTGACTTAGCTCACTGTTGTCGTTCTGAGCGGTTTATTAGCAGCTCCTATATACAGTATAGGAGCTGCTAATTCAAAGCTGCAAGGTCAATAGCGGCTCAAGCTGTTAATTTAACTGTGAGACTAGAATAGGACCCTTGGTCGGGACCAAGGCAATGAAAATCATTATTACCTCACTGCTTTGAGAGGCTACAGCGCTGAAAAAGCGTGGAGGTGTTTCAGATGTGTACTAGGAGATCCAATGAATTGATCTAGTAGGTGCTGGTAAAGGTGAAGCATAGAGCTGTTACAGCACTAGGAGAGTTAATAAGGTAGAGCTGAACTAGTAATAATAGAAGATATTTTAATAAAACCTGGGCTGATGATCAGGCCATGTGTGAGCGGTAGATGGGATGCTAAGGCTTGCTGATTGAACGGAGTGGGAGAAATGTCCCTTCACACACTTCAAATGGGGTCAGTAGGGGAAAGCCTGGATGGAAGGGGAGTGATCTCCTATGGCTTAGTATGTCTCTGCAAAGAAATTCAAATGGTGAAGACATCCAATTCAGATATCTGGGTTTGAGAGACCATCATAACAATCTGAAGCTTTTATCCATCCATATAATTAAACTGAATCTAGATCCTTCCCATTTACACTTCTAAAATAATGCAGCAAGAGATCTGACAGCTTTTTCCCGATTAACAGATGTAAATTTATAGGACTGTGCGAAGCACTGGGCTGGAAAAACGAAGCAATGCCTTTCTCATAAATCTGAAGTAAAATGCACATACATTGAGCTGAATGCCATTGCTTTAAATCTAATACATTTCATCCCTCAGAAAGGGAAAGTAAAAGAAGCTGCTCAGAGGTACCAATACGCAATGAAGAAGTTCCCTCGTGAAGGTTTTGGGGAAGACCTGAAGACTTTCAGAGAGCTTAAGGTGTCTCTCCTTCTCAACCTGTCCCGTTGCCGCCGAAAGATGAACGTGAGTGCACAGCTAATTTGTGTAGTGGTGATACAACCTTTGTAGTGTTATGCAAACCATGATGATTCTGGATTCTACATGTGCAACTTATAAAATTCAGTGCGCTCAACCCAACCACACATAAAATATAAAAAACACCTAACTTGGGTTTCAAATACAAGGATACAAAATGTGATCACAGTGTATCACGTGGTTTACAGGGCCTACTTGTTACATTCTGCAGAGAGCTCTGGGTGGATAGATGTCACCAGTGAGTTAATCACAGGCATTATGTTTGTAGAGACCTGCCAAATGTGGTACATCGATGTTGTGGCAACCTTTCGCAATATGTGATCACATCTCCTAACTAAACCTCCATCTATTTGAAATCGAAGTTAGGCGTTTTAAACATTACAAGATGTATTTTTGGGTTAAGTGCAATGAATGTTGTATGTGGTGTGTGTATATATCGCCATCTGATGGTGTCTTGAGAAACATGTCTGAAAAAAACATTTGACCAGATCCTGCATTCACCCTGGATTACTGTTATGTTCTCTTAATAATAAAAAAAAAAAAAATACAATATTGTTGAAAAACTGCAGGAGAAAAAATTCCCAAAGCATGCCACTGTAACATTCAGATCGACTGATCCAATCTTCATTCTGGTTGGCAGTTTATGAAAAGAGCTGCCTTTAGTTAAAGGGACATGCATGTCTAGAATTTTTTTTTTGACAGTTAAACACTATTATACCAATAGAAAAACTAGAATAAATCAAAGTTCTAAGCATGTGTAAAAAATGTTAATTGCTTTAAGCTGTCATTTCATCTTCTCTGGCCACGCACCTCAGTTAGGGGTGTTTCTTCAGCTCCCACTTCCTACATATTCCCGTCTCATCCCTGCCTACTACTCCACCCATCAACGCTTCACATGAATTGGCACGAGCCGTATACGTGAAACCCTTTGCATGCTCAGGACATCAGATTGGGAAACTGAGGAACTGAATATTAGCATCTCTGCAACTGTAAAAACAAGACACCTTAACGCTTGCTCGCACACTCACCCGCTAACACGTTCACACACTCACGCTTACTCACTTGCTCCTTTTGATGGTTTACATACTTACCGTACCACTCAAACTCCCTCACCGGTCACTGACTCTCACTCTTTCTTGTGCTGTCTCTTGTTTCTTGTGCGCGTCTCATGCTGTTTCTCTTGTGCTCTCGCTGCTTTGTCTCTGTATTCTTACATACCTAGTTACATAGGCTGAAAAAAGACATGCGTCCATGGCGTTCAGCCTTTCACACATCACCTATTACTGATGATACAAAAGAAGGCAAAAAACCCAGTCTGAAGCGCTCGCCAATATGCAACATACTGGGAAAAAATTCCTTCTTGACCCCATAATTGCATCAAATTTCTCCCTGGATCAAGCAGCTTTTACCCACATATTAAATATTATGACCCTTAATATTATGTTTTTGCAGGAAGTCATCCAGTCCTTCTTTAAAAGTATATACAGTCTTTGACCCAACCACCTCAACAGGCAGAGAATTCCACAGCTTTATTGTTCTTGCTGTAAAATAACCCTTCCTGTGCTTTAGGCTGAATTTCCTTTCCTCCAGTCTGTAACTGTAACACTTCAATGTTCTTGAACCCAGGACATACTTGAAAACGAGAGAAATCTCAGTGTATCCTTCCTGGTAAAATCCTTTATAAATAAATAAATGGGTGACCTTGTGTCCTGTGTATAGTCCTATTAATGAATAGGTTTCCAGACAATGGTTTATAATGCCCCGTATATATTTATATAAGGTTATCGGATCCCCTCTAAGGCACCGTTTCTCTAAACTAAACAGGTTTAAGCTTGTTAGTCTTTCCTCATAACTTAAACCTTCCATTCCCCTTATTAATTTATTTACCCGTCTCTGCACTTTCTCTAGTGCTATAATATCCTTTTTATAACAGGTGCCCAAAATTGCACTTCATATTCAAGGTGCGGTCGTAATTTAATTTTGCCTCTTTATAAATCAATGGTTTCATCACGCGAGTGAATTCCCCCTTTTAATGCATGCCAATACCTTGCTGGCCGTGGCGACTGCTGTTTGACATTGGGCATTGTTACATAGAAGTCTATGATTATTCCCAAATCCTTCTCCTGCTTTGATTTCCCTAACTCGGTACCTTTTAGGACATTGTTTCCCAAACCTGTCCTCAGGACCCGCTGACGGGCCAGGTTTGCAGGATATCTGAAGCACAGCACAGGTGATATGATTTGCTGCTCAGTGATTGCAGGATTCAGTCTGCATTTCCCCAATGTGATCTGCAAAACCTGGCCTGGTTGAGGGTTCTCTACTCCAAAGTGCATAAACTTGCATTTATCTACATTAAACTTCATCCGCCATTTAAGTGCCCAGTCTCCCCCCCCCCCCCATTCTTTTTTGTTTTTGTATTTTTGCTGTACCTCTCTCTGCTGTCTCTTTTTCTCCCTGTGTGTATTGATTTCTTTCCTTACCTGTCTCAACAGTAGCTAGAAGTGAAAGAGTTACAGATTGGAATGGCACTCAGCCCCTCCCTCCCCTCAGCTCACAGTGCAGGAGGGAGGAGCAGCAACTCAGCCGCACATGCTCAGTGCGTTTTTTTTTATGCATTCCACAGAATATGCACTGATTGGTTAGCTCAATGTGTCTCCTGATGTGGGCGTGGAAAACGCCAAGAAAGAAAAGCAGGTAAATATGAAAAAATATCATATTTACTTGCTTTTTATGCCTGCTGAATCCGACTGGCTCATTCAAAAGGCATTGCACATTTTTAAAGCAAACCAAACAAAAGTAATGTTGTCGCTTAAGTGATCCTATGTTGCTTTTTCACAGTGAAAATTTAAATTGTGTTTATAACAATATGACCAGTGAATTAAAAAATAAATCCATAAAACGCACTGCAAGGGCCCAAACAACCAGTAATTAAAGTGAACCAGTGTAGGTAAATACCAGTAACGTGCACCCTGCTGCAAAACAACACATCCAAATGTTGTCACTTCAACCTGAAACAATATTACCAAAGGATGCTATGCAATGGTGAGCAAAATAATCAGTATCTGCAAAATAAATAGTCCATAGTGCTTTCTGAATGATAAATAAAGCATGTGCGTAAAGGCTTATTGAAATCCACTTCTAAAATTGTGAGCGACTGTGTGCCACTCAGACCTAAAATCCTAAATGTGGATAGTATGTTAAAAACCTTATTTAATGTAATAAATTTACATGTAAGTCTTCAACATACTATCCAAATTTAGGATTTTATACTCGATGATTTTATTGTTATAAGGTGTAATCTGGCAATGAAAGGGTCACCATCAACGGTTTGCTGGTGTTTAAAAGAAGGCAGGACTGGACTTCATTACGCACTGAGGAAGTTTCGAGGCAAACGAAACGCATATGCTTGTAAGGTTCCTCGCCATCGCAGGCGTAAGAAGGACAAAACCAATGCTGCTGCATGAAAGGTGTGCTGCCTTGCTGGGTACTCCAGCAGCATCAGCAGGTGTGCAATCAGCCCTGAATTCCCTATTTAGCAGAGGCACACCCTATCCATGATGCTTCTGCATTCTGTTGCCGCAGTTCAGTCTGTGTTTGCTCGTGACCTGAGAAGTAGCTCTGCTATTCTGACTTCTGATTGATATCCTGTGTACCAGACCCCTGGCTATCCCCCTGGACTTTCTGTGGACAATCGTTGCCGGTAACCGAGCCTCAAGTAGGGTTCCCAACCGTCCGGTTTTTACCCAGACCGTCCGGTATTCGAGTCATATGTCTGGGTTTCAGATCACCTGCCACCCGGACACATGCCTCTGCTTGGACCGCATGCTGCCCCTCCATGAATGTGTTCACTCGCACGCTGGCTGCATGCGAGTGAGAGATGAACGGTCCTCCTGGCTTCCGCTGACAAGTGGGTGTGGTCTGTGACCTCTCTACCACTTCCTCCCCACTCTGCCAGGTCCGCCTCCTCCCATCAGCTGCATGCTCCTGTTCACTGGGAACTCCCCATGCTTGTTTTACTCATTGGGAGGCTAGAGGCTGGCAGACGAGTTGTGTGAGAGCAGCATCTGGTCTGCTCTGTGCTGTGCCTGCAGGATTGGAATCATGTAGAGAATCTGGATACATATTGAGGCAGGCTCCAAGGATAAAGGTGACAAATTCACCTTATGTCATTGAAAAGTAAATCCCCTTCTTAGCAGTGCGTATATGTGTGTGTATATATATATATATACCGGTATGCTATAATATCAGTGTGCCTATATATATATATACCAGTATGCTATATCAGTGTGCATATATTTATATATGCACATATATATTTACCAGTATGCTATAATATCAGTGTGCCCATATATATACCAGTATGCTATAATATCAGTGTGCCCATATATATATATATATATATATATGTATGCTATAATATCAGTGTGCCCATATATATACTAGTATACTATGCTATAATATCAGTGTGCCATATATATACAGGGGTCTGGGAATTGTATCGCCCGACGCCCGGGACATGAAGATCCGGGCGCCAGGCGAGTAGTTTTTTTTTGAGATGCAGTCTAATTCCAGGGACGCCCCCGATACCGAAAGCCGGCATTGAGCCGGCATCCGAGGGGCTTGGGCGGCTGTTCGAATGCTCTATCGGCATTCGGACAGCCGTCCCTGGAGCTCTCTGGCATACTTACCTTCCCGAGCGGCGCTGGGAAAGTTTCCGCGCTTCCGCACGTTGAAGGACCCAGGCTGGGGGTCCTTCAACGAGCGCAGGCGTGAAGACTTTGTCGGCGCCGCTCAGGAAGGTAAGTATGCCGGAGAGCTCCAGGGGGGGCTGTCCGAATGCCGATAGAGCATTCGAACAGCCGCCCTATGTCTGGTCTGGGGTCTGAGCTGGGGGGCAATATCCATGAGGCAATGAGCTGGGGGGTCTGAGCTCGGGGGCAATATCCAGAGAATATCCATGAGCTGGGGCATATATCCATGAGCTGGGGCATATATCCATGAGCTGGGGCATATTTCCATGTGCTGGGGTAATATCCATGTGCTGGGGTAATATCCATGTGCTGGGGGCAATAGCCATGAGCTGGGGGCAATAGCCATGAGCTGGGGGCAATAGCCATGAGCTGGGGGCAATATCTATGTCCTGGGGCAATATCCATATATCTCGGGGGGGGGGGATATTTACATGTGAGCTGGGGGCATTTTTATGAGGTCTGTTCTTATTGGAAAGTGGTCACATGACATAAAATAAAAGTATCGGTACTCGGTATCGGTGAGTACTTGAAAAAAGTATCGGTACTCGTAGGTACTCGTGTTAGGTGCATCCCTAATATATACATACACACACACAACAAAATAGTGTTTAAATAAAGGTCTTTCATCACATGTATCTGACGCTGCCTCTATAGGCTGTTATGAATAAAGACCTCTATTTAAACACTATTTTGTTGAAATTATCAGGACAAGTTGATCGTCCTGAGGGACAAGTAGATTGGACTACTACTTAGTCCGTTGGACAAGTAGATTTTTTTAAAATTTCCACACCCCTGTATATACCACTGTACAGAGCACTGGTGAGACCTCACTTGGAGTACTGTGTGCAGTACTGGAGACCGTATCTCCAGAAAGATATAGATATCTTAGAGAGAGTCCAGAGAAGGGCTACTAAAATGATGTACGGCTTGAAGGAGAAAAGTTACCAGGAAAGGCTTAATGATCTTAACAAGTACAGCTTGGAAAAAAGACGAGACAGAGGAGATATGATAGAAACATTTAAATACGTAAAGGGAATCCACAAGGTAGAGGAAGGGAGTATATTTAAAAGGAAACAAAGTAGCAAAACAAGAGGACATAGTCTTAGATTAGAGGGGCAAAGGTTTAAAAGTAACATCAGAAAGCATTATTTTACTGAGAGGGTGGTGGATACATGGAACAGTCTTCCAGTTGAAGTGGTAGAGGCCAAAACAGTAATTGAATTTAAGCAAGCATGGGATAGGCATAAGGCTATCCTAAACAAAAGATAAATCCAGGTAAAGTATCCATGTAATTGGGCAGACTAGATGGGCCGAAAGGTTCTTATCTGCCGACATTTTTCTATGTTTCTATATACCAGTATGTGTATGTATATGTATGTGTGTGTATATATATATACCAGTATGCAGTATGCCATAATACCAGTCTGCCAGCAGTGTACCATTTACATACCAGTTTGCCATGCATAGGAGTGTGCCATAATACCAGTCTGCCAAGCATAGGAGTTTGCCATAATACCAAACTCCTGTGCATGGCACACTGGTATGTATATGGCCATGCCTACCAGTGTGCCATCATAGCAGTCTGCCATGTATACCACGTGCCATAATGTAAATATACGCATAATGTATACGCTACAAAAAAAAATTGCTGCCCAACACTAGAGTGTTCGGGCTTGGCGTGAAGAAAAGGTGGCAACCCTAGCCTCAAGACCCCCTTATGTTATACCTGTCCTAAGACTCCCCTTCTGCTTAACCTCCCTGGCAGTCCGATTCTGACATATTTCATATGTCAGAATCGGTATACCATTCGGCCCCCTGATGGTTTTCCTGAGTGTGGCTCGGGGTTAAATTTCTATGCTGAAAGCGGTAACCCCCGAGCCACACTCGGGCTGGATACATACCTGTCCATGCGCTCCCTTTATGTCCCCTGCAGTCCCCTCTGGACGATCGCGGCATCCTGGAGAAGGAATCCAGGAAGCAGGATGCTGCGATCGGATGGAGGAGACTACGATTGCGGGAGGTCAGCGAGGGAACGCAGGTACAGATACACTATATTGCCAAAAGTATTCGCTCACCCATCCAAATAATCAGAATCAGGTGTTCCAATCACTTCCATGGCCACAGGTGTATAAAATCAAGCACCTAGGCATGCAGACTGTTTTTACAAACATTTGTGAAAGAATGGGTCGCTCTCAGGAGCTCAGTGAATTCCAGCGTGGAACTGTGATAGAATGCCACCTGTACAACAAATCCAGTCGTGAAATTTCCTCGCTCCTAAATAATCCACAGTCAACTGTCAGCTGTATTATAAGAACGTGGAAGTGTTCAGGAACGACAGCAACTCAGCCACGAAGTGGTAGGCCACGTAAACTGACGGAGCGGGGTCAGCGGATGCTGAGGCGCATAGTGCGAAGAGGTCGCCAACTTTCTGCAGAGTCAATCGCTACAGACCTCCAAACTTCATGTGGCCTTCAGATTAGCTCAAGAACAGGGCGCAGAGAGCTTCATGGAATGGGTTTCCATGGCCGAGCAGCTGCATCCAAATCATACATCACCAAGTGCGATGCAAAGAGTCAGATGCAGTGGTGTAAAGCACGCCGCCACTGGACTCTAGAGCAGTGGAGATGCGTTCTCTGGAGTGACAAATCGCGCTTCTCCATTTGACAATCTGATGGACGAGTCTGGGTTTGGCGGTTGCCAGGAGAACGTTACTTGTCTGACTGCATTGTGCCAAGTGTAAAGTTTGGTGGAGGGGGGGTTATGGTGTGGGGTTGTTTTTCAGGAGCTGGGCTTGGCCCCTTAGTTCCAGTGAAAGGAACTCTGAATGCTTCAGCATACCAAGACATTTTGGACAATCCCAATCTCCCAATTTTGTGGGAACAGTTTGGAGCTGGCCCCTTCCTCTTCCAACATGACTGTGCACCAGTGCACAAAGCAAGGTCCATAAAGACATGGATGACAGAGTCTGGTGTGGATGAACTTGACTGGCCTGCAGAGTCCTAACCTCACCACGATAGAACACCTTTGGGATGAATTAGAGCGGAGACTGAGAGCCAGGCCTTCTCGTCCAACATCAGTGTGTGACCTCACAAATGCGCTTCTGGAAGAATGGTCAAAAATTCCCATAAACACACTCCTAAACCTTGTGGACAGCCTTCCCAGAAGAGTTGAAGCTGTTATAGCTGCAAAGGGTGGACCGACGTCATATTGAACCCTATGGATTAGGAATGGGATGTCAGTTAAATTCATATGCGAGTCAAGGCAGGTGAGCGAATACTTTTGGCAATATAGTGTATGTATCCAGCCTGAGTGTGACTCGGGGTTACCGCTTTCAGCAGTGACCTTTAACCCAGAGCTACACTCTGGTTAACCTCCCTGGTGGTTTTCCTGAGACTTTCCTGCCTCACCCCCCTGTTGTGTTTATTGTTTTTCCTTAATAAACCCCCATCTGGTTTCACCCTACCAAGTTTCCAAGTTGTATCACTGCATCCTGAGTTCGCGACCTCACCCCTGCATGCTGAGACCTGACAATGCGCGTGACGATGCTCTTGCCATGCGACTGGAGAGGAGACTGAAACCAGGAAGCACAGGAGCACAGCAATGATTGATCGCAAGTAGGACTGACGGTCATAGAGTTACTCTGCTTTGTGGACATTCCAATCCGCTAGATTGCTGTTTTTATTATTTTTAAGTAGAATAAAACATATTTTTAAACGAACACTATCAGGGTTATTCAGAGAGAGGTGAAAACCAGGAGATTGGTTGGAGAAGTGAAAATTCTAGGTCAAAATAGCCGATTTGGAAAGTGAGATAAATGGGAGAATTTTTCTGGGTTGGCTATTTTGACCTAGAATTTTCACCTCTCCAGTCATTCTCCTGGGTTTCACCTCTCTCTGAATAACCCTGTTAATCTCGGCTCCAATGTATCGTTTGACGATCCTACGCTATCAAGGGGTCTGATCATTCAAGTCTAAGTGGCACACGGTCTCTCGCAGTTTTGTGAGTGGATTTCAATAAGCCGTTACGTAATATTTTATTCATCATTCAGAAAGCACTATGACTATTTATTTTGCAGATACTGATAATTTAGTTCACCATTGAGCAGCATCCTTTGTAATATTGCTACACATTTTAAAGGCACACTGGCAAAGCATGCATGTCCCTTTAGGAAGTAAATCGAGTAATAGCAGTGTTCTTTTGGGACACCTAACTCTAGTATATATGAATTCTGTAAAGGCAGCACCTTTCACTGACAGCACAACATATGAACATGCTATGAATCTGTGGTAAGACTGAATCTAGGAATCGTATCTACAACAAAATTAAGCAAATATTGGAAATCTCCTTTTACACTTTGGTAAATTACTTTCTAGCTTGCCTATTGGTAAAAATGACTTCATCCAGATTTTAGTCATGTCCTCATAAACATATGGTTTCTTACCAGTGTGTGCATATTGTCCCACAATTCTATGCGATATTAAAATGAAAACATTTGAACTCTCCATCCACCTCCGAGGAGGTGACCATCACTCTGCTCAAAGGATTAAGGCACATCAGAATGTATTATTTATGGGGGCTATTTTCCAAGACCCAGAGGTCTATGGAGTTGGCTTGTATAAACATGACTCGGACATAGCCCCCTTTATTATGTTACTAAGGCTTCCTAGGTATATGTCCACAGTCAGAGCTATAGGTTGTATTCTCCTATTATCCAAATTTTTGCGTGGCCTGTACACAACCCTCTTGTGTACTACAGAGACAAGCACACAGCACATGTATTCCGTAAAAAATACAACCTAACCAGCTCCTTTTCCTGGTTTCAAACTCTTTATCTTGTCACAGGACTTCGGCATGGCTGAGGAATTTGCCACTAAGGCTCTGGAGCTCAAACCAAAGTCTTATGAGGCATTTTACGCACGAGCAAGAGCAAAACGGAGCAGCAGGTGAGAAGCCATGGTTGTCCCCCTGTGTGTTACCTAACACCTGTGTCATTTTAAGCTTTATTGTGCTTCAAATCAGTGACGTGTGTCAGTCATTGACAGGTTCCAACAGTAAAGCCTACAGTAGAAATATAGTTGTGTAGACCACTTCCCCATTTATATTTGTTAGGTTTGTGCTCTATTGAATGTTTCTTGCCTCGTCGATCTGTTGACACTAGAGGGTTTATCCACTAAAAACTTCTTTTGCAGTTTACGTTCTAGTTTTGAGAAGTGCCACTGTGCCAGTGTTTCTTGGCACTGCAATACCGGCAATTTTAGGCAGTTTTTGGCATGCAGCGCCAGCACACACTGACATTTAGTGAATGACCCCTAGATGTCTGCTTTCCTGTCCCATTTCTATTTCTGTGACTTTCACAATACGCAAGGGTCTCACACTGCAAAACTGTCATAGCGGTCAGGAAAACCTGTAGTACCCCTTGACTTGTTTTCTATATATTCTGTACATATATCAAGAGGTCATCTACAGAAGATGACGGAGGCTGGTTTGTCTTCATTAACACGACTATACCCCATTTAACGTGTTAATACTTTGTTTTTCTTTTACAGGCAGTTTTCTGCAGCCTTGGAAGATCTGAACGAGGCAATCCAGCTCTGTCCTAACAACCGTGAGATCCAAAGACTTCTGATGCGTGTGGAGGAGGAATGCAGACAAGTTGAGCAAGAGGAGGAGGTTCAAGAGATGCAAGAAGAACCCGAGCCAGAAGTTCAACAGGATGAAATAGATTCCACACAAGAAGACCTTTACGAAGAAGAATATCTTGAACAGGATATGGACAATGTGCCACTGGGTTTACAAAACGAAGGAAGGCAGGGTCTCACTGGCATGCAGAGTCCACCCCAGTCTCCTGCCCATCGCGACTCTGCTTATATGACTGGGTCGCACCAAGTCTTTGACTTCAGGTCCAACAGCTCTGTGGGCTCTCCCACTCGGCAAAGCTACCAGTCTACGTCTCCGACGCTTTCTCCTACGCACGCAAACTCTCACTACAGGCCAAGTCCGCCGCATACTTCTCCAGCCCACCAGACCTCATCCTACAGATTCAGCCCACCGCCAGTAGGAAGCCAGGTGATGGACTACCCCAGCCCACCACCTTCACCATTACGAAGAGCACCTCAATATAGAGCTAGTCCTCCAAGCGAAAGCATCGGGATGTATAGGCAGCAGTCTGGCTCTCCTGTACGATATCAGCAGGAACCATGCGTGGGACAGCTCCCCGGGAGACCGAAGTCTCCCCTATCAAAAATGGCACAGAGGTCCTTCCAAATGTCACAGCTTCCCACAGCTGTTCCCCAACCTGCGCATAGATTGCAGCCAGCTAAAGCTCAGATTGTGCGAAGCAACCAACCAAGCTCTGCCGTGCATTCCAGTGCTGTAATTCCAGGAGGAACATATGGTCAAGTTGCACACGGCATGGCAAGTAAATACCAGACTTCCTCAGGGGAGATGAGCCAAAGTCGACTAGTATATCAAGCCTCTTTGGGCGGCCTTATAGCCGATGGACGTCCCGTGCAGCACGTTCAGGCGAGTTTGAGCGCAGGTGCTATCTGCCAGCACGGAGGAATTGCTAAGGAAGACATACCCCAACGGCCTACATCTGCTTACAGGGGTGGAATGAGATACAACCAAACACCGCAGATCGGGAGAAGCCAATCTGCCTCCTACTATCCTGTATGTCATACAAAGCTGGATCTTGAGCGATCCTCTCTTCCCTCTAGCCAGCTGGGGTCCCCAGAGGTTTCCCATCTTATTAGACGGCCAGTGAGCATCAATCCTAGCGAAATCAAGCCTCATCCGCCGACTCCAAGACCGCTGTTGCACTCTCAGAGTGTCGGACTTCGCTTTTCTCCATCTAGCAACAGTATTTCTTCTTCTTCCAGCTTGTCTGCTACTTTCCGCCCGTCGGCCTCCATCCAGCAAATGGAGATACCACTTAAGCCGGCCTACGAGAGGCTCTGCGATGAGCTATCTCCTGTGTCCCCTCCCCAGGGGAATTATCCTAACGAACCAACTCGCTCCAGGACCACACCTTTCATGGGTATAATCGATAAGACCGCACGGACTCAGCAGTATCCCCACCACCATCAGCAGAGCCGGACATGGGCAGTGTCCTCTGTGGACACGGTTCTCAGCCCCACGTCTCCAGGGGTCCACCCGCAGCAGGAATCTTTCAGTCCCCCGTCCTCTATCAGCAACATCGCCTTTTACAACAAAACCAACAACGCACAGAACGGGCATTTGCTCGAAGATGACTACTACGGGCCGCACGGAGTGCTGGCCAACGGCTCTCGAGGGGACATATTGGAGAGAGTCACGCAGGCCTCCTCTTACCCTGACATCAAGGTTGCCAGAACACTGCCTGTTGCTCAGGCTTACCAGGACAACCTGTATCGGCAACTTTCCAGGGACTCGCGACAGGGCCAGACCTCGCCCATCAAACCAAAGAGACCATTTGTGGAGTCCAATGTGTAGGAAAACAGACTTGCACTCCCAGACCTCTTCCCTTCTTTACCAGAGTATCAATCTCATTTTTTTTTCCCTTACAACACTCATTCGTTCTAAACCATCTTTGAAATCTGGTGACGAAGCATATTTTCCCGCGACATCCATATTTTCCTATTTCTTCTCTTCCACACGCCAGTTTTGGACAATTCTTAGAGTGTTTCACGCACCTATCGCACAGAGCGGAACTAGCTCTTCAGTGCTGGCTTTATTTCTAGTACTGAACAATTTGGATGCCCTTAGCGTACACCTGGACATACCCTGCCTATTTCCCAAATTTATGTCTAATTTGGAAATGTATTTTATTGCTGAGATTTTAACCAGAAAATGCACTTAACCTCACTAGGACATCCAGTCAGTCCCGTGTCCCACCTCTCTCCCCCCTCACATCTAGGGACTTTTTCAGAGTGCGGCAGTGACTCCTTTCAGCACAGCTTCTGCAGGCAGCGTGCTTAGGCCTGGTTAATATTCTGGCATGCTTGTGCGAATCAGACTGTGTGACACTAAACCTGTGGCCATTTTCGGCGCAATGTGGGAAATATTGATTTCTTTTTTCTATGTATTTTATTATAAAAAAGGGCTCTTTATGCACACATTCACATTTCAAAGCAGATATTCAGCAATTTAATTTTTTTGTTCACTAAAGTAGGTTTAGTGTCGAATATCCTGATGTTTGTCCTTTCAGTCTTGGCTCTGTTTTATTGACATTGGTTAGTATTGGTATCTGTAGACCTGAGAGCGCTCATATGTGGTCTTTCCACGAGACATTGCGTTTGATGAATGTAAAAGAAGTTGTAAAACATCAAGGTTGCATTTTGGGACCTGGACGCTTCCGAAGTGTAGCAGGTAAGATTGATGTCCCTTTGCGCAGAGTGTGTGTGTGTGTCGAATGGTTTTAATGCTTACCTTTCTGCGATTGTAGGTTTAGAAATGCAGCTACAAAATTGTGTTTAAGAAGCAGAAAATATATTTGTCACGTTGGGCTCTTCTCCAGACGCTCAGCAGAGTTAAAACCGTAAGTGCTGGGGATCTGCATGGGAGATTTGGGGTCAGATCGTGCATTAAGTGTGCCAGATCAGGTGCATCAACATAACGTTCAAAATCCCTCTAATAAAGCAAACTATTACAATTATTCATATAGAGCCAATATATACCTCTGCCCTGTACAATGGATATTTTATAGGTTTATTTCATGATAGTTCAGACTCTGTCACCCCCAAAACCTGGATAACGGGGTGCTGCGCAGGTAGGTAGAACAGGTTAAATGTAATCATTTTGAGTTGGAGGATTCAGCGAATGCAACTGGACACTGTCATCCACGGTAGCAGGCTCTGCCAGATTGTATGCGTATATATTCTGTGTATGTATAACGCATATTCATTAGCGCGTTCCTCTTTATCAGTGGCTAAAAAAGCACTGCGAGGAAAACGCCGCCTTTAAAGCTACTGGACTCTGGCACTTAGGATTTCTGATCGCGTGCGAGTGCTTCTCTGAGTGGTCTGTGACTGGAGTGGAACGTTCGCCTCAGAGTCTTTATTTAAATCCTGACTTTCCATCGTTACATTAGGAATTATCAGGGATTTAACGGGGAAGGAGGCAACACATTGAGCTACGTGCGTCACATTTTCTCTGGCTGAAGCCACAATGTACACTTTGAAACATGAGCCAAGACTGAATATAGTTACAAAGCATTTTTTTTTTAATCTAGTGTGTGTCTTTTATATTCTGAAATGGGTATTTTAAAAGTGATTTTAGGAGATTATTATACCGACACCCAGACAAAACATATGGTAATAAGGGATGGAAAACAGATCTCACACCAACTACCGCAGCGCGTTCAGGACTTCAGGGAGCAATAACGAGGTTTTGTTGCTTGATATCACCACTTCCTTCGGGTTTTTAAGCAATTGTCTGCCCAAAGGTAGGAGTAGGTCACTTGAAAGAAATTCCACTGTCCGCTACGGGATCTGAAATAGCGTAGAGCCTTTTCCAGTGGCTTTTTGCGGGTCATTAGCAACGCCTACCGCATCTGTATTTTAAATACTCCACTAAATTACTTGTATAAAGGTGACATCTGGTGCGAGTGAGGGACCGGAGTGTGGTTTGTCCTGTAACGATACTGCTAAAGTGCACTATAAAGTAAACCTAACAGAGTTAGGAAGTTATCAAAAGTTTCTTTTTTCATGTCATCACCGCCGCTACGCTTTCACTCTAAGGCTTCCCGTCTGCCATCTGACATCTCTACAGTCCACTCCAACACTCCCCTCCATTTAGCAGCTCTATTGCACACGTTGGAAAGCCTGCGAGGCCCCCTCCCCTCCTCCAGAATCAGAAGGACTACTCTCTGTACAGTGTATTTATCTAATGCATGGTCTGTTCTCTTTACTAATATACAGAACGCCACCATTGTTTTATATATTGCAGCGCTCAGATCGCCGGTGACTTATTTTTGGGTTTTAGTTGAAGATTTCCCCGCCCTGTTCTCTTTTGGTGACGAGACAGCGCGGGGGGGGGCAGATATGAGCATTGCGATAACATGTAAATAAGAAAATGGAAAAATAAAATCTTTCTATTGTTGTTTTATAATTTTGTTTTTGCTTCTCCTTGGCTGCCAGGGCTTTCTGTAATACGCTGCAGAGCGACGTATGGCAGATCCCTGACCGAGAAGGAAGAGTGGAAGAGTTGCACTCCAGGTGCAAGGGTATTTAAATACCCCTCATCTCACCTTCACAACACCTCTGGGTTTTCTTTTTTTTTCTTCATTTCTGCTGTATTTGCTTGCTCGTTATTTTCTTGTCTGTACATGTGAGATGTGAGATAGATGTGAAATATCTTTCCTTCCTTCCTGAATCTGCCCTCTATACAGACTTTAATTGTAAATTCAACAAGAAAACTGTATGGGATGGAAGAAATGTACTTATTTATAAATGGTTAATTACACTTGGAATCAAACCTTTGTATGTCTTTTTTTTCCCTCCCCCCCCACCTCAAATCTTTTAAACCTCAACACTCAAACGTGGAGGCACCAACAGACCTGCTTAAGTGGTGAAAGCATAATTAAAATGGAATAGGTACGTGGTATTATTAGATTGGAATTTTATACACACAGGGCAGTATTACAAAGCTGTTGCAAACTCAGAGCCATTATAGTCTATGGAGTTGGTAAGTTTACAACAGCTCTGGTTATGTTAGCACCAGCATTGTAATACTGCCCACACTTTCTTCACACTGATCCCTGTCTACCAGTATTACCATAACTATGTTTACTGTTGGTGAACAAAAACAAAACTTATTAGGATGGAGAACAGGCAGCGGCATTAGTCGGCCTGCCTTTCGACGTGTCCCTGCTCAGGTTTCATCTGTATGGTACCATTACAGGACTTGTTACATTAAGTTTACTCTTATGCAACCTGTCTTTAATAAAAGTAAGATGTTTTGTGTATATATATATATATATATATATTTAAATAAGGGTCACTCCGCGTGGGCCAGCTATTTTCCATGAACCATTTACAGTTAGGTCCATATATATAGTAATCAAAGATATGCTATGACATTTTAAATGGAAATAAAGAATATAGAAACATAGGTTCTTCTCTGCCGACATTTTCTTTCGGCCCATCTAGTCTGCCCAATTACATGGATACTTTACCTGGATTTATCTTTTGTTTAGGATAGCCTTATGCCTATCCCATGCTTGCTTAAATTCAATCACTGTTTTGGCCTCTACCACTTCAACTGGTACTTCCACTTCATTGGAAATCCCAGAGTGCTGGCACAGCTTTGATACGATATGTGGATAGAGGCCAGTGTTGAGCACCGGGTGCTGAAGTGTATATATAATATATTAGTGGTGGAGGACAAAAAATGAGCTAAAAAGCCTCCACGCTATAATTAGTTATGTTTATTATTGCAGAAGCCACTTGCACATCACAGCAATTCAAAGAATTGCATCCCACAACCCTTGTAAGTACTGATTTACCCTACGGGTCCCAAGCATCCACTGCAACTCATCATGCCTAGCTCCTAGCTGATGAGGGTCCAACAAACCCTAAACAGCGCTGTCCTAGGAGTGGCTTTGACCAGTTACATAAACCTTATCTCTGCTAGAAAGCCACAGTGTGGCATAGCATTGATTTTAGGGTTCTGTGTAATAACAGACCCAGGATGCATAAAAGTGAGACAGATGTCATTTGCATATCCTACCCGGAATTCCTTGCTGCATATGGGGAATGTGGCACAGGACCTCTGGGATGCAATTCATTGAATTGCTGTGATGTGCAAGTGGCTTCTGCAATAATAAACATAACTATATATATGACCAGACCAGGGGAGCCAAGCACCGGGGCAAGTGATTGTTACTAGGGGCCTCTTTGGAGTAAGCCGCCTGGGGAAACGAGTGCTCGGTCCTTTTGATTATCTTTTCTGTATATATGGACCTATTTGGACACAGGCACATTAGAGCTGTGCAATGCAAGGAGACTTCCTTCTTTTGAGTGATGAAGCAGCTGTCCATGCAAGTGAAACAGGCCATTGTAAGGCTTCAAAAACAAAACAAATCCTTTTATCTGCTTAATTGATGAAGAAATAACAAAGGAGTAGCCCACACCTAGCCATGAAATTTGATTAAATTGTCCCATGAAAAGTGTGGGGGGGGGGGCTGGCTACTCTTAAGAGCTGTAATTCCTAAACCCTTCTTCCTATTTGGATGTACATACCCTCCAATTAAACCTGAGAGTGTACACTGTCAGCCCATATCCATTATAGAACTATAGCTTTAATATGTTTTGGTAAATCCTGGAAAAAACTAAAGTTGTGCCTGTGTCCAAAATATATATGAACCAAACTGCATGTTCAACAGCTTGAAGTTTGAGCTGTAGCTGACTTCACCTGCTTTAAAGACAGATTGTCACTTTGAAGAACTTCCTAAAGCATAAACATACTCTGAATGTCATAAAGTCTAAGGCTAGGGTCAGACGAACACATTTTCACGTTGTCTGTGAAAAAGTGCGTTCGAACGAATGGACGCATTTTTTCACGGAGTACGCGATAGCGGTCATACTATGCGCATTTGCGTTCGTGATTTTGTACGGATCATCAATAAAACACTTTGTGCATCTGGACGTTATGTTGGCCGGACATTAGCAGTGTCTGACATCTCCAATTCACGCACACACGCCGCTAGCGGACGCAGCGCACTCTGTAAAACCGTACTAGCGGTTTTACGTTCGACAAAATGCGTTTGTTTGCCACTTGCGTTGCGCAGCCGGACTTTTGTGCGACCGTACTTCGTATATTGGCCGTCATTGCCCGGCATTTGCTGCTACTACGGCCGTGATTAAGTGCGCCTGCACGCGCGTTCGCACTGCCTCAGTCTGACCCTAGCCTAATCTGACCAAAATGCTGTGAGCAATCTTTTGAAGGTAAGATCATAAATGGCAACGATTTCACTCGTGTTCCTAGGGAAATATTTGTGATGCCAGCAAAATAAAGAGGTAAAAAATCCAGGTGCTCCAATCACAAACCATTTATTAACAGAAATGCAGCAAATACACTTGGCACAGGACACACGTGGCACGTTCCATTGTATCTATTTGCAAGTTTTCTGCTACCCTCCCCAGAGCAAAGTTCAATGTAACTGTTGGCAGGAACCTACATGGCAATGCGGTGTCACACGAGGACAGACATTTTTAAAAGACATACAATTAACACACAGCTTAAGACCCTGGACCTTCTCACGACCCAGCATTGTGTCGGTTTCTGCAACTTGACAGCAAACAAACATTTTTGAAAATGAAGTTTGGTGCCTGAAGTCATCTGCAAATTTGAAAACCACTCCATGTAGAAAGAAAACCAGATTCTTACTCGGCTCTCGCAGCAAAGTAATGATTGTAAATTCAAGTGTTGCAGACTTGTACGATAAATATTCTGTTAACATAAATTACTAGTGTTATATACAGCTATTGCCTAGTAGTAATAACATCTACTGTGCAATAGATGGCACGTGAAAGCTTTTTTATTATGTCAGTCTTAGCCGTTCGCAGCATCTGTGGCGCTTGGCTGCAGCTAAACTCTTGACCGAGAATTTGAAGGTTTGACGTCATTGCGTGTTTCAGTTTGAGTGAATTTCAGTTTGGTGCATTTGCCATGTTTACATTCCAAAAAACTACCCATTCTTAAATTAACAACCCTTCTTAAATAACATAAAATACATTATTCCCTTTTAAATGCAGTTATAAAGTGCTACCTGAAAGCAACAACTCTGCAGTTCCACGAGTTAACCATCAGTTTTGCACAACGCACTTAATAAAGCAGAGTTTGTTAAATCGAAACGTATTTGGAAATTGGCGTCTCGACTTACATTTTGCTTCCAAATTTTTTCATAATTCAGTTTAGTAAATAGAATATGTATATATAAAATAACAGCTTCAAACAATAAGATGTGCAATAGATTTGATGGCATAACGTGCCTGGGGGCAACAGCAGTATGGAAGGTTTTGCGGTAAGGTCAGCTTGCGGTCAGAGCTCAGGTCAGCTTCCGAAGCTGTAAGTACGTTGTCCAGCGTAGACACATTGGAGAACCGCACGCTGATTGGATGCCATACCTTACACAGAAAGCCTCTACTTGCAGCTAGACTTGTGGGGTACAATCACAAACATTGTCAGAGGGGTAAGCATGTGATAAATCCAAGCTCTGGGAGGGTGGAGGGGGGGGGGGGAGTAAAATCAGGGCTCGGATGGGCTCTCTCCCTCGGTCAGCGTCTTGAAATCAATGGAAAGTGCTTGTTCTTCTGGGAGAGGTTCGCGTTTCCACTCCTCCCGTGTCAGGATGTAGCCAACCACTGTGCCGAACGCCACTAGAAGCAAGCCCAAAGTGTTGGCGAGTATGCCCTCTGGTGGGAACTTTGAATACTCCTTTCTGCAATAGATTGTCAAATATATATTATCTCGTTCACTCCCCAGGCACTTTGTTATTTGAAACATGAGATTCAAAGACGTACAGTACATGTAGGGGTTTAAAAAAAAAAAAAAAAGTAAAGTATCGATAAAAAAAGATAATAAATAGGTTCTAAAAGTAAAATGAGATGAAAAAAAATATATAATTTCCTCATTTAGCCTTTAGAACCTAACATCAATATTTCTGGAAATAATGGATTGGGTTGTCAATCTCTGGCCCCCACGTTTTGCTGAAATACACCTGCCTCGATTCGTGGAGATTCCAAAATATGCATGTCCTTGTAGCAAGATATCACTGATATACCAGGGGGCTTAATTTGACTCTCCAGATGTTTTGAAATTACTGACATCTTTTCCTCAAATATAAATTTGCTATGCTTTTTTTTTTTCAAAAATCTGTTTAAAAGGTATTTTGTATGCACAGTACAAAAAGAAGCTGGGATCCACGTAGTTTAGAAAAAACAGGAACATAACCCCACATAGCTTAACACAAGACACCAGCAGAAGTTTTGCTGTGGGGCACAAAAAAGCCCTGACGATCGCAGACAAAACAGTGCGAAAACACATCACAAACAACAAAAATAAAATTCAGAGGCAACAATAAACAATGGTACATAACAGAAGTAGTCTCTACAGTGGAGCGAGGGAGCCCAAAAAGGAGGGGTAGGGAGGGGGGGGGGTCCTTGGACAGAACCCAGGTGTTGGGGAACCTATGCCAGTACTCTCGGTGGAGGGAGGCAAGCCACGGACTCCAGATCCGGTGACACTTGGGGACTGATTCATGGAGCTGGGCAGTTAAAGTATTCCATTTTAGACAAATACCACGTTTTAGCTGTGATGTGTGGCATTACTGGTAGAGGCACCTTCCAACATCTAGCGATACAGAGGCGAGTGGCAGTGCATATCCTATGCACCAAGGGCTATGCTTTTTTTTATCTTTTACCATCAATCCAACTTCCATTTTTAGGGTAAAATTTTGAGATCAGTAGACCTAGATTAAATCTGATTCCAGATTTAGATTATATTATATAATTCAAAGTAATCTATTATATAATTCAAAGTAATTAGCAGAATACGTTTGATGTTCTTAACCAGCGGTCACAAAATTGGCAAGGTGTGGAGGAAGCTCCATCAATCAGGGGCCTTGTAATTTTCTGGATGGTGACTGAACAGGCCAGGGATAAGGAGACATCATGGAAAGCTATTTCTTCAAAGTAAAAAACATGTGAACTAACTTCTCATTTTCATTAATGTTAGTGCTTATGCACAGAGTAATGATTTTATAGTACATCAAAAACACCCAAATCCTGCCTGAGCCCCGCGGTAAGCAAGCAAATTGTACAACGAATGCTTATGACGGCTATTGAATACGGAGATGTAGTGTGTTTGCAGCTGCCCCGCAAACGCACCTTCAGAAACTTACTACATTGTACCACAAAGTGGCAGAATGAGTTCTACAATGTAACTGCATGACCCACCATTGTGACATGTTAAAAAGCTAAACTGACAGTCACTCGAGTCTAGACGCACCCTTCACCTTTCGAACCTGGGGCCACATTACATACTTGGTGCTAATGTTAGCGCTCACCTGCGTGAGCGTTCTCTACTTGGGCTAACGTTATTTCAATCCAAACGCTAACGGGTTAAGTAACCCGTTTGGTACCTTGCGCTTCTGCGCGAGGTCACTGTACTTTGCGCTCCCTATGCTTAACATGGGGAGCGACCGTGTTAATTAGCTTTAGGATTACAACGTCCTAACGCTGATTAACGTCTGGCTGCGGTTAACAAAAAGTTAACCAGAGCCAGGACTTGGTGTAACGGATTCCGCTGATGCAGAATCCGTTAATAATCATATACTCACCTCCTGTCCCGCGGCGAGGACCGCGGCTCTGTCCGCTTCCTCAGTATGGCGGGAGCAGGGAAAGACTGGGGGGGAAAATTCCCCAGTCTCCCCCTGCGTATCACTATGCTGACTGGTCAGATCTCGCCAACGCGAGATCCGGCTGGTCATGTGACCGCCGGCGTCTGCCTCAATGGAGTCCTATGGACTCCATTGAGAAGATGCGCACGGCTGCGCTTAACGCTGCCGCACGCATACTGGGGGTTAACGCGCGGTAACAATGCAGGCAGCATTTTTTCCTCCCTAGCAACCCCGTTTTACCACTAGAGTCGTAATTTAGCCCCTAGTGTTTAAGAGATTTTCTGGGAAGCTGCCCCCTATCTGAATAGGCTGCTTCCCCCAGCAGCTCCCTCAGCCTATAACCTCCTATCCAGGACCAGCACCTTACTTGCAATACCACAATACGAAAAGAAAGTGGCTCGATCCTCATTTTGCTAAAGAGCACCACAATTATGGAATGACCTCCCAGACATAAATCTTCCCCTAGTCTTAAATCACTCAAGAGCTCCCTATTAACATACCTCAATACATAGAAACAAAGAAAAATGTTGGCAGATAAGAACCTTTCGGCCCATCTAGTCTGCCCAATTACATGGATACTTTACCTGGATTTATCTTTTGTTTAGGATAGCCTTATGCCTATCCCATGCCTGCTTAAATTCAATCACTGTTTTGGCCTCTACCACTTCAACTGGAAGGCTGTTCCATGTATCCACCACCCTCTCAGTAAAATAATGCTTCCTGATGTTACTTTTAAACCTTTGCCCCTCTAATCTAAGACTATGTCCTCTTGTTTTGCTACTTTGTTTCCTTTTAAATATACTCCCTTCCTCTACCTTGTGGATTCCCTTTACGTATTTAAAGGTTTCTATCATATCTCCTCTGTCTCGTCTTTTTTCCGAGCTGTACATAATACGGAATGCACCTGTCAACATGTAACAGAATGACTGTTTCCTACATATTTATTTTCTGTTAACCTGTATATTTGTGTTGTTTTAATATCTTGCATGTTATTACTTTGTATTTCTGTAACGACTAACATTTCAATGTTCTTGAACCCAGGACATACTTGAAAACTAGAGAAATCTCAATGTATCCTTCCTGGTAAAATACTTTATAAATAAATAAAAGAGAGATATATAAGATAAGATATTTATATAGCAGGGCTTAAACCCGTAACCAATCAATTCACCAAATGAAGCAAGCACTAGCCTGGTAATAATTACCAGGCTAGGCTTTTGTTTAATTGGCGGATTAATGAATTTATTGCCCCTCCCCGGGATGGTCTTTTCAGATAGTTATTGGCTGCTTGTGGTTCTTTCTAGGTTCAAACTCTCTGGGCTATATGATCTACTTCAATCACTGCCTAACAAGGGGCCTTGAATGGTCTGGATAAAAGAAGTAGGTTATACAGGGTTAATTTACATGAGTACTCACGGGATCGAGAAGAGCATTTTTTCCGTTAGACCAATCAGACAGGAAGCTATGGAGCATATCAACAGGCATATGCCAAAAAAGACGTGTAGTGGTTTGAATTGGGTCCTATAGGTGTAGGCCACTCCTGGGATAAAGAACAGGACGAATCCGAGTATCCACTGGGAAAAGAGAGAAAATCACAAAAGGCAGGACACAGAATGTAGCAATTAGCAGAAAGTGAAAAAGTCCAAGTGATTTAGTTAAACTTATTTGAAAGGGACCTCAAAGCTACAAATTCATTGTGATACAGGAGGCAAAGTGACTAGGATCTAAGCTATGGTGGTCTTTACAATATGCTTTCCTGGAGTCATCCCTTACTTTGAAACAGGGCTATCGCCAACCCAGAAGCAATACTAAGAGTGGAAGGAACGTCTGTGAAATTGGACGTTCCTTCTACTCGACGAACGCCCCCCCCCCCCGCCCAAGCGCTGTAAAGCGTGATCATCCAATGGAGGATCGCTCTTTGCAGCCCGTCGACACGCATCCTAGCGCATTGACGGGGAGGATCTCTAGGCGGACGCATGCTACGCGCGCACAAGTGTGTGACTGGCCCCGTCACATGGCTGCGCCGGGCGCCAGTAAGTGTGCGCATGGGCGCACTAGGTCCACTCGTGTGCACACGGCCTAAGTGGTAACAGGTTACAAAGCACTTTAGGTGAGCTAGTGTTGAATATGAAGTGGCTCTCAGAAAGTTTGATACTACCAGTTCAAAGGATATGGTTAGATAGGAGTTGAGGAAAGGGGCTGTGACAGAACAGCCGTCACTTTCGAGTTATTGGCACTTAAAATGTTAAATGTTTGGTGGTTCAATGTTAAATGTCGTTTATACAATTTATGTCTGTATTGTGTTTCCCCTCACCTGTAAGCCCTCACAATTTAATACCACCTAAATTGCCCAGTTTACCTTCACCCAATTGTATAATTTGTGCTTGTATGACCCTAGTGTTTATTAAGTTCTCTGCCACCCCTGCCTTGCCCAGCCATCGTGGTTTATCTGCCCAGCGCAATCCTGATACAGCTGCCACCGGCCGAGACCAAGCACAGCCGACATGCCTTACACCCTGCACATGCCATCAGAGTGCTTTTTGGTCAGAAGGGCCCTGAGAACATGGTGCCACTGTGGGGTGAGTTCTAAAGGGGTGTGCCACCGAGATCACCCCTCAATCAGCAACTAAACTCAGGCCGGGCTTACCAGCCGCAGAGGAAATCCTGCACCAGAATCCGAGCTCTCACTCCAGGAGGGTGGAATTTCCCAGGCAGGGAACAGCCCAGGGCGGCCAGACAGTGTGGCACGAAGAGCTGGGCTCGAGCTTAGTGGCAGCCCATGTTAAGTATACGAAAAGGGCTCTGGCTGGAGGCAGGGACAGAACTGGCGCCGGGGTGTCTGGGGGTGGGCATGGGAGAGAACAATGGGACTGTACCGTGTATGTGCTGTTCTATATAAACCAACCTGCTTAACCTGTACTACGCCTCGACGAGTATTTGGAAAGAGGAACTATCTGCTAGGTATTTCCTATGGCTGACTCGCTAGCTTCCAGCAAGGGACCTGAAACTGGCTCGCTACCGTGACTCACTGCAGAGCAACCCTGGCACCTACGGCGGATCTACTCCCTCCGAGTAGCGGCATCCGTCATAGGGTCTTTGTAGAAGATTCAGAAATTTAGGAGGTCCAGATCATTCTGATACACTGTATTGTTTTCTGGTCTGGGACTCCTGTATGAAGTGATCTGTTTGATTTGTTTCTTAATTTCCTCCCATCCTGTCACGGATGTCCTATCTCTTGCCACCCAAATGTAATTAGCAATTGTAAAGCTCCTCCCACTCCAGACTGATTGGCCCCAAGTGTGTCTGCGATTAAAGGCCCGTTTGCTATCTTCATGTGCACGTTTAACTGAAGGACTAGGCTCTGTGAGCCGTGGCTCTCGTGTCTGCTTTCCAAGTGGCCTTTTCTAAATTGAGTTAAGATTACCAGACCTAGTGTGACCCTATTTTCCACTTCTACTATTTTCTAGTTCCTAAAATGGAACACATGCCCCTGAACCATCATCCCTCCACTATCCACATGACGGCCTCCCTTGAGCTTGTTTCCTCAGAAACCTGTCTACCTCGAATTCTCTGCTTTACAATCATTCCAGTCATACAAAATCACATTTCCGTCTTCTCTTGCTATTACTTTATGCAGGTAACAGCTCTTCTGTCCCCATAACCACTCCACTGCTTCCTCCCACAGAACTAAACAAACTCCCAACAATCCCACCTACCTCATTTCTATAAGCCCTCAGCACCTGTCCTTTCCCCTGCACCATCTGGAACGCTCACATTGTCATAAACTTAACTGTTCATAACCTTTATCTCCAACTCCTTCAACCTTCTGGGACAGAAACCTGGCCAACTCCCTCTGACACGGCTTCCATTGTGACTCTCACACATGGCAGCCTTCACTTCAACCATATTCCTAGATCAGGTGAGAAACACGATAGCTGTGTTGGAACTTCGCGGCCTCCTCCTTTGAAATACACTGCAGTTACCAATTTGCTTTCTCACTTTCTAATCTACAAGCCTTCCAAGCCTAATACTCAAAGGACTTCAACATTCCCATTGATGACCCATCTGCCCAACTCACATCCTTGTTTCGACGTGCACAATCAACCTTACTCACCACAAAGATCACTCAATCGACCTTTTAGCTGGAGGAAATCCCACTCTGAAGCAAAATTTCATTCAAATTTATTCTACAGTCATACAACTCTGCCCTACAAGATTGTAAGGTCCTCTCTCTTACGGTTTGTTGCACTTGTATGTATATTTGTTATTCTGCCTCTCCCATTGTACAGCGCTATGGAACTTGACCAAACAAACCTTCTATCTATGCTTTCCTCCAAACCTAAACCACTCAGATCCACTTTCAACTCTCCTCTATCCCTCTGCACCCCCCCCCCCCAAACACTCAGGAATTTGCAGATTTCTTCAACAAAAACCCTCCCAGTCAGAAGCAGCCAGTCTGCAGCTTATCTTATTACAGCAAACTTGCAAAGTATTGACAATTTTAGTCAACACCAGTCAAGCTGAATAAATACTGATTAAACAAGGATATCTACAGGAAGAGACACACACACACACACAAAATGACCCTATTGGCACCCCTTGCAAGAATGGTGGAACCAGTGTCATACTAGAATGCCAATTTGACAAGATGCAACAAAAAACAAAACGTTACTCCCCAGCTGCAGTAAATCACAGGTAGCAATATTACAATGTCTCAAATTAAAAGATTTAAATATGAAACATTGTAATATAATGCTACCTGTGATCTAGTGCACCCGAAGAGTATTTTTTCCAGTATAAATGCACTTTACATAACACTGGTACACAAAGGCTAATGTCAGACGAGCGCATTTTGTACGGAATGTGCGTCCGTGCTAAACGGACTTCCTTTCTGACGACAACGTAGTGGCCACACAGTCCGTTTTTTTCCACTGACGTTATTTTTGATGGATGTAGCAGGGAAAATAAAAAAAAAAACATTTTGTCCGTCAAAAATGCTGGACGCACAAATGCAGTTCGTCTGACCACGTTCCGTCACTCACACACAAAGCTATGTGGACGTGGCACACTCCGCACGTCCGTTCTAGCCTAACTTGCGTCCGTTTGCCCCATTCGTTGTGCATCCGTACTTCTGTGCGGGTCTCTTGATCATCATTGTATGCTACCACGGACGTGATCAGTGCGCTCGTCTGACACGGGCCTTAGAATTCTGGCGATTTAGATTTATTCTCTGCACTTTACCTGTAGGATGTAAAGGGTGAATGTTGCGATCCCGCACCAGCTGTGCAAGCTGTACATATCCGGAATCGAGTTGGTCTTGTGGAACTGGAACACGGCAATTATTCCTGTGGGGAGGAGAAGTCTTCAGGGCTAAAGCACGTTCAACAAGCAGATATTCTCAGAAGCAAACCACTAATACCTGTTAAACAAAACATACAGCCAAAGGCACGGCTCCTTACCTACTAGTGAGATGATAAGTGCAAAGATGTGAAGGACGCCGTGCAAAATCTTTGTGGCTTTCTTTGTCTCATTTCTGAAAACCCGATAAACCAGGAGGGCTGCAAGAAAAGCACAAGAGTGGCTCATTAGACGTAGAGAAAGTTGAGAACTTCACAAGAGCCCCTACAAATGTATTAGATACAATCAGGGGATCCCTCCTCACCGTTAATCCTGATGCTCTTACTGCTTTAACCCTGGATCAAACAGTCTTAGGGTGTGTGAAAGGGATGACTTGGCTCCCTTCCCTTCATTTTAGGTTGGGGCCATTAAGCAACATTATTAAGGGAGGATGGAAGCAGTAATTATATTTCTAATAAAACTGTCGTTTGATGTCAAGACCTGTAAAGAATCGCAGCACTTAGCACCAGATCACACCATCCTACGTACATCCCGCACTGCTTGACGTGAATACAACAAATCCGGTTGAGACCCGAAATGCGGTTAATAAAGTTTTTCCTTTAATCGCTTAATGAGATTGAGCGGGGCTAATTTCTGACTCACGCTTGGCAACTTAATATGAATTTAATTGGCAAGTGGAGCTAAACCATTTAGCGTAACCAATTCATGACCATAAAGACGTATGTGAAATTGAAGACTTGACGGGATGAAACACGACATGAAAAGAGAAGGGGGAAAAAAATGGCTATCGAATGACCCGGCTGATATTTTAATACAATAGTGCTTCGCTATTAAAAAAAAGATTTATACTTTAAGGCTAAGGTCAGACGAAAGCAGTTTTAACGTGCGTTTAGACGCACGAAATGACGGCCGTGCTAGCAGCAAATGACGTCCAATGCCGGGGAACATACGACGAACGGCCGCACGAACGTTCGTCCGCGCAACGCAAGTGGCAAACGAACGCATTTTTTCGAGAACGTCAAACCGCTACTACTGACGTACAGAGTGCGCTGCGGCCGCATAGCGGCGTGTTGGGGAGACGTCAGACGCTGCACACGTCCGGCCAACATAACGTCCAGACGCAAAAAGGGTTTTATTGATGATCCGTACAAAATCACGGACGAAAATGCGCATCGTATGACCGCTATTGCGTATTCCGTGAAAAAAATACGTCCATTCGTTCGAACGCACTTTTTCACGGACAACGTGAAAAAATGCGTTCGTCTGACCCTAGCCTAAAACAATCACATCTCCTAGTTTTCACAAAAGACATCAAGGGCCATTTTTCAAGCAGCCGTTAACCGCTCAAGCTGCTATTCACCAGCATCTCCTTACTCGAAGTTAACGGCTCTTACACCATGTAGGCTATTGGCTCCTAAACCAAGTAAGAAGTCAGGGTGATAAGCGAGCTACTCCCTGGCAGACGGTTATTCTCAGCTCTAAATGGTATTCAGAGAAAACCATTAGTTCACAGAACCTAGTGTTACATGATTTTTGCAAAATCTAAAATCATAATAATTGTTGCATGATGTATTAATAATTTTGGTTATGTAAAAGGAACACTGTAAACATTAACCCCTCTTTTGACACAATTGCATAATGTATGTGGCTATCAAATGTACATACACAATTTGCGTATCCCACATAACCGGAGTACCTTGCACACAAAAGGTACGCAACACCTGGTCAAACGAATGAATTGATGCTGCGTGTGTAGCTCAAGTCCATGTCTGTTTTCTCCACAAACACTGCAGTATGTGTTTTGACATGTCTAACCAAGCATTAAGTGGGTGTGAAGGCCAGGGGAACTCTAGTTTATGAAAGCGGTCAGGGTGCAAAGAATGTCCCTTTTAAAATGCTTTCATGAACAAACTGAATACGGGCAAGGGACCATAGGTGGAAAGAAGTCTGGGCAAGGGACTGGCCAAAGTGTGAAAAGGGAGCAGGTTTACGCAAGAAACTAGAGCCAAGTGTGGGAGGGAGTTTGGGGGAAGGAACAGGACCAAAGGGAGAGATGGCAGCTCCTGACCAGAAAGAGGAAGGTGGGGTGGTGGCACAGGATCACATACCCTAGTAAGGATAAAATACCAGTGGTACAGTTCCTCCACCCAGTGGCGGCACCTCAGGGTCTGCATTATAGCTCTGCTACTGTTGTAAACTAAATAAAAACAAACTGCTTTTATCTATCATAACTAGAACTAAATCATGCCAAGTAAAGCAACGGCACATCTTCTCTAATCACCTCCAACATAGTTAATATGCTATTTAACTCTGCCTCTAAACAGTGTGTGCTGTTCACTGACAGATTAAATGACCAAATGATTAAATCAATAATGAGAATAGTTGACAACTATTCTCATTATCTATTAGTTGCTTCAGCCCTACTTAACACACAAAAATAAATAGTTTAAAAATCCCATAACCTCTGATCCCACATCGCAGAAAGTGACGCAATCTGACACGTCTACATGTATGGAAACACTGGGAACAATAGGTTGTGCTCCTCTTCCTGGACTCCAGGAGATGATTACCTGTGCCCCAACATTATAACTTGATCCTAACAGCTGGTAACAGGGAGCCACTACTGGTTATTGGTCAATGCCATTATTTATCCGAACAGATTCCCTGTTACTGACTTTGTCAGAATGGGAGCTTAATTTAACCTGGGTTATTCAGATTGGCAAATGTCTGGACAGGTCAGATGCAGATTACTTTTAAGACAACTACTGATGAGGCACGGCATCCGTTCTATATCACTAACGGGGTTATTCAAAGAGAATCAAAAAGTCACTGCACGTTCGGTGACTTGTTCTTTTCAATTCGGTGCGATTTGGCGATCCCATTTCGGTACCCTGCGGTGTATTCAAGCACCATAGGGCCGTCATAGTGCAGGGAAAAACCGCCGCAAACCCGATAAACACTCACCGCAAAACCCGGCGAACGCACACTGAAACCCGCAAAAACATCTGGATTAACCCTGCCGTACACGCCGGAGAAACCTGAGCAGCCGCCAGAAAAAGCCGACACCACAGAGGAATGGAGTGGGGGAAAAAAAACGTACGCTTGAATGTTTGAAAAGTGAAAAGCTGTTTGCAAAGAAACTACAGAAGGAAAATGTCTGAAATTTTACATATGAGGTCCAATGAATGATAATAAAAAGGGCGGTTACAGAAAAAAAAAAAAACTTAAAAAATAAAATTCGCAAAAAAATCCTGAAAAATGGCTAAAAGATCCTAAAAATCTATAAATAGACTTTTTACTGTAGAATATTATCAACGGTTTATTAGATATTGAATTAAAAAAAAGGAATATTTTTAACATTGAAGCCTATGGGATTCACCTGAATAAACCTGTCGAATGAAAGCACTGAACAGCAGGGCAATTCGGTAACTTTTCACTGCTGGTTTTTGTTCTCTGAATAGACAAAGCATTGCTTCTCTATGGGGATTTCACTGCCCTCGAACAGGCACTGTATGTGCAGGCAATTCGCCAACATTTGATGAACTGCCTGCTCTCTGAATAGCCGAATGGCCAGGAAAGGTAACCGAACGCTGAATTTCACTGTTCGGTTACAATTCGGATCTCTGTGAATAACCCTGTATGTGTTCTAGCAAGCCGATTTATCAGAAACCCAACAAGCTCCTCCCCCACTAACCCAGAGTTTACTGGTTCATTCCTCTAGGGGGTCCATGAATTGATTTGAGATTTCTGATGAATCAGGGAATTGCCCAAAATTCAAACAAATCTCAAATCATCTGAAAACGAATGCACAAGCCTAGAGATATGCGTTTAAGAAAGTTACTAGAATACATGGGTTACTAGCTCGGACACCTAGACAATACCACGGCTTTGTAGGAGGATGTTCTGCTGTAGGTTTGAAGCATGATGTATCTATCCCACATTTGTTGAACTTCAATCATGCTGGACTGGCCTGGGGACCAGCCGAATAGGCTGGCCTGGGGACCAGCCGAATAGGCTGGCCTGGGGACCAGCCGAATAGGCTGGCCTGGGGACCAGCCGAATAGGCTGGCCTGGGGACCAGCCGAATAGGCTGGCCTGGGGACCAGCCGAATAGGCTGGCCTGGGGACCAGCCGAATAGGCTGGCCTGGGGACCAGCCGAATAGGCTGGCCTGGGGACCAGCCGAATAGGCTGGCCTGGGGACCAGCCGAATAGGCTGGCCTGGGGACCTGACGAATAGGCTGGCCTGGGGACCTGACGAATAGGCTGGCCTGGGGACCTGACGAATAGGCTGGCCTGGGGACCTGACGAATAGGCTGGCCTGGGGACCTGACGAATAGGCTGGCCGCCGCCTAGAATTAACTAACAATGCAATGCTTGTACTGACCGTCCCCACACAAGAACACCATTCCTAACACCATGCAGAGTGGATGGACATTGAACTGTAGGTTTCCAGACCAGGCGAAGCCCCCTCTGTAATGTGACAGCCAGGTTCCGGTCACTGCTAGTGCAGCAATTCCCAGGATCTGTGACAGGGCAATCCAGTATGGCATCCATTTTGTATTCTGATGGGTGGCAGCGTCCATCGAGAGAAGAGGCGAAGGATACAGCCCACGGGCACCTAAATGAATATAAGGGCGGGCCTGGAAAACATAAATCCCATCGTTAAGGTTTTAGGATATGGTTAATTCATGTGGAAGGGAGGATATTACAGGTTATTCTAAATTGTTAAAATGTGATTTAAACTCCAGTAATTCACGAGTTACAAAACATCCAATAAATCCACAGTTTGCTAATTATTATATCAATTCTTCAGGCCAAGAGCTGTGTGTAAACTTACCAAATGGCTGCAGACAGATATAGGAGGGATGGATCCCTTCCACTCCGCGGGTCTGTGCCGCTCGATCAGGCCGATATCAGTTTGACAGATATTACCATAAAGAGGAGTCATGTGTTGCATACAAATTGTGTGACAATAACTCGATTATTTACCTCTATATCACACGACCCACCTCCGGGCCATCGCTCTCATCTACTTCTTACATTAAGATAGTAACAAGTTATTTGAACAATTAAAAGAGAAATGTCACTACATAAATATGTGGGTTTCTGGCTGCTCAGAAGTACTTCATACTGAAATCATCCTCCACCAGTACCTGGGCCATTGCTGGTCACTAAGGAAAACTGGGACATCAGGGCTTTACATATTATACCAAAACAGAAGCCAGGCAGATTTGAGGTTTGTTTAGATGTCTGTAAAAAACAGTTAAAAGGTTACAGATTGTAAAAGCCAATAGAAACTCAGCCTCTGGCTTTGTGTTATGAAGCACTGTTGTATGTGCTTGTGAGTCCAGGAGCCAGACACCGCTGATCGACCCAGATCCACCGACAGGAAGAGCGCTGAACACCACCAAACTGAGAAAGAAAGCCCTTTCAGTACCAGGGACAGCACTGGAGTTCCCTGCAAGTCTTTGTTTTTTTTTCCAGTTTGGTGGCAAAGGAAAAAAAAAAGTGTATGTATATATACACATACACTATATTGACAAAAGTATTCGCTCACCTGCCTTGACTCACATATGAACTTGTGACATCCCATAGGGTTCAATATGACGTCGGTCCACCCTTTGCAGCTATAACAGCTTCAACTCTTCTGGGAAAGCTGTCCACAAGGTTTAGGAGTGTGTTTATGGGAATGTTTGACCATTCTTCCAGAAGCGCATTTGTGAGGTCACACACTGATGTTGGACGAGAAGGCCTGGCTCTCAGTCTCCGCTCTAATTCATCCCAAAGGTGTTCTATCGTGGTGAGGTTAGGACTCTGTGCAGGCCAGTCAAGTTCATCCACACCAGACTCTGTCATCCATGTCTTTATGGACCTTGCTTTGTGCACTGGTGCAGTCATGTTGGAAGAGGAAGGGGCCAGCTCCAAACTGTTCCCACAAAGTTGGGAGCATGGAATTGTCCAAAATGTCTTGGTATGCTGAAGCATTCAGAGTTCCTTTCACGGGAACTAAGGGGCCAAGCCCAGCTCCTGAAAAACAACCCCACACCATAATCCCCCCTCCACCAAACTTTACACTCGGCACAATGCAGTCAGACAAGTACCGTTCTCTTGGCAACTGCCAAACCTAGACTTGTCCATCAGATTGCCAGATGGAGAAGAGCGATTCGTCACTCCAGAGAACGCGTCTCCACTGCTCTAGAGTCCAGTGGCAGCGTGCTTTACACCACTGCACCCGACGCTTTACATTGCACTTGGGGATGTATGGCTTGGATGCAGCTGCTCGGCCATGGAAACCCATTCCATGAAGCTCTCTGCGCACTGTTCTTGAGCTAATCTGAAGGCCACATGAAGTTTGGAGGTCTGTAGCGATTGACTCTGCAGAAAGTTGGTGACCTCTTTGCACTATGCGCGTCAGCATCCGCTCAATCAGTTTACGTGGCCTACCACTTGGTAGTGGAGTTGCTGTCGTTCTCAAACACTTCCACGTTCTTCTAATACAGCTGACAGTTGACTGTGGAATATTTAGGAGCGAGGAAATTTCACGACTGGATTTGTTGCACAGGTGGCATCCTATCACAGTTCCACGCTGGAATTCACTGAGCTCCTGAGAGCGACCCATTCTTTTCACAAGTGTTTGTAAAAACAGTCTGCTTGCCTAGGTGCTTGATTTTATACACCTCTGGCCATGGAAGTGATTGGAACACCTGATTCTGATTATTTGGATGGGTGAGCGAATACGTTTTGCAATATGGTGCATAGAGAAAAAAAAAGGATTTAATAAAAAAGGGGTTTTTGCTGCAAATAAAGAATACATGGTTTGAATTAAAAGAAAAAAATAATCTAAAATATTAATTTTAAATTGAAGCCTAAGGGCATCGCCTGTTAAACTGAATCACTTCTCTATGGGACAATTTTCCTGCCACCGCACGGTGGTTTAACTATACAATATCTTTTTTTCATGTCAATTGTACCAGATCAGGCCGACTTCCTCTGACAAATTTCATTCAAATAGGAAAGATTGCAGTCTATTGTAGTCACACAAAGTCGCCTTTAGGCTAGGGACAGATGAGCGCATTTTCTGCAGCCACCGTCAAAATGTACGTCGATGCGTGCGCACGCATTTTTTCACGGAATACGCTTAAGTGGTCAGACGATGCGCAATTCTGGACGTATTTCATGACGGTGGGGTAAAAAGAAGTCTAGGGAAATCCGGCTGTTTGAACGTTATGTAGGCCGCACACTAGCAGCGTCTGACATCTCCTAATCACGCACACACGCTGCTATGCGGCCGCAGCGCACTCTGTACGTCAGTAGCAGCGGTTTCACGTTCTGATAAAAATGCGTTCATTTGCTGGTTGCGTGGTGTCGGCGCACTTTCGTACGCACGTACTGCGTATATTGGCCGTCATTGGCCGTTATGTGCTGCTACTGCCGCCGTGATTTAGTGCGCCTGCACGCGCGTTCCGACTGCCCCACTCTGACCCTAGCCTAAGAAGTTGGAGGCAGTGGACGAGGGCTGCAGCTTCTGCATGTCGTGGAATTGGTTGGACAATGATGGACAAGCACATGACCGCACAAATACAGACCCAGTGAACAGCCAGCCTAATAATGCCACACACACACACACACACGTATGTGCAATCCCACAACTTTTTTGAACAGTGTGTCTTCCACCTAAACTTTCTAAAAAGCAGAATCAGAACATACCTTTATCGTCAGCTGACATTTATCACTTTAAAAAGGGGACACTACCACTAATAGAAGCTGTAACTACATTAAAGACCAAAAACAGATTCTGCTGGTTTTTCTCCTGTGTTTGGAGTAATTGCATGTGAATAGGAAAAAAAAAAAAAAAAAAGTTAAGTCTGTATCTCATATTTCCAATTTGTGGATTTTTCCCTTGATGCAACATTTACAAAACTCTTTAGGGCAAAAGCTTTACAGCTGTGACATAGGATAAAAAGTAGTGGAGGTGGAAGAGTGAACGTTTGGACAAGGCAGCAGGGGATCTATTGTGTTGTATTTGCTGATATAAGAGAAGGGCAGCTGAATGAGATTTGATAGTGGGCTTCCAACACTGTATGGAAACCCTTGGTGACATTAAGTAAGTTTTATGACCCTTACAGTCCATGCTAAGCCACACAGACAGGAACAGGTGGTGTTAAATAGATGGGGGGGGGGTGCAATTTACAACACAATATCGCAAAATGACAGAGTAAAACAACTAAAAGTACAGGTTTTATTTATTCAATGTTGCCGATATCTTACGTGTGCTGTTTCTCACAAGGACATTTGTTTGGTGGGAGTGTCCCTTCAGGCATAGCTTTAGAAGTGTAACACTGCTCTATATTGTTTGTGATAAATCAAATCTAAAGTTACTTTAAAAATACAGATCTGCTATTGGCAGTTTAACGTTAAACGAGGTGCCCTAATGTACAACAGCAAGTGTCAGGTATGGTAAATACAGACCTATCCAGAGTGACAGAAAGACAAACACATCCATAAAGCTGCACAGCACTCCTCCCTTACACTAAAATAACAAAAAGCAGTGAGTACACACACTGGGTGCACAAAGTCTCATTTTATCATTATCAGGGTTATTCCAAGAGATCCGAATGGTTGCCGAAAGGTATCCGAACGCTGAAATTCAGCATACGGTTACCTTTCCTGGCCATTCAGAGAACAGGCAGTTCGCCAAATCTTGGCGAATTGCCTGCACATACGGTGTCTGTTTGAGGACAGTGAAATCCCCATAGCTTCTTCTATTCGGAGAACAAAAACCAGCAGTGAAAAGTTGCTGAAATGCCCTGCCATTCGGTGGTATCATTCGACAGGTTTATTCAGGCGAATCCCATAGGCTTCAATGTTAAAAATATTCCCGTTTTAATTTAATATCTAATAAACCGTTCATTATAATATTCTGCAGTAAAGAGTCTCTTTAGTAATAGATTTTTCAGGATCTTTTAAGCATTTTGTTTTGAAGAAAAAAAATAAATTCAGAAATTAATTTTTCAAAAGTTTTTTCTTTTATCTGTAACAGCCCTTTTTATTATCATTCATTGGATCTTATTTGTAAATTTCAGACATTTTCGTTCAGTAGTTTCTTTGCAAGCAGCGTTTCACTTTTCAAACATTCAAGCGCACGTTTTTTTTTTTCCTCACTCCATTCGTTTACGTGTCGGGTTTTTCCGGCGGCTGCTCTGCTCAGTGATCAGCTCCTGCTCGGGTTTCTCCGGCGTGTTCGGCGGGGTTAATCCAGATGTTTTTGCAGGTTTCGGTGTGCATTCACCTGGGTTTTGCAGTGAGTGTTCGGCAGGTTTTTGGCGGATTTTTCCTGCACTAAGACGGCCCTGTGGTGCTTGCTGAATACACCGCACTGTCGCCGAAATGGGTTCGCCGAATTGAAGAGAATGAAAAGTCACCGAACGTGCGGTGACTTCGATTCTCTTTGAATAACCCTGTTAGTGTCAGGTGAGATACAGGCAGTAAGACGTAGTGACTGCAGGTTATGTACACAGAGATTCCAGAAATGGGAAAAACATCATGGGAATAGCAGGAGGATTCATTTATGTCGGCTACAATATGGCCAAACACCTTGTACCCGAGTGGAGGGTCTGACAATGTGCATATAGACAAAAAAACAGATGTTTCTCATCAGCTGGGTAAAAGGTGAGAAGGGGTCTGGTCTGGTCTCAGCTGGTAAAGGACAGGGCCATCATTACACCCTATTGATTGTGTGCAAGGAACAGATGCAGGCAGCCTGGGGCTTGGTGTCATCTGCAGACACCAGGACCAGTCATCCTTACATAAACTGATTAATTCGCAACCTTTATTACATTTCTATCGAATTACAGCCTCCAAAAAGGACCAGGGGGGAGGATGGGGCAGCCCTGGCAAACAGCAGGTAACAATGTAACCAGTTCCAGATATTGATGTATCCCCTGGTGTGTCAGGAAATCCAATATCTCCACAATTAACCTGCTGCTGCAACCTGCACTAACACACAGTGCCAGGGGGACTGGGCTAGTGCTATCCGGTCACTGTGCTGGCTGGGCACCATGTGGACCCCATGAGACAGGGCGAGTAACACCGATCCTCTCACTAGTCACAGGAGTCAGGATTGTGCCAATTTGTGTTGTTTTCAGCTCATTCTTGGGGTGAGGCAGAGTGATCCACGTCATTCCCAGACACACCAGCACATTGCAACAATAACAGATGGGGATGAAGGGGTTACTGCCATAGGAGGGGGGCTCTATAAAGGGGGCGACGGGTGTAACCCTTCACAGCCCAGAAGTAAACAGAAGGTTACACAGCCGCTTACCTGCTTGCTGGGCAGCTCCCGGATCCTGTGGGCAGTCACTTCCAGCCAATCCCCGGGGTGGAGGGGGTTATGTCGTTCTCTCCTTCACTTTCTCTGCCACTCAGGGTTGTTCTGCCCGCGGTAGTGGGTGCAGTGTCCCGGAGCTGGGTGTGCAGCAGGCAGAGGCTGGGGTGCAGATCTGTGCCCTGGCTGTCCCCGTGTGTCTCTTATCCTGTCCCTCCCTGGCTATGTCACCCGTGGGGCTGGGGTGGGCAGGACCTTCTATTTCCTGGTTTCCACGTGTGGGTGGGAACTGACTCCCGGCCCTCGGTTTCCATGGAGACGGGAGCTGCTGGCCATCACACACTCCCGTGTGTTCTCAGGGTGCAACAAAGTGACGGCATCATCACACAGCAGGAAACCTGTCAGTCACACAGACACCACAACATGTACCTTCTACAACACCCAGGAAACCTGTCAGTCACACAGACACCACAACATGTACCTTCTACAACACCCAGGAAACCTGTCAGTCACACAGACACCACAACATGTACCTTCTACAACACCCAGGAAACCTGTCAGTCACACAGACACCACAACATGTACCTTCTACAACACCCAGGAAACCTGTCAGTCACACAGACACCACAACATGTACCTTCTACAACACCCAGGAAACCTGTCAATCACCCAGACACTAGGGCCAAATTACAATCTTTGCGCAAAAATGCATTAACGCGAGGGGTAAAACCCTTTGCGCCGAATGCCGTATTACATTGTCAGCGCAAGAAACGCGCGTAATAGTTTACCGCGGGTGAACCTGCGCGAACGCTGCGCGTACTGCGCGTGTCCTATACTTAACATTGTGAGCGCAAACGCGTTTGTGCGCTGGTACGCGGATGGTATTACAATCTATGCGCAGGATTTAACGCACAGCCTTTGCGCGCATAATTTTAGCAACTCCTAAAAGCTGGTGTTAATGTCAAATCTGAACAACCTGGCCGAAACCAAATACACCAGCCTGGAAAAAAAAAAATGCAGCAACGTATCGTTACACATTGTACTCATACCAAACTAATAAAATGGAGAAGTTGTGTGTGTGCATTTATTATTGCTGCAGCATATATGCTCAGATTGACTTTGACAGGCGCAATTTCTTAACGTGCGATAATTGTGGTTCTTAATTCTGATTGGCTGAATCGCGAGAAAAAAACAGTGCACACACTGATTTCTGCGTGCAACGGTACTGCACGAGGCTGCGAGCATTTGTGCGCAGCCGGTTTACGCACGTTATTGCTCAACGGATGAAAAAAATGTGCGAGGATTGTAATTCCAGCGGTGATGTGCGCGTGTAAACGTTTTAACGCTTGGCGGACAAATTCACGCATTGTGCGTGCGTTTTTGCGTTAAGAATGTAATATGACCCTACAACTTGTAACTTCTACAACACCCAGACATGTATAACTCACTTGAAGCCTGCTGCTCACTATTATTATCATCATCATTTATATAGCGCCAACAGTTACCGCAGCGCTTTACAATAACCAGAGGGAACGAGATACAGAAAAATGGACATAGGATGGAAACGAGGTGTAGAGGGCCCTGCTCATAGGAGCTTACAGTCTAGAGGGATTGGGGTGCTGGAAAACAAGGGGAATTTTACTAGATGGCAGGATCATTAGTGCCAGTGGTTTGGGAATGGTGGGGCAATAGAAGCAGCTTCAATCAAGTGTGAGTAGGTGAGCAGAGGGATGGGTTACATCAACGATGTGGTACGCTAATCTGAAGAGATGGTGTGACGGATCCCGCTACTCGGGGGGAGTAGATCTGCCGTCAGCGCCGAGTACACCTGGAGGTCGGTAGTGTGGTAGCGAGGTGCCGCTGGTCCTCGTAGTGTACCCCGAGGATGCAGCGCTGTAGAGAGGTCCTTGAAGCGGCTCGGTTCCCAAAGCCCTGTTATCCCCAATTACTAGCCGAGGCAGGAGTAAAGGTTCAAACAAGAGTGATTTATTTTGCATGGGGAACACAGGTGTGTGACAGAACACGCTGTCACTTTGTGACTTGGAGGGGGATGTGCGCTAGCCTCCTGCCCAGAGACTATGGCCCTTGAAAGAGACTATTGGGGAACTGGTGGACCTTTTAAATATATTTTGGTTTTCCCTGTTTTATAGATATGCCAGTTAACTAAAGATTTCTGATGTCTGTGTGTTATTCCCTGTATAGTGTAGATCTCTGTATTAGTACCTGCTATTGTGTAAATTCTCTCAGTAAGAAATTCCTTTTGTTTACGTGCCTTCTCCTTCCCCCATTCTCCATTGTTTGAAGGCCCTGGGGAGTTATCTGATCTGTGATGTTGTCTGTTTGATTGTATGCAAATGTAGTGGTCCTTGACTCGATCTGTCCTCTCTGTGAATAAACAGTTCTATTCTGACCAAGCTTGAAGTCACGACTCATGTTTTGGAGTACCAGGAATCTTCTGCCCGCTGTGCCAAGGAAAGGCTCCAGGTCTACAGCTTCGGCTTATTCCTGGGGGTGCTAGTCAGGCTCTCTACAGGCACCGGGCCTTGAGCTGCGGCTAAGGTACAAGAGAAAGGTGTGAGAGTCACGAGGAGAAACTGGGTGTCCAGCGAGGAAGCCGCATTTGGCAGATGTGACCCTGTCCGGACACAGAGATCTGTTACATTGGTGGCAAGCGGTGGGATCTCCGAGACCAGACAAGCAGGGGTAAATATAGCCGCTGGCTTGACCCCAGTCTCGGGCACCACAACCGCCGAGTGCCTGGAGCAGCACATCACCCGGGAAGATTCTGAGACTAGCCCAGCAGGGGGAAATACAGCCGCTGGCTTGACCCCGGTCTCAGACACCCGGGGATTCGAGAGATTGCTACACCGTCCTACAGCTATTCACCCCGTATTGCTCAGCGCTACGACGGCTGGAAGCGCACGGTCCTCAAAGAACTTCTCAAAGCCAGGGATAAAGCGGTCAGCGGTAAGCCAAAGGCTGCCCTCACCAAGGACCTGATGGAGGACGAACAGGCAAGTCTGGCCCTCCACGAGGACTCAGAATCCACAGAATGGCGCCGGGAGGTACAATGGAAGCTGGCCCTGTTCGGAGTCAACCCCCCGACGGATGTGATCGCTATCGTTTTGGCAGGGGTCAGTCAGCTCAGAGTGGCCGAGTTGCGGTACCAGCTCGGGGAATCTACAGCGCCCCAGGAGATACTCCCTGCAGTCGTGGAAGAGGAGTTCTGGGACCAAGGAATGGAAGCGCCTGACCAGCACAGTGATCCAGGTTTCGGCCAGGAGGTGTTGTGGCATAATGACTCGGCACGGCAGCAGCTCTGGAGGGACGTCTTACAGCTTGAACAGGACTACCTTGGAAAGATTCTTCCTACCTTGGGTGAGAAATACTGGAGACTGTGGGACCTGCGGGTGCCATTCCTAAAAGTGCAACCCCAGGTAGAAAGACTGTCCCAACTGGAGAACCTGATCCAGACGGAGCTATGGCTGGAGGACGGGTACCGGGCACTAGAATGGTATGCTGCCAACCTGTGTCCAAAGTTGGAGAGGAAAGATCCTACGGAGGGCTATGACTACGGCGGCCCAGGATTAATATTTGACGCTCTCCAGGACGACCCCTCCTTTGGCAGTACAGCTAAACTGAGATGGGAAGAGATCCGGGACTTTCGGGAATGTGAGCACCTTGACGACCTCGGGCTGAGCAGTGATCTGGACTGGCTCGCCACCCAAGAGTGGGAGCTGGAGCAGGGATACAGGAGATTGTTTGAGGATGCTCCCCCGCTCGCTCTCACCCCGATGGACATGGCAGAAGAGCTGCCAACAGAACCCGGTGGTGCCAACCTACTTTCAGGATCTTCTGCTGGTTTGGAGCACCAGGGTGAGGAGGCAGTCGGCCCCTCTCCCCAGCGTCAGAACGCACCCCAGGCCTCAACTGCTACAGAGGAGGTGACTATCCTGCAGCCGCAGCGCAGCATGCCGTCCGGGGAAAATACAGAGGACTCAGGAAGTACCGTTCCTGCAGAACCTGCAGCGGAGCAGAGTGACCAAGTACTTCGGACACCTACCAAGGTCAGTTGAAGTGCACCGGTGGATGGGACTGCGGTCTCCACCAACGAGAGCCGTCAGGACAGCGGTCCACTGTGGAAAGAGGAGAACTGGAAGACAATGGGTGAGATTGAGGCCCACCCAGGCAGATGGCCCAAGGGCTCACCAGGAGACACAGAGTCCCAATGGAGTGCTCCTGCTCAGGGATGGGTGGAGGAGCTAGCGACAATGTCATGGCCCGCCAAGGAAGAGGCTGCGGTCCTTTCCACGGAGCCCAGGAGATGTGAGGCAGTTTGCCCGGATTCACCACTTGCATCAGCTGACTCTTCAGTGTGTGAAGAGGATAATTTATGTATGGGGGAGTGGTTCCCCAACCCAGCAGCAGAGCTGGCATCGGGACAGGGGTCGGCTACCCTCTGCCCCCAGCTGGAGGCTCCAGAAACCGGGGAGAATATCGGGTGCCAGACGAGGGAGGGGGAGACTAAGGCTCCCCCGTGCAAATTGCTGGCGTACCCGGCAGGGAACCCCGAACCCCAACCAAGCGCTCCTACCCACCGATGGATAGAGGAGTGGGGGACAGCAGACATGCTACGGCCCGCTGTGAAAGAGGCTACGGTTCGTTCCACGGTGCCCGAGAAGTGCAGGTCAGCTAGCCCGGGGCCCTGGCTGGTGGCATCAGGGATCAAGGATAGCCATTCATACATGGGGAGCAGCCCCCCACTTCAGCGGAAAAACTGTCACCGCGGCAGAGGACCACTAACCTCTACCCCTGCCCTGCCACAGCAGAACTTGAGGAGAACTACCTTCTCACCGAGGAGCCCCAGGGACTGACAATCCGCTCCTCTCCTGATCTACAGACCAAGCTCCTGGCCTCCACTGCTACGCAGGAGGCAGAGAGCCTACAACTCCAGCACAGCAGGCCATCTGGGCCGGAGAAAGCATCAGACTGGGCAAGTACAGTTCGTCAGGAGCTATCAGCAGAAAGCAGTGCCAGTGATGGTGCACCGCATTACGAGTTCCAGGGTGGGGAGTCAGTCGGTCTCCTTCCACAACAGCAGCGGCTACCCCAGGTAGAGAGTACTGGCGGTACCTCTCCCCAGCGACAGGTAATAATCCCGGAAGGGGAGATGGCAGGTCTTGCTCCCCAACGTTTTGAGCCCCAGCGTGAGGGTGGAGGTGTCCCCTATGCCAAGCAACGGCGTGCTGCTGCTCCCATTCCCCAGGATGTGGGAGACTCCCATTGTGGAATTGTTGATGGTGCTGGGATTTGCAACTGGGTGACCCCGAGACGCTGGGCAGACGGCCCAGATCCACAACCACTTTTTCTGGAGACACCGGTCACCCCATCTCCCACCCAGCTTCTGACCGAGGCACCAGGAAAGGGTGCTATCGGCCCGTTTTTCCCGCGGCTGACTGTGGCACCGGGAGAAGGTACAGGCGGTATCCCTCCCCAGCGGGTCATTGCCCCAGGAAATGGTGCCAGCAAGGCTGCCCACCAGCGAGGGGCTAGGAGACCAGGAGGAGAAAAAGCCCTCAACATCCCACCCGGGCCAGTTGTTTCCTCATGGCAGGGTACCAGCCCCGGGTGTCTGTATGGTCTGTCGGATACCGGTCCAGACCAAGGGGGCAGTTGGAGAAGCCCGGGGGCCAGCCTCCTCCCTACGGACTATGGACCGAAAGACTATCGGGGGTTGGCAAAGCATTGCCCCAGCAACCCAAACGTGAGACTATTTAAAGACACTTGCACCTGGACATCCCCAGGCGGACCCGTAGAGGGTCTCACCGGGTCTGCCATCATGGGACTGGGGGAGCTATGTGACGGATCGGCCGCCACAGGATTTATTTAGTTTAATTTCATTCTTATTTTGTTATATTTTGTTTACCCTTTATTTATAGGAACTAATTTCCTTTGTTAGATTTAGTGTAAAACTGTTGCTAGACTTCTAATTAATCATGTTTTTCCCCAGCACCATCCTGCTAGTAACCACGGAGTACATGCGTGCTACAATGTATCCGTCACTGACGTAGCACACCACGCTTCAAACTCCAATATACTTTATGCTCAGTTATATTGTATGGTTTTAAATGTATTGTCAATTGCTCATTTTTAGTTTTAAATAGACTTATATTTCTTTAGTCAAATGTGTTTTATTTAAAGATACTACCTGCCGCTAGTGTCAAATGCTTTCCTTTGTATAGAATGTACAATAGGTTTGAGTAATTTGTGGATTATGCAAAAGACTTTCTCTTTGGGTATCTGTTATCTGTTTACCTGTCTGAAAAGGCTGGGAGTCACATTGTCTCAGCCACCCACTATCTGATTCCCTTTACAATGGGTTATGTAAATCACTGTATGTGGTCACTGTGGGGTCAAGACTTCATCTGCATACAACCAGTGGACCAAAGTGAAGACTGAAGAGGACCTGAAAGAAGCCTGCAATGGTCTTGGAACCAACCAATCAGAACTGTTGGGGTGGGCGGGAAGTCTGAATGTGCATGGCTGTATTTTGTATATAAGCACTGTCTGTTCCTATTCTAAATACACTCTGATTTACCTACAACCTATACTGCGTCTCGACGAGTATTTGGGAGGGCATAATCACTGAATCCTTCGCTTCCAGACCATCCAGGGACCGCTGCCAATCTCTCTCCCACCTTGCTAGCTCGCTACCCGGCTAAGCTCTCCAGCAAGACTTGGCGCCGCAGATGGAGCTACCCCTGCAGGGTAGCTGATCTGTTACAAGGTGTATTTATGAGGGAAAAAGGCATTGTTCTCCCCTGGCCCGCCCTCAGCCCTCCCGGGGTGATTTCTGCCACTGCCCGAGCCATTGCCCAATTTCTCTTTGTTAACCTGGGCCCCCCCCCCCCGCTGCGCGCAGCCCTTATCTTGGGGCTTGGCCCCAGCTCGTCTGGTGAACTTTCCGGGGCTCTGAACGAGCGGGGAACAGGGGAACAACAGGGAAAATCACATTGGGGTACTTATAAAAATAAGGGCTAACGAACTTTTAATAACACACAAATAAATAAACACAACTGTTGTACTGCGCTACAGCGTAGTGGCGGCCGTCCCATCACAGATGGGTTTTGAGGGATTTCTTGAACGCCTGAAAATCAGGGGAGAGTTTGATAATGCGAGGCAAGTCATTCCACAGGACCGGAGCTGCCCTTGCGGAGTCTTGGAGGCGAGAGCTGGCAGCGCGGGTGTAGACAGAGTACAGGCGGAGGTCGCCCGCCGACAGGACGTGGTTATAATTAACAGTCGCTTCAGGATATGATCCACTGACCATATTTCAGCCAGATCACACACAATAAGTACCTGTCCTAATACACAGGAATCCTGCCTATCACAAACACTAAAACATGTAACCATTATTATTATTCTTTATTTATAAAGCGCCAGCATATTCCGCAGCGCTGTACAATAGGCACAGTATAGACAGGGTTACAATACAATACATTGAACAACATTTGACAAACAGTACAGGAGGAGATGAGGGCCCTATTCCCGTAGGAACTCACAATCTACGAGGGTTGGGGTTGGAAACAGGGAGGAGAGGACTGCAAGGTGAGAGTGATTGATGGTTGCGTCAGTGAGATGGTGGTAGGCTTCCCTAAATAGGAACGTTTGAAGGAAGAGAAGTTAGGGGAGAGTCTGACAGAACGAGGGAGAGCGTTCCAGAGAGTGGGGGCTGCGCGTGAGAAATCCTGCAGTCTATCATGAGAAGAGGTGATGCGGGGAGAAGCTAGGCGCAGGTCACTGTTTGACCTTAGGGAGCGGGCTGGGGTGTATTTGGTGATTAGTGAGGACAGGTAGTGGGGAGCTGAGTTAGTGAGAGCTTTGTAGGTAAGGATAAGGATTTTGAACTTAATTCTGCAGTACCCAAAACAATAACATACAGACCCCCCCCCCCTCATACACAAAATTAAACTATTATTTTTTCAAAATTCCACGTCTATAATGACAGATTAATGCAGACACACAAGGAGGAATTCAAAGACATACAATGACACATTTACATGATCCCCATCACAGCCACACACACATTGAAGCAAAAATCACACAAGACATCCTGAGACCCACTAACAGATGAAATGATCAAATTCCTGCTCCATATTGGGTGCTTCAACGATCCCAAGAGGCCAATTCCAAACGCAGATATTGTACAAATAAGGAATCCGGGCACTCAACATGGCTGGCAAAAGCAACTTTTACTGGGTGAACATTGGTGACAACATTTTGGCCAACAGAAATGGAATTTAGCAAGACCCAGCATGATAAAAGCTATTTCTGTTGCCGGAACATTGTGACCAATGATCACTCAATAAAAGTTGCTGTTTGTACACTGCCAAGTGGAGTGCATAGATTCCTCAGTTGTACAATATACACACAGGTACCGGTACATACAGATTCACAGAGGCAATGATATATGCATAGACTTGTCACAAAATGCACCCAGCTTGCACGACAGCAGAGATCCAACTGTGCCCATTCCCTTCTTCTATAGGCTGCAACCCACTAGGGACAGGCTGCTTGTCAATGGCTCCTCCACCCCTACTACATTTTCCAATCACTAATGCAGTGGTTCCCATACACTGGCCCTCAAGTACCCCAACCCTTACTGGCCAGGTTTGCCTGATATCTGAGGTATAACACAAGCAGGGGTGGACTGACAAGGCTCAGGGCCCCTGGACCAAATAAAGCAAGGGTTCCCTCAGACTCCATCCATGATCCAACTCTTTCCCACCCAAATCCTTCCTCTAGCCTTAACTCTAAGCTCTTGTGAGACCATGCAGGTCCGTGGAGTGATTCGCGGAGGGAGACTGGGGACTTTTTCCCCTGTCCCACTCTACTCCCGGCGCCCAGAAGCGGTGGATCCAACTGTTTGCGCCATGGGATGAGAGGAGAGTATCTTATTTTTGGGGGGGGTTTCAGCTGTTGCTAACTGATTCTGCAGAAGCAGAATCACTTAGCACCAGCTTCTAGCTGTGGTTCACATTTTCATTAGGACTTTGTAATCCTAATGCTAATGACAAGTGCAAAGTACAGGAAGCGAGCGCAATCACCGATGCGGTAATGAATTTATTAGCCCATTAAGTTTCAAAATGTAATATGGGGGGCATGCGTTATTCTAGAGCTAATGCTCACATAGCTGAGCATCAATGTTAGCGTTAAGATCGTAATAAGGCCAGATAAAGTTTTGAATATCCTGAGTCTGCAGCATAAAGGATATATAATTTGTCTGGGTCCTATAAGAATTCATGACTTCAAGTCACATTTACACATGAGCAGAAAACCCCCAAAAAACAGTTAAAGTGAGCTCAGCACTAATGGCTGCGCCTCAGCAGTGAAGTGTTAACAGAACACTCCACTTATCCTGACCACTTAACATATTTAAAATTGTCAGGATGTGTGGAGTGCCCCCTTTAATGTTAAAATGCAGGATGAAGTGGGGAAGTTTCCTCCACTCCAGTGGCGTAGCGTGGGTTGTCAGCGCCCGGGGCCAGCCAAGAATTGTGCGCCCCCCCCCAACCTGTGGACACGTTAGCATGCCCTGATTCCCTTCCACCATTAGGGCATTGAACCCCTTAACTGTGATACAGCAATTACTCTGGATACTTGGTTCCATGCCCACAGTAGGCCACACCCATACAAACCCCACCCATACAACGCACAACCTACATGCACATTGTTGTGTTAAAGAATTTATTTCTTCACAATTTTCAAACGAATAATTTTAACGAGTTAATAAAATCCACTCAGGCCCCCAGCGAATTGGGGAATCTATTGTGCCCCGTCCAGACTTACAAACTGCCACTGCTCTGCTGCTGTAGCGGTCACACACTCATGGCAGCTACGGCCGCGGCACAGTAGGTCCCTGTGGCACACGTGGGAAACTGCCGAACACCTTTCAGATTTAAAAGATACTGTACATTACTGACACACCTGTAGACACTGCACTTTACAGAGCTCCACAGCAATAAAACTCCAAGTAATGTGCAGTGTGTATGAGCGTATCACAGAGCTCCTCAGCAATGTAACTCACAGGACACGCTGGGGTGTAAGAGCAGGCACATAATCCACAGCAATGAAACCTGCAGGACACACTGGGGTGTTTGAGCAGACACATAATCCACAGCAATGAAATTTGCAGGACCCGCTGGGGTGTAAGAGCAGACACATAATCCACAGCAATGAAACTCGCAGGAGACGCTGGGGTGTAAGAGCAGACACATAATCCACACTAATGAAACTCACAGGAAGCAATTTTTTTTATATATTTACCACTATGTAGAAGTTTGGGGCCCGACCTGGCTATCCTAGGTGTCCTCCTCCTGTCTCCCAGTGTAGAGAGGACGCAGGCTGCGGCTGGGCTGCATTGTTGAACAATCCATGTGCTTGCCCTCCTCTTCTGTTGCTGCGTGCAGAGCACTACACGCAGGCACGTGAGGAAAGGGGGCGGAGTCACATCAGGGTGCCAGGATTTTTGAATGTCGGAGGCAGGCAGTGTGTGAGTGTTCTGCCTCACTGACGGACAGGCACAGTTCAGTGCTGCTGCTCTGAGTAGACAGCTCCGGATTCAGACTCAGAGTCTGAATCTGGAGCTGCGAGATTGTGAAACTGGCGGCAGGGCACACCGGGGGGCCCACTTAGCCAGCCAAAACTGGGCCCCCGCGGGCCCTCGGGCAGTGCCCGATGAGTCAGTCTGCTCCAGTCCCGGTCGATCTGCGCGTACGCAGCTATGCACGGCACTGGTCCCTCCGGCTGCCATATGCCTCCCGCCCACCTGGAAAGCGTGGCGCCGGCACGCTGCGTCACCGGCATCACGTGACACTCAGCAGGGCACGCCTTTCCGGATTCTCCTTCCTTGGATTCGGCGGTGCGGCTGATTGGCTGGCTGGGAAATATTAGGGGTGCAAATTTCAAATTTGCACCCCTAAAAAAATCGCGCCCGGGACCACCGCCCCGTTGGCCCCCCCATGCTACGCCACTGCTCCACTCCATCCAGCGCCACCAGCAGTCACAACTGACGTCGGCACACAGGGAGTATGCCGACTTCACGATCTCTGAGACCAATCACATAGCAAGCGTTCTCAGAGGGGCCTACATAAAGTTCACAAGTACTGTTGCGCACAGTAGCACAAACTGCGCACAAAAGCCTCGCACGTGAGGGAGAAAATGGTAAGTAAAAATCAGGGTTGGCCCTCCATTTTTCAGTGGATAGTTCCTTTAACACAAGTGCCCCCTGGCCCATATATCTTATTCAATTAAATATATGGCCCAAGTTGGGTCACCTTAACGTTGAGTCAAACTGTGTGGCTCACTCAGGTAGGCTGTGGCTGGTTGGCACTCGAGTTGCAGGCAACATGCTCCTTTTGGCCACCGGGGTGGAAAATTATGGGCTCTAGCGGGCAGTGGCTGTACTGTGTTGAGAAGGATAAATCACTGCCACTGCCTATATAAAAGCGAAATGCCACTCGCACGTAATCACGATATCTCCAGGACCGTAAAGCCTACAAGCTTGAAATTCGATTGTTAAACACGGTGTATCATGTCTATATCCAATATTCAAAATTACCTAAGTAGGTAAATACTTCACCTAACTCATGGGGGTAACCCTTGATTAACCATAAATACACACAGGTGAAATATTAGTATAGTCTAAAATATAACGGGGGTGGGTATGACACATCTGCATTGTAAACATCGTGGTCCAATGGGTAATTATTTTTTTTAAACCATTTTGAAGAATCCGGCCGATCGCTGGCTGCAAAGGGAGGACGCGCTGAGCACGTCAATCCGCAGTGAAGTGGTTAAATAGGCTCCTGTGACAACTGTATAACCCGAGCTATAGAACAAGATACTGCAATTCTATGGATCAATTTAAGAGTAATGGGAGAAAGATCTAAACAAAGTAATCTTATGTAGAAAGAAATCACTATACAGTGAAATAGGAGCGCTAAAGGTTAAACAAAGATCACATGTATCTCAATATATATAAAATAAGAAGACAAGACAAAAAGAAGATCTATTTTTCTTTCTTTCTCTTGTTCTTATTTCTTGCAGTGGAATAGTAAATCTGTTAAATGGCATCGACTTCTAAAAGAGACAAAAAAAGAATCTCATTGCATAGTATCAGTATACACAAAAAAAAAAAAAAAAAAAACAGAAAAAAATAAGATTTTCCACTCACAAACAGGGAGTCTACGAGACTCCAAATGTATGCCTTTAAGCCTCTTCTGGGGGGCTCCACCCATCAGCAGGAAAAGAAATTCGCAATCCTTATTCTTACAGACTTGATAGTAGCTTTAGACCAGGAGTATACTTATGATCTCGAGGAAGAAATCAATAATAGTGTAATACTGTAAATTAATTGAGAATAAAAAATCCAGAGAGGATTACACTCACGTGTTACAGAGCCTCTATTGAAAGTGGCTCTGTATAAGCACCTGGGACCGCTAATCAGAGGGGGTCCATCCTCGATACTGGATTTCCGCTGGAACACAGCTCCGCCATAGAACAGTTCAACCCAATGCACAGAGATGTAGCAAGTAGAGAGGTAATTGCAAAAAATAAAATAAAATAAAAAATGATAATAAATAAAAATGGCCAAAATAGAGAGCAATAAAAATTTATTAAATAACAAAACACCAAAATTGGTGGTTTGTTATTTAATAAATTTTTATTGCTCTCTATTTTGGCCATTTTTATTTATTATCATTTTTTATTTTATTTTATTTTATTTTATTTTTTGCAATTACCTCTCTACTTGTTACATCTCTGTGCATTGGGTTGAATTGTTCTATGGCGGAGCTGTGTTCCAGCGGAAATCCAGTATCGAGGATGGACCCCCTCTGATTAGCGGTCCCAGGCGCTTATACAGAGCCACTTTCAATAGAGGCTCTGTAACACGTGAGTGTAATCCTCTCTGGATTTTTATTCTCAATTAATTTACAGTATTACACTATTATTGATTTCTTCCTCGAGATCATAAGTATACTTCCGGTCTAAAGCTACTATCAAGTCTGTAAGAATAAGGATTGTGAATTTCTTTTCCTGCTGATGGGTGGAGCCCCCCAGAAGAGGCTTAAAGGCATACATTTGGAGTCTCGTAGACTCCCTGTTTGTGAGTGGAAAATCTTATTTTTTTTTTTTTTTTTTTTTTTTTTGGTGTATACTGATACTATGCAATGAGATTCTTTTTTTGTCTCTTTTAGAAGTCGATGCCATTTAACAGATTTACTATTCCACTGCAAGAAATAAGAACAAGGGAAAGAAAGAAAAATAGATCTTCTTTTTGTCTTGTCTTCTTATTTTATATATATTGAGATACATGTGATCTTTGTTTAACCTTTAGCGCTCCTATTTCACTGTATAGTGATTTCTTTCTACATTCTAGTTTTGGAGTGAAGGATACACTCAACTAGTGAGCTGCTTAAAAGTATATTGCTTTGCTATTTGATCTAACTCTATAGCGCCCTCACACTATAACCTTCGGGTTTTTCTTCCTTCTCTAAAGTAATCTTATGCCTGATCCCGCCTGAATGATGAATCAAAGATCACCATGGAAGCAGTATGGAATCATGATCAGATGATTTTCAGCTGCTTGCAATTGACACATGTGATGGCCAGATGCTCTTTGGGGGCCTCGATATAGACCTACTCCTCTGGAACGACACTAGCTCTTGAGGAAGATGTGGGTTACAACAGCGAAACACGTGTTGAGCTTGTCTTAAGGATGTATTATTGTTTTTAACAGTATTGGGTCTGCCATGGAACTAGGAGCATCATATATCCAATATCACTGATGATGACTATTTTCACTCTGGGCAAGTTATGTCTTGGTTTTGGTGACAGCTTGTATTATACAACTATATCAGTGACGTGCGGTGAGATCAGTGGTTGGTGAGGCACTGGCTATTATCAGAGCCAGACATACACAGGTTACGTAGGTGCAGGGTCATTGCTCCTCAGGATCTGGCTACTCTCAGTGCTACCCAGGATCTGGCTGTTCTCAGTTCTCCCCAGGAACTGGCCATTCAGTGCTCCCCAGGATCTGGCTACTCTCAGTGCTCCCCGGGATCTGGCTGCTCAGTGCCTCCCGGGAACTAGCTTCTCTCAGTGCTCCCCAGGAACTGGCTGCTCTTAGTACTTCCCAGGAGCATTGTAACAGAGGTCAGGGTGCTGCTCCTCTATTAGGTTCCTTTGGACAAGTGGTTCTGTATTAGGATGCTTTGGGCAGGTAGTTCTATATTAGGATGTTTTGGGAAGGTGGTTCTGTAATAGGAGGTTTTGGGCAGGTGGCTCTGTCACATGACTGTCCTGCGCCAATTAATGCATGGGAGGCATGCCTCCTATGCAGACGTTTTATGAATGGCTTGGACCAATAGCGCTTTCCTATGGGTCCAAGCTCTTCCATTGCTCTCCTAGGGCCTCTGAGGCACTGGGAGAGCAATATTCAGGAAGTGGGCAGTGCTCGGACGTCTGCTCATTGAACAGACGTGCCACACTGCCCACTTCGTGGCAGCCTATGCGATTTGCGTATCGTCCTGCTACGCAAATTGTGTAGGCTCAGGCTGCTGGGAATAAAAAATGTGTAGCGGATGGAGAAGATGGCGGGGGAACTGCAGAGCAGGTGAGTTTGACTGCAATGCAGCCCTTAATGGCAGGCGAGGCTCTGCCTCACCTGCCACCCCTGACCTCACGTCCCTGAACTATATTAAGGATCAAACTAGGGAGAGAACAGAAATCTTACAAGATCTAGGGCGTTGCAAGGGCTAATAGCAGTGCATTGTACAAATTCATACTTCTGCCCAGTGGCGTAGCGTGGTTTGTCAGCGCCCGGGACCAGCCAAGAATTGTGTGCCTCCCCAACCTGTGGACACGTTAGCATGCCCTGATTCCCTTCCACCATTAGGGCATGGAACCCCTTAACTGTGATACAACAACCACTCGGGATACTTGGTTCCAGACAAACAACATGGTCCTCTAGGGTATAAACAGCTGCAGACTTGAAGTTGTGAAAATGAAAGGTCTTTTTATTCCAGCATAAACAAACACCACACTTGCCTTTGAATCACTATTGCAGGTGATTAAACAAAAAACTACAAATGAAAACTAGGGATGCACCGATACCACTTTTTTTTAAACACTGAGTACGAGTACCGATATTTTTTAAAAGTACTCACCGATACTTTTATTTTCTGTCATGTGAACGCTTTCCAATAAGAACAGACCTCATAAAAATGTCCCCAGCTCACATGTATATATCCCCCAGATACATATACACAGAATGTCCCCAGCTCACATGTAGATTGCCCCAGCTCACATGCAGATTGCCCCAAGCCTCACATGAATATGCCCCAGCTCACATTGATATTGCCCTTGCCCCAACTCACATGGATATACCCCAGCTCATATGGATATTCCCCCAGCTCTCATGGATATGCCCCATCTCACATGGATATTGCCCCAGCTCACATGGATAAATTGCCCCAGCTCACATGGATATTGCCCCAGCTCACATGGATATTGCCCCAGCTCACATGGATATTGCCCCAGCTCACATGGATATTGCCCCAGCTCACATGGATATTGCCCCAGCTCACATGGATATTCCCCCAGCTCTCATGGATATGCCCCATCTCACATGGATATTGCCCCAGCTCACATGGATATTGCCCCAGCTCACATGGATATTGCCCCAGCTCACATGGATATTTCCCCAGCTCACATGGATATTGCCCCAGCTCACATGGATATTGCCCCAGCTCTCATGGATATTGCCCCAGCTCTCATGGATATTGCCCCAGCTCTCATGGATATTGCCCCAGCTCTCATGGATATTGCCCCAGCTCACCTGGATATTGCCCCAGCGCTCATGGATATTGCCCCCAGCTCACCTGGATATTGCCCCAGCTCTCATAGATATGCCCCAGCGCACCTGGATATTGCCCCAGCTCACATGGATATTGCCCCAGCTCACATGGATATTGCCCCAGCTCACATGGATATTGCCCCGCTCTCCTGGATATTGCCCAGCTCTCCTGGATATTGCCCAGCTCTCATGGGGCCGGATGCCATGCAGGGGGTGGGGGCCGGAGCCATGCAGGGGGGGGCCAGATGCCATGCAGCGGGAGTGCCCGGTCCTAAACAGCGTGAGAGTCCGTGTTGAAGGGGAGGCGGCTGCGTGCGTGCACAGGTCACACGGTCTGGCCAGTCAGGTGGTACAGAGACTCAGTACCACCTGACTGGCCGGACTGCGTGACCTGCGCACACACGCTGTTCAGGACCGGTCACTCCCGCTGCATGGCATCCAGGCCCCCTCAACCCACGGGCACTTGGGCGGTGCCCGAGGGCCCGACGGGTCAGTCCAGGCCTGCTCATTGGGAACTTTTAGGGGTGCATAATTTCAAAAGAAACAAAACTGCGCCCGGGGCCACCGCCCCCAGCCCCCCCCACGCTGGGGCAATATCCATATGAGCTGGGGCAATATTCATGAGAGCTGGGGCAATATCCATGTGAGCTGGGGCAATATCCATGTGAGCTGGGGCAATATCCATATGAGCTGGGGCAATACCCATATGAGCTGGGGCAATATCCATATGAGCTGGGGCAATATCCATGAGAGCTGGGGCAATATCCATATGAGCTGGGGCAATATCCATGTGAGCTGGGGCAATATCCATGTGAGCTGGGGCATATCCATGTGAGGCTTGGGGCAATCTACATATGAGCTGGGGCAATCTACATGTGAGCTGGGGCAATCTACATGTGAGCTGGGTGTCATGTAGCTGATATAACACTCCATGCTTCAAACCCCAAGAGACTTTATGTTCAATTGTATCGTGTGATTTTAAATATATTTTACATTGTTTGGTTTTAGTTTAGTGTAAAATGGCGTAACTTTAGTTTTAAATATACTTATATTCTTGTAGGTAAATGTGTTTTTGTATAGCCAGTAAACAAGCTTTACTGCTGTGTAATTTATGCAACAGGGCTTTTCCCCTTATCTGGCTGCATGTTTAATTCAAGAAATCTGTGATAGAACAATAGGTTATGCAAATGTTGTGTGAGCTAAAGGCTAAAGAATGTAAAGAGGAATGTTTATTGTAAATATCTAACTGACATAATGTAATTAGCATATTGGTAGGACGAGGTGCATCATTTATGCAAATTATGACTGTTGGATTTCAGCATAAATGGTGGCGTTTTTGTTCATTAAAAGGTCAGAACTCTCAGAGCTCAGAGAGAGAGAGAATCCTGTTTTAAAACATACAGCCGCGTCTGGTGTTTTATTTCAAACTACGCTACACTCCACACTCAACCTCAGAAGGCAGAGAGCGACCTTCTGGAAATTCCTAACGGCTCCAGGGCAGAGGAACAGAAGCAGGCGGGTCAAGCTGCTCGAGGCGCTGAGGACAGCTCTCCCAGTAGCCGGGCTGACCACAACGAAGGGGTGTCTGGAGAGTCAGGACAGGCGAAAGAGAACGGTTCCGTCACACTGGGGACATTCTTTGTATATGTATCTGGGGGATATATACATGTGAGCTGGGGGAATTTTTATATGAGGTCTGTTCTTATTGGAAAGTGTTCACATGACATAAAATAAAAGTATCGGTACTCGGTATCGGTGAGTACTTTTAACAAATATCGGTACTCGTACTCAGTGTTAAAAAAAAGTGGTATCGGTGCATCCCTAGTTTTCATTTGTAGTTTTTTGTTTAATCACCTGCAATAGTGATTCAAAGGCAAGTGTGGTGTTTGTTTATGCTGGAATAATAAAACCTTTCATTTTCACAACTTCAAGTCTGCGGCTGTTTATACCCTAGAGCAGGGCTCAAAATTTCAAGTCCCAAGCTACTAGCTAGACCTTAAAAGTTACTCGCCACCAGTTGCCCCACCTATCCTGCTCTGAACTCCGCCCCTAAACACACCCTCTTAAATTATCTTATGAAATTATTCTGAATAAAACCATAACAGTGTAAAGTTACAAAAATAAATAACTTTAACTAGACCGAGACTCCAGATACATGTATACCTAGACATCAGATGCCAGATACATGTATATCCAGACATCAGACGCCAGATACATATATACCAGACATCAGACGCCAGATACATATATACCAGACATCAGACGCCAGATACATGTATATCCAGACATCAGATCCAAGTAATATCTTTCATTAAGTACAGACTCCTCTCCAACAGTTTTTAGGACCAAATTAATTTGGGGTTTATGCATCCGATATATCAAGTGGAACCGAATACTCTTTTAATTGTTCGTATGCCAGATTATCAATAGAAATTAGAAGACCCCAGAGTCAGTTTTCCCCCTTGGATGCTTATACAGATTAAACCATTAATATTCGTGTGCGATACTTCCATCTTTCCCATGCAATTCATCTCCCCCATTCTCCTGCAATTCATCCCCCCATTCCCCTGCAATTCATCCCCCCCTTTCCCCTGCAATTCACCCCCCCATTCCCCTGCAATTCACCCCCCCATTCCCCTGCAATTCATCCCCCCATTCCCCTGCAATTCATCCCCCCCATTCCCCTGCAATTCATCCCCCCCATTTCCCTGCAATTCATCCCCCTCCCTTTACCTGACATCGCGAGTAGTAGAGTGAGGGGGCAGGGATAATCCCTGCTTCCCTCACTCGCTGAGGCACGCTGAGTCCTCCTTCACACTGTGCCCGGAAGAGGAGGAGCGCAGCGTGAAGGGACATCCAGCGTGTAGCAGTCAGGTCCGGTTAAAGGGGGGGTGGGAGAGGGAATTTGCACCCCCCTGTTGTGACACTTTGAGGGGCAATTGATTACTCACGCCGGATGTTTCCCATCTCTGGTCATGCTGTACCCGGCATGCCCTCTGTCTCTCCATGCTACACTCTCACTGATGCTGCTGTGGGGAGACGGGATGAACCGCTTTCTTTATACCAACTGATGAAGCTGCTGTAGCAGCGAAACGCGTTTTGGTTATGTTTTTATGGTTTTATTAAATACTTTTTTACTTGACCTATGGAGAGTGAAGGATTCCTTTGCTGCTAAAGGGGGTTGGTGTATCCCAATATATACCAAAGTGCTTATACGGAGCCAGTGGGTCTGCACAGGCTCATCATCACGTGAGTTCTCCATATTGCGAACTTCTTTTAAACCTTTGCTTTGACAATATTATACCATGGTCTGTGTTCTCTTCTCCATATGGTTGATGTGAGAAATCTCTGATACCACACGAAGACGGGACGGGGTCATCCCTGAAGGGACCCACTGCGTCTGTATTGAGCCTTGAATCTATAGGCTCCACCATATGTGAGTGCATTCATCCCACAAATTCTTTCCAATTGTACAGACATACTACGCTATATATTTGTGTTTCTTTTTTCATATGTACCCCAAACCTTATAATTACGGTTTATGAGCCAACATCCATACGGATACATACAGGGTAAATATATTCACGGCAATAGCCCACAAGGTGTGTTTGCTGTGCTATTTGCCTTTACGGTTGTGGGGATTTGTATAGGCGCTTTTCTCTTTCTTCTTTCATTTGATATATACCCAACTAATTGATCATGTGATTTCGCAGTAACCTACACCATTTACTCTGGTACCTCTCTATTTCCTGTTTACTCCCCTCCAACACCTTTCACTATAATGTTTATCCCACTATTGCTTCTCTTTTCTTTATCATCTCTTCTCTCTAAAACTACTCTCTCCTTCTATACACCTTTCCAATTGCCCCAGGATGGAAAACCAGTGCCAATACACCACAGCCTGCTCAGTTCTTTTAACCTATCAGCTGAGTGCTGGTGGAGAGTGTTAAAATCCAGCCCTCCTACCCCCACACAAAGATTTAAAACTCTACAACCACATTACCAAAATAAAACTCTGTCCAAATTCCTATTTATTCTGCTACTTTCCCTGGCAAACGATGTGGAAACTAACCCTGGTCCTATAGGTGACACAACCTTTAGTCTCGCCACTAAAAAAAGGCCTCTCATTTGTGCACTGTAACATCCGAAGTTTACTCCCTAAATTGGATGAGCTTCAGGCTTAGTGTTGCTATTACAAACCCAAAATCATTGTGCTCAAAGAGTCATGGTTAACCCCAAAAGTACCAGACTCTGCCATATCAATACAGGGGTGTTCATGTTATAGAAAAGACAGAGCAAAGAGAGGAGGGGGAATTGTTATTTATGTTGAGGAGTCCATAAAGTTCACCCCCTTACAGACTTCTAGCTCTCCTGTCACCTTTGATTTCCTCTCTGGTATAATGGAGATCCCATTCAGTAAATCAATCATTGTTGCTGGGTTCTATCGTCCACCGAGCTCTCCAGTGCACTCCCTCTCTGGCATATCTCAAATCCTTAATAACCTACTTGCCCAAAACCAAAAAAGTGAACTGCTGGTCCTCAGCGATTTTAATACAGATTGCTCACTGTTTAAAACTTTGCAGCTAACTCAATTAATCTCCTCCCCCACTCGCATTAATATGAAAAGCCCTAACCATACCTTGCTGGACTGGATTCTCTCCTCATCTCCTGATAGAATACAGGAGGCAGGCATTCTTGCTAATAGCTTTAGTGACCATTGTCTAGTGTACTGTGTGCGCAAAATAAAGGCCTTGAAATCTTCCAAAGGTAATAACCACCAGGTCTTTCAAGAAATTTATTCTTGAATCCTTCCTAAGTGATCTCAAACAGCTCCCCTGGTACAGGCTAAACCTAATCCCAGACCTAGACTGTGCAGTTGAATACTTTCAGTCTGAGCTCCTGCAAGTCTGGAATTCCCATGCCCCGCTGCATAAAGTGCGAGTAAAAGGGACCCATCTCCCCTGGGTTACAGCTGATCTTACACTAATGTACCAGCTTAGAGATTCACTATGGTCAAACTTCAAGAGTACTGGTTCCATGAACGATCAATACGAATACCAAAAATGCCGGAATGAATGCGATAAACAAACAAAAATGGCCAAAGCCCATTACTTCAATGAAAATCTAAACAATAACATATCAAACCCTAGAAACTTTTGGAGAACCATAAGTAACATACAAGCACCACCAGTCCACTCCCAGCCGGCTGCTGTCAAAGTAAACAACCAAACCCTGCAACACCCCCTAGATGTAGCAAATGCCTTTAATGATTATTTTGTTGGATGCGCCACCACTTTGATTGCCAAGCTAGGAAATGACATGCAATCAGAGAGGCCTCATGCAGGTCAGGCCCCTCCAACTGTGCAAAGTCCCTGTATCAGACAGGAATTCAGTTTTAGACCAGTGCCTGTCAGTGTCGTTACTAAACTTCTCCGTAAGTAAAAAATGAAATACCAGTCTGGACCTGATCAAATACCAGCAATGCTGCTGAAAATCAGTGCACCAGCAATTGCAAATTCTGTCGCAACCCTAATAAATGAATCACTGGCGACTGGATACATACCCAAACTCTGGAAGACTGCGAGAGTGGTACCTAGCCATAAAAGTGGTGACAGTACTTTGGTATCCAACTACCGTCCGATATCGTTGCTCCCTGTAATGTCAAAAATCTTGGAAAAATGCGTCTACACACAATTACGTGATTATTATCAATATTGGAACTACTTAACCCCGGATCAATCAGGCTTTCATCCAAATCACTCAACTACAACCGCCCTTTTAAAAGTCTGCAATGATATCCAAGCTGGGATGGAACAAGGAAACCTAACTGGAGCCATCTTCCTTGATTTTGCCAAGGCCTTTGACACGGTAGACCATGGCATCTTGTTAGAAAACTTAAAAACTCTGGCATTGGTAATAGCACACTAACCTGGTTTTAATCATATGTATCCGACCGATCACAATTTGTGTCAATTTCTGTCAGCTCCTCCCTCCTGCTCCCAGTCACTTGCGGTGTACCCCAAGGCTCAATACTAGGCCCCTGCTATTCACAATATTCATAAATGATCTGCCCAACGTCTGCAAAGCCTCAACTGTACATATGTACGCAGACGACACTGTAATCTATACCAGCAAACCAAATCTCCCGCAGCTGGAGGCCGTGCTGCAAGAACAATTCACAGAGGTAGAAAAGTGGATCAAACACAACAAACTTTTTTTAAATACTGACAAAACTGTAACGATGCTCTTTGGAACAGCACCTAAACTACACAAATTGCAAAATCCCCATCTATGTGTTGGGACAAAATCAAATGGCACGCTGACCACAGTCACTTCTCTCAAATATCTAGGTATGTGGTTGGACCCTAATCTATCCTTTGGCCCCCACATCGAAAAACTCTCATCTAAACTTTACCCCAAACTAGGTGCCCTGTACAGAAACAAATCCTGCCTGAGCCCCGCGGTAAGAAAGCAGATTGTACAAAAAATGCTTATGCCGGCTATTGATTACGGAGATGTAGTGTATGCAGCGGCCCCGCAAACACACCTTCAGAAACTTACTACATTGTATAACTCCTCCTGTCGCTTTGCATTACAATGTAACTACATGACCCACCATTGTGACATGTTAAAAGAGCTAAACTAGCCATCGCTGGAGTCTAAACGCACCCTTCACCTTTCCAGCCTGGTGTTTAAGAGCATTTCTGGGAAGCTGCCACCCTACCTGAATAGATTGCTTCCCCCAGCAGCTGTCAGGAACCTGGACGCCAGCGCAGCAGGAAACCTAAAAGCAAGCCAGTTTCCTGTAAGGAGACTGGTAATTCCTCTACAACCAGGCTGATCCAGCAACCAGGTGCTGACTACGATATCCTGATTCCCCTCTCTACAAAAAGGAACCACCCCCAAGACACAATGCTTCTGCATTGTCTTGGTGCATGCCAAGCTGTCAGGGAGCTGCCTCTTGTTACTCTATCCAACTAGACCCTAACTGTTCTGTCTCCACCAGCATTCCCTTCCTCTGTGCCTGTATTCCACAGAAGTCTCAGAACCTGCGTGCCCAGCATCCCGCAGAATCCGCTGTCTTGTATTCCAGAAGTCTCAGAACCTGCCTGCCCTGCATCCCGCAGAATCCGCTGCCTTGTATTCCACAGAAGTCTCAGAACCTGCCTGCCCTGCATCCCGCAGAATCCGCTGCGTTGTATTCCGCAGAAGTCTCAGAACCTGCATCCCGCAGAATCCGCTGCCTTGTATTCCACAGAAGTCTCAGAACCTGCCTGCCCTGCATCCCGCAGAATCCGCTGCCCAGTATCCTCCCGCAGAATCCGCTACCCTGTATCCTGCAGAAACCCCAGAGCCTGTTGCTCTGCATTGCCAAGACCCTTTACAGACCCAGGAACCTATGCCTCCATATATTTCTCTTTTGTCATAGTTTAGTTTAGTATTGTCTTATCTTGCCTTCAGTTAAAGTTATTATTGTTTATTCAGTGTGTTCCCTTCCCTTCTATATTCATCTATTGATTTTATATTCTATGAATTCCTAAATAAACCCTCTTTTGTTTATACATCAACAAACTCTCAGCAAAGATCATTGCACATTGGGCTCAAGTCTACCACCCCGGAACCAGCTCCTTACAGCAGCTCCCTCATCCTATAACCTCCGATCCAGGACCAGCACCTTACTTGCAATACCACAATACAAAAAGACAGTGGCTCGGTCCTCATTTTCCTACAGAGCACCACAATTATGGAATAACCTCCCAGACACCATCAAAATCTTCCCCCAGTCTTAAGTCACTCAAGAGCTCCTTACTAACATACCTCAATACAGAATGCACCTGTAAACATGTAACCTAGTGACTATATTTCCTACATATTTATTTTCTGTTAATCTGTATATTTGTGTTGTGTTTTTTTTTTTTATATCTTGCATTGTATTACTTTGTATTTCTGTAACTGTAACACTTCAATGTTCTTGAACCCAGGACATATTTGAAAACGAGAGAAATCTCAATGTATCCTTCCTGGTAAAAATCCTTTATAAATAAATAAATTAATTAGTCAACGGTGTCGGCTTTTTCCGGTGGCTGCACTGCGTGTGCGTGTGATCGGCTCCTGCTCAGGTTTTTCTGGCGTTTTCGGCTGGTTAATCCAGATGTTTTTGCAGGTTTCGGTGTGCGATCGCCCTCGTTTTGCGGTGAGTTTTCGGCGGGTTTGTGGCTACCTTTCCCTGCAATTCGGGGACCCTGTGGTGCTTGCTGAAAACACCGTAGGGTTGACGAAATGGGATTGCCAAATCGAACCGAATTGAAGAGAACGAAAAGTCACCGAACGTGCGGTGGCTTTTCGGTTCTCTTTGAATAACCCTGTATGCATTTCAAAACCTTTGCCTGAGTGTCTCCATTCATATATGGTATATTTTTGCTCTATATGGGCTTCTGTTTATCCTTTCTCAAAACCTTTTTTTCATTTCTCTTTGCTGCCTATATGTGGTTTATAATACTCCCACAAACTATGGGTTATATGTAGATAAAGGGTACACTTGTGAGTGACCTGCCTTTTATACTGACCGTCCAGTCCTCTAGGGCAGTGTTTCTCAAGTGGTGGGTCGCGACTCAAAAGTGGGTCTAATGCCTGGGACCCGCTGATACATCTTAACTGTGGCAGTGGGTCCCAGACGGCGCGGCTACCTCTGAATGTTCCCAGTCGCCACCTAGGACTCGCTGCATCAGGTAAAATACTCTGTAACGGCAAGGTGGGCGGGGGAAATAATCTGTAATGGGAAGGTGTGGAGTGGAACTCAGTGACTGGTGGCTCTGTACTCCCAACACCAGGAGCCACTGTGCACAATGCACATCTCAGTGAAGCAAAGTATATTTATATAGGCCAGCCTCCCATGGAGGCGTTCTTTGACTGGCTTGAACCAATGGTGCTTTCCCATTGGTCCAAGCTATTCCATTGGTCTTCAGTGTCTCTGAGGCACTGAAGAGGGTAGGATCAGGAAGTAGGCAGCGCCAGATGTGCACTGCAGACTTCTCAATCTCTTGGCCAGCTTGAGTTTATGCGATTAGCACAATGCACAGCTACGCAAATTGCGCAGGCTCAGGGAGGGCAGGCTGCTGCGAAAAAAAAATGTGCACAGTGGCAGAAATGGACAGCAGGGGAGTGCGGAGCAGATGAGTTTGTTAAGTTTTTTATAATATTTTATTCTTCACTCAGTAGTGATTTAAATTAGAGTTGCTTTGTCTACTATCACCCCAGACTTTGAGACACTTATTAAGAGCAAGAAGCATCCTCAGTTTTCCCTAAAGTTCTAATTAATTTCATATGTTTCAATTACAGTTTATTTTATTGCGTTTTTGCCTCAACAGCACTTTTGTTTTCACTAGTTATGTGATTACTGCACTATCCATTTTGGAAAGAGTCCCCATTTGTTTTCAAAATTGTTTAAAAAGTGCATACATTGTAGAATATTGCGCCCGTTGTTTTGTGGAATAAATTATAATGTTTCTGAAATTCAATTATTTTTGGGTCATGACTTAATGACCAAGGACAACTGTGGGTCCTGAGGGTCCATGGGTTGAGAACCACTGCTCTAGGGGGTTGGTACTAGCCTTATAGGGCTGTATATATACACCATAGGTGTATTAGGGTGTGCACCCAAAAGTTCAAACAGACACATTATATATATATATTGTGAGCTGGGAAACAGGTAGCGGGTGCAATTGCTCTCTGGGGTGAGCACTCTTGCAAGGTTCAGAGACCAGACCAGTGACTTTTCTTCAAACGGGGGTACATTTATTGCAGCAACCCACAGGTTATACACCACACTGTATATTGCTCAAAATAAACAGTTCAAAAGCAAAGAAAATTCCTAGCCGTGTCCCGGCCCCTAACTAAACATACAATAGCCCTGACTAACAACCTTTGCAAACCTAGTGTTTGTCAGGCTTCAGAAAACCAACCTTGTGCTCCAGCAGATAGAGACCGTCTGCTCCCCAGACTCCAGAGCGATGTCTGTTTGCCTCACCTGCACTAAATTGCCACTGAGGCAAAGTGCAAAACCAGGTGCTTAGAGGTTCCGGAAGGTGTAACACATAAACCCCGGACAGGACCTTTCCTTGCTCTCTACATGATGCCCTGTTACATACCCTCCCCCCTTGTTTCAACCCCCTGGGTGGACCACTGTCACCTACACAAGCGTAGACTCTGGACAGAGCATCTACATTGGCCATTTTTTTACCCGGTCGATGCGTCACAGTGAAGCTGTAGTCCTGCAATGCCAGAAACCAACGATTCACACGTCTATTGGTCTCCTTTTTTAGAGCCATCCATTTGAGGGGAGCATGGTCAGTCACAAGATCAAACTGGCGCCCTAATAAATAATATCTTAAGGCATCCAATGCCCATTTAATAGCCAAACCCTCCTTCTCAATCAATCACTGCATATTTCTGTTCATGATCGTTTAGTTTTCTGCTTAAGTACACTACAGGGTGTTCCTCACCATTATGTACCTGTGACAAAACTGCCCCTAGACCAGCATCAGATGCATCAGTTTGGACTACAAAGTCCTTGGAAAAATCAGGGGAGTAGAGGATTGGCTGTGCACAAATAGCCCTCTTCAGGACCTGGGAAGATTCCTCAGCTTCTGGGGACCATTTGACCATTAAATTCTTCCCTTTGGCAAGGTCTGTCAAAGGGGCTGCAAGAGTTGCAAAGTTTGGGATAAACCTCCTGTAGTATCCCGTTATCCCAAGGAAAGCTCTGACTTGTTTTTTACTGGTGGGACGTGGCCACTCCTGAATGGCTTCTACTTTGTTTGGCTGGGGTTTTATGACTCCACGCCCAATCGTGTAACCTAAATATTTGGCTTCCTCTAACCCCAGGGCACATTTTTTTGGATTAGCAGTGATACCTGCTCTATGGAGAGTTTCCAAGACAGCTTGGACTCGAGGCAAATGAGATTCCCAGTCAGTGCTATGTACTACGATGTCATCCAAGTATGCTGCAGCATACTGTTGGTGGGGTCTCAAAAGTTTGTCCATAGCTCTCTGAAATGTAGCAGGTGCATTTTGTAATCCAAAAGGCATCTTTTTATATTGAAACGAACCCTCAGGGGTTGGCATTACTACTGTAATTCTGTCCTGCATCTGCGAAATATGCTCAATAATGCTTTTGTGGGGTGTCTTCTCCCCCTCCCAGGTCTCTTTGGCTATGTCCAGAAGTCCCCGAGGGTGTCTCCCATAGAGTAATTCAAATGGAGAGTACCCTGTAGAGGACTGAGGAACTTCTCTGATGGCAAACATCAGATATGGAAGCAAATAGTCCCAGTTTTTCCCATCCTTGTCAACAACCTTTTTCAGCATGCTTTTTATGGTTTTATTAAATCGCTCTACTAGTCCATCGGTTTGAGGATGGTATACCGAGGTTCGCAAATGCGTCACCTTAAACAACTTGCACAATTCTTTTGTCACTCGTGACATAAATGGGGTACCTTGGTCCGTCAGAAGGTCCTTAGGGATCCTGACCCGGCTAAACACCTGTAATAACTCCTTAGCTATATTCTTGGCTGATGTCTGGTGTAGGGGAATTGCTTCAGGGTAACGGGTAGCGTAATCCATAATGACCAGGATATACTGATTCCCTCAGGCAGACTTCGGAAGCAGGCCCACAAGGTCCATAGCAATTCTCTCAAATGGCACCTCGATTATTGGCAAGGGTACTAAGGGACTCTGAAAATGAGGTAGGGGTGCAGACATTTGACAAACCGGACAAGATTTGCAATAGTTTTCAATATCTTTTTGTACCCCAGGCCAGTAAAACCTCTGTAAAACCCTTTCAGTGGTTTTCTCAGTACCTAAATGACCCCCCAATAAGTGTCCACGGGCAAGCTCCAATACCACCTTTTTGTACGGTTTGGGGACCACTAATTGCTCAATAATTTCATTGTTCTTTTTATACACACGATATAGCATGTCATCATTACTAATGAAGTAAGGAAAAGAGAGCCTATTCCCTGGGTCAACAGGTTCCCCATTGATCATCATAACATTTTCCCAGGCCCTCACAAGAGTAGGATCCTTCCTCTGCTCACTACCAAAGTTCTCTCTATGAGTGTTAAGATCTGCAAACTCTAGAGTAGCTTCAGTTTCAACAGAGGGCGGTCTATCCTCATTGGCTATAGGGCCTTCAGACTCTTCCAATTCTCCTGCCAAAACAGAGAAGGGAAAGTCTGGGGACCCCCAAGAGGGATCCTCTGAATACAACTGCTCTGCAGCATCCATGTATTCAGATTCAGTCTCTGGTTTAGAAACTGTGGCACAGTCTGGGTGTTCCCAGAGTTCCCAAAATTCAGGAAAGTCTCTCCCTATAATTACATCATGCACCAAATGAGGCACAACCCCAACCAAGTGCCTCAGATCACCCCGTGCGGTTCCAAACTTCACAGCTACTATAGGATACTCCCGAGTATCACCATGTACACACACTACAGCAACCTTTTTAGCCTGGAAGTTCACAGAGCCTATCAATTCAGCCTTAATAAGGGTTACTAAACTTCCAGAGTCCAGCAAAGCTGTAACATGCTTATCATTCACAGTTATTGCACACATGTGTTTTCCCTTTACTGGCACCGCGGTGCATGAAACAGTGGAAAACAAAGACTGCCGTCTTTCCTTGAAAGACAAGTCACACTGCATAGGCTCATCAGTTAATGGACAGTTCGCAGCTAAATGCCCAAGTTCCTGGCACCGAAAACATCTTACATTCCTCAGGTTAGGTCTGCTGACGGGCACTGGTGTTCCCGCTTTGGAATGCCAACCTCCCCGGTTTAAATCAGCAGTTTTTCCCTCTGCCTCCTTGCCACGCTCACCACCCACTTTCCCTGGAATAGTCTTACCGATTGCCGAGGGAGGCCTTGGTTTTGGGCGGAAAGTCCATGGGCTCACCGGGGAGGCGTTCAAATCCTCAGCTGCAAAGTACCTCTCAACAATCTCCACAAGCTGATCCACCGACTTGGGGTCCCCTTGGGTTACCCACTTTTGCAAGATGATCGGTAAGGATCTTAGGAAGCGATCCATGACTACCCGCTCAATGATCTGTGGCCCCGAGAGGGACTCCGGTTGCAGCCATTTTCAGACCAGGTGGATGAGGTCAAACATCTGTGACCTCGGTGACTTCCCAGCTTGGTAGTACCAGTTGTTAACACGCTGTGCTCGCACTGCCAAAGTAACACCTCGCCGTGCTAGTATCTCCAGCTTGACCTTGTCATAATCCATGGCATCCACAGACTCCAAATCATAATATGCTTTCTGGGATTCACCGGTTAGCAAGGGCGCCAGCAATTCTGCCCACCGTGTCTTAGGCCATGCTTCCCTCTCAGCGGTTCTTTCAAATGTTAACAGGAAGGCCTCTGGATCATCCTCTGCTGTCATCTTGGAAAGGAAGCGACTGACATGGATGGGTGAGGAGTTGTCAGAAGAATCTGCAGCTTGCAGGGGAGACCTCTGTGCCAGAGTCTGTACCACCTCCGTCAGAGTCTTGCGATCGCCTTCAGCAGCAACTGCAAGCTTTTCAAATAACATTTGTGTCTGTTCCTGTACAGCACTGATCTGCTGCTGCGTGTGCAGCACCTGAGTTTGCTTCTGCAGAGCATTTAACATGTCCCGCTGTGTAGCATTAGCCTGTTGCTGTGCTGCATTAGCCAACACCAACTGTTTTATAACATCCTCAATTTTTTTTTTTTTTTTTGTCATTTCAGTAACTGGCCTTTTAAATACCAGGTTCTTGCTATCACTTGCCCAAAGTTCTCCACCATATGTGAGCTGGGAAACAGGTAGCGGGTGCAATTGCTCTCTGGGGTGAGCACTCTTGCAAGGTTCAGAGACCAGACCAGTGACTTTTCTTCAAATGGGGGTACATTTATTGCAGCAACCCACAGGTTATACACCACACTGTATATTGCTCAAAATAAACAGTTCAAAAGCAAAGAAAATTCCTAGCCGTGTCCCGGCACTAACTAAACATACAATAGCCCTGACTAACAACCTTTGCAAACCTAGTGTTTGTCAGGCTTCAGAAAACCAACCTTGTGCTCCAGCAGATAAAGACCGTCTGCTCCCCAGACTCGAGAGCGATGTCTGTTTGCCTCACCTGCACTAAATTGCCACTGAGGCAAAGTGCAAAACCAGGTGCTTAGAGGTTCCGGAAGGTGTAAGAGAGAAATCTGGGTGACACATAAACCCCGGACAGGACCTTTCCTTGCTCTCTACATGATGCCCTGTTACAATATATATATATATATTACACACATATTCACGCCCCCTTATGCAAACATACACAGACAAACACTCTCGCATTCAGCCAAAATATATCATTACTATAGGGGTCATTCACAGAGCGCCGAAATGTCGCCGACTGTTGTTCCCTGCACTTCGGGGAATCAAATTGCCCCACCCTGCGGTGAATTCACCATTCATTCACCGCAGGGCCCCCAAAGTGCAGGGAATCAGCCACTTGCAACAGGAACCAGGATGCCGCGATCGGCCGGAGGTGACTGCGAGAGGACAGCGAGGGAGCGCAGGGACAGGTATGTAACAGCCCAGGTGTGGCTTGGTGGTTACTGCTTTCAGCATTGAAATTTAACCCGAGCCACACTCGGGAAAGCCGCCAGGCGGCTGAATAAATGCATCGATTTTGAGATATAAAAATATGTCAAAATCGGATCGCCGGGGAGGTTAACCTCTTGCTGTCAAGCACCAATATTTAGTCTCCTACCTGTATCTCACAATGATTTATTCACTATTCTTACTTTGTAAGAGTGCAGATAGAAGATATTGCGGCGATTCTAGGAGCAATACCAGCCTTTTGGGTGCAGGGCAAGGGGGCTGAGACAAGGACACAGGTACTGAATTTTACGCACAATAGCATGTTTAAAGACAAATACATGCATTTACAGACACGGCCATACAGTGCAGTGTGTATGAGCGTATCACAGAATCCACAGCAATAAAACCCCCAGCCATGTGCGGTGTGTATGAGCGTACCACAGAATCCACAGCAATAAAACCACAGTAATGTTTGCTGTGTATGAGCGTATCACAGAATCCACAGCAATAAAACCCCCAGTAATGTTTGCTGTGTATGAGCGTACCACAGAATCCACAGCAATAAAACCCCCAGTAATGTTTGCTGTGTATGAGCATATCAAAGAATCCACAGCAATAAAACCCACAGTAATGTGCAGCGTATGAGCATATCATAGAATCCACAGCAATAAAACCCCCAGCAATGTGTATGAGCGTATCACAGAATCCACAGCAATAAAACCACCAGTAATATGCAGTGTATATGAACGTATCAAAGTCCACAGCAATAAACCTCCCAGTAAAGTGCGGTGTTTATGAGCATATCACAAAGTCCACAGCAATAAAAACCCCAGTAAAGTGCGGTGTGTGTGAGCCTATCACAGAATCCACAGCATTCAAACCCCCAGTAATGTGCAGTGTGTATGAGCCTATTACAGAATCCACAGCAATAAAAACCCCAGTAATGTGCAAAGTCCACAGCAATAAAACCCCCAGTAAAGTGCAGTGTTTACGAGCCTATCACAGAATCCACAGTAATAAAACCCCCAGTAATAGGCTCATACACACCCGCACTTTGCTGGGGGTTTTATTGCTGTGGATTCTGTGATAGGCTCATACACACTGCACATCACAGAATCCACGGCAATAAATCCCCAGTAAGGTGCAGTGTGTATGAGGGTATCACAGAATCCACAGCAATAAAACCCCCAGCAAAGTGTGTTGTGTATGAGCTTATTACAGAATCCACAGCAATAAAACCCCAGTAATGTGCAGTGTGTATGAGAGTGTAGCACTGTATTTAACTTGGTTCTGAGAATGGACACATTATTGCTGCTAGAGGGAGCCAGAGTCCAATGTAATGTATTGGACTATGGACTACTGGAAATCTCTGGGAAGGGGAAGGAAGTGAGCATGCTGGCGGCAGGAAGAGAGAGCATCGTGTGCAGCGTGGGCAGAATGAGACGAGCGGTGCATGAGTTCAGTCACGAGAGAGACACTGTCCGGGACCCAGGCTAGATTGAAGCTGAGAATCGGTGGCATCCTGTGCTGGAAAGATCGGGGAGAGTGTGTAATCGAACTGCAGTGTGTTCCGCTGAGCTGTTCCGGTGGCAAGAGAGTGTTGGAGAAGGACCTCGTGTAAGGAGGCCACGGACGGAGCCGAGTGCTGGCGGCATTCGGTTCCTGGCTGAGGAGATTCGGTTCGGGAGCAGGGATTTCGGCAGCACCGGGTTCCAGACGGCAGAGAGGGACTTTCTGGCAGAGCACATCGGTCCGGGACAAGCTGTTCATCGGTTGGATGAGAGGCCTCCAGCCTACAACTCTAAAAACAGTGCACATTTATTGATTGTTTCAAATTGCAGGGCCCCAAAGTTGTGTAGTCGAAGATATTTATATCTATATATATATTATGGACTTAGTACCCGGGTACCCTAGGACACAAATTAATGAGCATACTTGAGGGGGACTTAAACCAAAAGAACTGAGAGCTTTATTATCCGTTTCTTCGCCGTATATATCTGCTTTACGTATTACGTCAGTCATTCTAACCTGATTGATTTCATGCATAAAGTATATGTATATCCAGGGCCGCCATCAGGGCATTACGTCCCATGCTGCCGTAAGGGGCCCGGGGGGCCCGGGTCGTCGGGGCCCCGTTGGCAGCAGCGGCGCCCTTCTTCAGCTCCGGTATCAGACTCTATGAGTCCGAATCCGGAGCTGTGTGTGTCTCCCCCTCCTACCTTGGCAGCTTTGATGGCTGGCTGGGCGGGGCCAAGCAGCATGCAAGGGCCCTCCCAAGCATGCTGCTTCGGCTCTGCCCCCTCCAGACAGTGCTTCTGGCCGGGCCCTCCGTCTCAGGCAGCTTCAAAGAAGAGTGAAGCAAAGAAGAGAGGAGCAAAGAAGAGCAGAAGAAAAGAAGAGCAGAAGAACAGAAGAGCAGAAGAAAAGAAGAGAAGAAGGAGGACAGGGAAGGAAGATGGCGGAGTGGTGAGCCAGGGCCCAGACCCCGACCCCAGGCCCAGCCAGGTTACAGTCCCTGACCCCAGGCCCAGCCAGGGCCCAGACCCAGCCAGGGCCCAGACCCAGACCCCAGGCCCAGCCAGGGCCCAGACCCAGACCCCAGGCCCAGCCAGGGCCCAGGCCCCGACCCCAGGCCCTGCCAGGGCCCAGGCCCCGACCCCAGGCCCAGTCAGGGCCCAGACCCCAGGCCCAGCCAGGGCCCAGACCCCAGGCCCAGCCAGGGCCCAGACCCCAGGCCCAGAACCAGGACCAGACCCCAGGCCCAGCCAGGGCCAGAACAAGCCCCCAGGCTCAGCCAGGGCCCAGGGACAGACCCCAGGGCCTAGGTCCAGACCCCAGAGCCCAGGGCCAGACACCAGGGCCCAGGTCCAGACCTCCGGGCCCAGGTCCAGACCCCGGGCCCAGGTCCAGACACCCGGGCCCAGGTCCAGACCCCAACCAAGCCCATCATAAACACCGCACATTACTGTGAGTTTTATGGCTGTGGAGCTCTGTGATATGCTCATACACACTGCACATTACAGTGAGTTTTATGGCTGTGGAGCTCTGTGATATGCTCATACACACTGCACTTTACTGTAAGTTTTATTGCTGTGGAGCTCTGTGATACGCTCATACACACCACACATTACTGCGAGTCTTATTGCTGTGGAGCTCTGTGATACGCTCATACACATCGCACATTACTGTGAGTTTTATTGCTGTGGAGCGGTGTTATGTCCTTTTTTTGTTGTGGAAGGGGCAAAAGGATTTTAAGGGTTGAGGAAGTTTACAGGGGGGCATCGTGAGGTTCAGTAAGGGGCCCCATCATTTCTGATGGCTGCCCTGCGTATATTCATTGCCATTTATTGCTTCAGTAAGGTATAATTTAGAAAATACACTACGGTGTGCTGGTGTACAGTAAATTGTTAGTGCGGTGAGACTATCCTGGGGTTATTCAGCGACTCCTTCGAGGGTGAACGCTACAAGGGTATCAGAGAATCCACAGCAATAAAACCCCCAGCAAAGTGTGGTGTGTATGAGCTTATTACAGAATCCACAGCAATAAAACCCCAGTAATGTGCAGTGTATATGAGTGTATCACAAAGTCCACAGCGATAAACCCCTCAGTAAAGTGCGGTGTTTATGAGCATATCACAAAGTCCACAGCAATAAAAACCCCAGTAATGTGTGGTGTATAAATATTTTTAATATAGAAAAGTTGCCCCCTCTCCTGCTTTCTTTTTGTAGGGAGGGGGTTGAATATCCGTGGTCTAGAAGTGGGGGGGTCGAGGAGGGGGAACCCAGCTGGCCCCATCCCATGGATAGCCGCTGGGACCCTTAACCCCCGCAGACCTGGCGGCAGCCTCTGCTTCCCTGGTGGCCTGGTGGCTGTGGGGTGCTGCATTGAGATCTGTGCTTCGCGCACAGACCGCAGAGCACGTCCAGTGACTGGACACGAGCTGAGCGTGGGCGATCGCAGGTGACCTGTCACCTAACCGCCTGCGCTCTGACACAGTCAGTGAGTGCCGGCGGTCAGGTGACAGGTCATCAGCGATCACTGGCACTCGTGTCCAGTCACTCACTGTGGGACGTGCTCTGAGGTCTGTGCGCGAAGCACAGATCGCAATGCAGCACCCCACAGCCACCGGACCACCAGGGAAGCAGAGGCTGCTGCCAGGCCTGCGGAGATGAAGGGTCCCGGCGGCTATCCATGGATGCGGCCAGCCGGGACCCAGAGTGTTCTGTGGGCCTGCGGGGTGTGCCGGGGGCCGGCATTAGGGTATGCCCAGGCCAACCGGCACACCCTGTGCGCACGCCTGTGATATATACCTCTAATGCTCTGCTATTTCCAGGCTAGCCCTGTCATTTCAGGTGCTGTATAGACTAATTTTTTTATGGATTATACAGGTTTCTGGTCTGCCATGGAATTGGGAGCATTATATGTCCGATATCACTAACAGGGTTATTCAAAGAGAATCGAAAAGTCACCGCACGTTCGGTGACTTTTCGTTCGCCTAAATTCAATGCGATTTGGCGATCCCATTTCGGTGACCCTGCGGTGTATTCAGCAAGCACCACAGGGCCGTCATAGTGCAAGGAAAAGCCACCGCAAACCCGACGAACACTCACCGCAAAACCTGGCGAACGCACAACGAAACCCGCAAAAACATCTGGATTAATGCCGCCGAACACGGAGAAACCCGAGCAGCCGCCGATCACAGCGCAGAGCAGCCGCCGGAAAAAGCCGACACCGCAGACGAATGGAGTGAAAAAAACCCAACAAAACAGTACGCTTGCATGTTTGAAAAGTGAAACGCTGTTTGCAAAGAAACTACAGAACGAAAATGTCTGGAATTTACATATAAGGTCCAATGAATGATAATGAAAAGAGCTGTTACAGAGAAAAGAAAAAACGATTTTAAAAAAATATATAAATTTTCGCGAAAAATGTGTAGCGCTTACTCCCGGAGGAGCCGCTGAATTAACCTCGGGTTAGTCTCACCGCACTAGGGAATAACTATACACCAGCACTGTTGTGGATTTTTATAGATTATATTCTTTACTGATCCCAATAAAGCAGCATATATAACGTAGATACAGTATTTAAACGACAGGATTTCGTAACGCAGGAAAAACACGCGGCGGCAAAAGAAAAAGATTAACCCCCTCAGTTCTGGAGTGTAAGTCCCGTGAATAATAGCTCAAAAATGTGTATGTGTATTGTCTCGGGTACCCGGGTACTGTATTCAATTGGCCAGTGAATGAAATAAACAATCTTCGACTAGTCACATTGGGGCCCTGTGGATTTAAACAATACTGCAGCGTGCGTTTCTTATTTTTGGAACTGCGGCCTGGGAGGCCTCTCACCCATCCGATAGACAAACTGTCCAGCACCCGATCAAGGATCTTCTCCCGCCGTGCACTGGGACTCTGTGCCACTGGATCCGCTCCCTGCTTGTCGAATCTCCGCAACAGGAACAACGATCCACCGCCTGCACTCCCAATCGATTAGCACGGTCTCCTCACTCGGGGTCCAGCCGGAACCAGATTTCCATCCAGACCTCTCAGCGCTGCGTAGGTAGGTCTCAGTAGGGTCACCGTCCCGATCTCCAGCACCAGTGAGGCAGCGCCTGTACTCTGGCCTGGTCACGATCCTTGACAGTTTTCACGTGTGTCCTCCACCTTTCACCGCTCAGCTCGCTCTGCCTCTCCCCTGCACGAGGCTGCTGATGTCTTTCCTCTTCCTACACCACCCACTTCCTGTGCTCACGCAAAGCATGATGGAAATTGTAGTTCAGTGTTTGTCCAGCATAGTCCATTATGTCTCTATCTCCCTCTGGTGGTCATAATAATTAAATCCAGCAAAACACTGTCTTTAAAGCAGCGCTACAAATGCATAAAAAATCCTAAAATATCTATACATAAAGAAACTTTTTACTGCAAAATATTATAATCAATGGTTTATTAGATGTTGAATTAAAACGGGAATATTTTTAACATTGAAGCCTATGGGATTCTCCTGAATAAACCTGTTGAATGAAACCACCGAACAGCAGGCAATTTCGGCAACTTTTCACTGCTGGTTTTTATTCTCTGAATAGACGAAGCATTGCTTCTCTATGGGGATTCACTGCCCTCGAACAGGCAACGAACAGGCACCGTATGTGCAGGCAATTCGCAAACATTTTTTTTTTTTAGAAAGGATTTTACCAGGAAGGATACATTGAGATTTCTCTCGTTTTCAAGTATGTCCTGGGTGGCAAGTATGTACCGTTAGGTGTCTTGCCCAAAGACACTTACTGGAGAGGTTGCTCGCTGGGATCGAACATTTGGCGAACTGCCTGCTCTCTGAATAGCCAAATGGCCAGGAAAGGTAACCGTATGCTGAATTTCACTGTTCAGTTACCTTTCGGCCACTATTCAGATCTCTTTGAATAACCCTGTAAGTATTTTATATCTGGGCAAGTTAGGTCTTGGTTTTGGTGACAGCTTGTATTAAACTATATTAAGGGTCGAGGAGAGAACATAAATCTTACAAGATCTAGGGCGTTGCCAGGGCTAATAGTGCATTATACAAATTCATATCTCAGCCTGAGCTGCTCTAATTGTTTAGATCTTTCTCCCATTACTCCTACATTGAACCATATAGATGTAGTATCTTGTTCTATAGCTCGGGTTATACAGTTGTCACAGGAGCCTTTTTAAAAGAGTAGACACATGTAATTTCAGGGTTTTTCAAGGGTGAATATTGGTATTATACTATGCATTTCAAAACCTTTGCCTGAATTGTGTTAAGTGAGAGTGTATCGACATTATAGATGGTATCTTTCTGCTCTATATGGGTTCTTGTTTATCCCCTCTCAAGACCATTTCTATGACTTATTATTATTATTTTTTGCTGCCCATATGTGATTATGCCAACGATACACGTATCTAGATAAAGGGTACACCTGCCCTCTTTACTGACCGTCCAGTTCTCTGGGGGGTTGGTACTAGTCCTATAGGCAGGGCCGGATTTGCACCTCAGGAGCCTGTAGGCACACAAATGTGGAGTGCCCTACTCCCCCCCCCAAAGAAATGGAAAAATGACTATTTCAATTTTCGTTTTGAGGCAAAAAATGAGAAGGTGAGTTAATGCAGCATCACTGTGCACTTTATAATTGTAAACTGAGTAATAGTGCTGTTAGAAGAAAACAAAAAAGAACAATGTTTTAATAAATTTTACATAAATCTAACCTGGATATAGTTGATCTATAAGCAGGCCTTTCCAATGATACCTCATATGTCCCTCTAGCCCTTAGGGCCCCAGAGATACAGTGGTCTAAATTATTGCAAATTGTAAAAAAAAAATACACGCAGAGCAAGGCGCCCCCTTGTGGCAAGCGCCTGTAGGCACATAAAAAAGGGGAGGAAGGTTCGGTAGTGGCGCTCCTATCTAGATGGATTTATTCAAGTTAGTGCTGCCGACCTTTCACCGCTCAGCTCGCTCTGCCTCTCCCCTGCACGAGGCTGCTGATGTCTTTCCTCTTCCTACACCACCCACTTCCTGTGCTCACGCAAAGCATGATGGAAATTGTAGTTCAGTGTTTGTCCAGCATAGTCCATTATGTCTCTATCTCCCTCTGGTGGTCATAATAATTAAATCCAGCAAAACACTGTCTTTAAAGCAGCGCTACAAATGCATAAAAAATCCTAAAATATCTATACATAAAGAAACTTTTTACTGCAAAATATTATAATCAATGGTTTATTAGATGTTGAATTAAAACGGGAATATTTTTAACATTGAAGCCTATGGGATTCTCCTGAATAAACCTGTTGAATGAAACCACCGAACAGCAGGGCAATTTCGGCAACTTTTCACTGCTGGTTTTTATTCTCTGAATAGACGAAGCATTGCTTCTCTATGGGGATTCACTGCCCTCGAACAGGCAACGAACAGGCACCGTATGTGCAGGCAATTCGCAAACATTTTTTTTTTTTAGAAAGGATTTTACCAGGAAGGATACATTGAGATTTCTCTCGTTTTCAAGTATGTCCTGGGTGGCAAGTATGTACCGTTAGGTGTCTTGCCCAAAGACACTTACTGGAGAGGTTGCTCGCTGGGATCGAACATTTGGCGAACTGCCTGCTCTCTGAATAGCCAAATGGCCAGGAAAGGTAACCGTATGCTGAATTTCACTGTTCAGTTACCTTTCGGCCACTATTCAGATCTCTTTGAATAACCCTGTAAGTATTTTATATCTGGGCAAGTTAGGTCTTGGTTTTGGTGACAGCTTGTATTAAACTATATTAAGGGTCGAGGAGAGAACATAAATCTTACAAGATCTAGGGCGTTGCCAGGGCTAATAGTGCATTATACAAATTCATATCTCAGCCTGAGCTGCTCTAATTGTTTAGATCTTTCTCCCATTACTCCTACATTGAACCATATAGATGTAGTATCTTGTTCTATAGCTCGGGTTATACAGTTGTCACAGGAGCCTTTTTAAAAGAGTAGACACATGTAATTTCAGGGTTTTTCAAGGGTGAATATTGGTATTATACTATGCATTTCAAAACCTTTGCCTGAATTGTGTTAAGTGAGAGTGTATCGACATTATAGATGGTATCTTTCTGCTCTATATGGGTTCTTGTTTATCCCCTCTCAAGACCATTTCTATGACTTATTATTATTATTTTTTGCTGCCCATATGTGATTATGCCAACGATACACGTATCTAGATAAAGGGTACACCTGCCCTCTTTACTGACCGTCCAGTTCTCTGGGGGGTTGGTACTAGTCCTATAGGCAGGGCCGGATTTGCACCTCAGGAGCCTGTAGGCACACAAATGTGGAGTGCCCTACTCCCCCCCCCCCCAAAGAAATGGAAAAATGACTATTTCAATTTTCGTTTTGAGGCAAAAAATGAGAAGGTGAGTTAATGCAGCATCACTGTGCACTTTATAATTGTAAACTGAGTAATAGTGCTGTTAGAAGAAAACAAAAAAGAACAATGTTTTAATAAATTTTACATAAATCTAACCTGGATATAGTTGATCTATAAGCAGGCCTTTCCAATGATACCTCATATGTCCCTCTAGCCCTTAGGGCCCCAGAGATACAGTGGTCTAAATTATTGCAAATTGTAAAAAAAAAATACACGCAGAGCAAGGCGCCCCCTTGTGGCAAGCGCCTGTAGGCACATAAAAAAGGGGAGGAAGGTTCGGTAGTGGCGCTCCTATCTAGATGGATTTATTCAAGTTAGTGCTGCCGACTAGGAGGTGGCACAGACTCTCGAGGGAATGTGCAAATAACGTCAAGAGAGGATAAGGGGGGTTCCTAGTGGCGCAATAGGTATTACAGGTAAATTTCTAATGCAGTGGGACACAAAACAGTATCAATGGTTGGTTGCATACACCATACACATTACAAGTTGGTACAAAAGTGCAGATGCAAATTCCAGAATATATAAAGTGCTAGTGCAGCAGTTTAGGGTATGCAATAGCACAAAGTGCATATACGACTACAAGGTGCAAGTCAGTGCAGACATATCAATATTGCAGTCAAAAACAAGGCTCAGGTGACAACGTCCAATGGAGTCCGCGTAGGGGCTGTACGCCAACGTTCCGTGTACCGAACGTTGGCGTACAGCCCCTACACGGACTCCATTGGACGTTGTCACCTGAACTTTGTTTTTGACTGCAATATTGATATGTCTGCACTGACTTGCACCTTGTAGTCGTATATGCACTTTGTGCTATTGCATACCCTAAACTGCTGCACTAGCACTTTATATATTCTGGAATTTGCATCTGCACTTTTGTACCAACTTGTAATGTGTATGGTGTATGCAACCAACCATTGATACTGTTTTGTGTCCCACTGCATTAGAAATTTACCTGTAATACCTATTGCACCACTAGGAACCCCCCTTATCCTCGCCTGTAGGTACATGCCTACTCTGCCTAATGATAAATCCGGTCCTGGTCCTCCCTTTGCAGCGGCGATCGCGGTGGCCCCTCGATGTCAGCCCAGCCTCCGGGATCCCGGCGGGCATGATAGACGTCATTGCGCCAGTACGATGATGTCTATTATAGGCACCCCCCCCCCGCCAGTGCGGGGAAGGTGCCAGAAGGGGAGGTCCTTTGGACCCCACTCCCTCCCCATCCGTGCGGGGCTCCAAAAAAAGGCAGGCACCGCTTGGAAGGGCACAGCCTGCCCTTCCAAGCGATATCTGTCTTTAACCCAGGCGCTGGATCGTGGTCCCCTCCCAGAACTGGCCGACATCTTGGATATCCCCCTGACGACCTGCGTCATCGTGCATAGCGCGATGATGTCAGTTCTGGAATTAACCCCTTGCTGCCACCTATGGTGGAGATAGGGGGATCATTGGGACCCCCTATCTCCCGATCCGTGAGAGCTAGGGGTTAATGTTTGACATCATTGGAACGGCCAGAGCATGGTCTTTCCAATGATACTAAACATGACCATGTGAAATGTAAAAACAAAAAAAATGAATAAAAAACTTTTGTTTTATTAATGCAGCAATATTGTTCTCATTTCAATTATAATGTGAACAATGATGCTGCACTAACGATTTATTCTATGGGGGCGTTTGCTAAAAAACAAGTAATTTCCCTCAAAGAAAATTTATCGAGTCCCCATTTCTAATTCTTTTAACAAGCACACCCCATAGAAAATATAACCGCAAAGGCTCGCATGATAAAATGTGGAGAAAAAAAAAAACACTTTACACAATGTAGATGATTGAAAATTCAATTTTTATTGCATTTTTAGTTATAATATTCAGGTAGGACATGACGAATACATATAATAATGATATATTATGAATCTGCCGAGTCTGCCGGAAAGAACGATCTATAATATGTCTGGGTTGTATAATAAAATGTGACTTCAAATCGCGTATAAACATGAGTGAAACCGGTAAAAATTAGCTCAGCACACAGGTGTGAAATGGCTCAGCAGTGAAAGGGTTAAAGCATGACTCCCATATTACATCCCGAACACTAACGGGTTAAAAATCCCATTAGCGCATCAGTGATTGCGCTCTCTTCCTTGAATTTACAGTGCTTTGCGCTCCCTATACTTAACACGGGGTGCGCAAAGAGTATTCTGTTAGGATTTAGTAATAATTTACTAATCAGGTACTCCCCTCTCATCCTGCGGCACATATGGTGGACCGACCCGCCACTACTGGCCGCCGGAAGCAGAGTGCGACTGGGGACAAATAGCCACAGCTTCTGCAATCTCACAAGAGCGAGATTGTGCAGGTCACGTGGACCGGCAGCACAAGCCTCCATGGAGTCCTATGAACTCCAGGATGTGTTGATACATTGAGCGTGAAGCGACACACAGCACCTGTAGGTGGCACCGCATGTTGACTCGCACTCCATGTAGCCACTCTTTTCCATCTCCCTCACTCAGACGGCATCATGTTGTGGCACTGAGCGGCAGGAGATGGAAAAATTCAACTTTGCCCCCGAAGCAGAGTGATGATAGAAGGGGAGGGATCTGCAGCATACGGCGCATGTGCGATCATGGGCATTCATGTATATCATGTGTCTGGTCTGGTGTGGGTTTACATATATATCTGAGGTCTGTGTGTGGTATCGGTACACCCCTACTCTCTATACATAGTGCACCTGTGTCCCCCTTTATACAGTATATGAATATATATACACAGGCACAGTTTTTTTCCGGTATTTCTTTTTTGAGATAGGATTTTACCAGGAAGGATACTTTGAGATTTCTCTCGTTTTCAAGTATGTCCTGGGTGGTGAGTATGTACCGTTTGGTGTCTTGCCCAAGGACACTTACTGGAGAGGTGCTCTTGCTGGGATCAAACCTCCACAGTCTCTCTCCTCGCAGAGCAGCGATGTTACCTCTACTCCACCCAGCCGGTACCAAAACATATCCAAGCTATAGTTATATAATGTATATGGGCTGAAAGTATACACTCTCAGGTTTAATTTTAAGGTATGTACATCCAAATTGGAGGAAGGGTTTAGGAATTACAGCTCTTAAGAGTAGCCATCCCCCCTTTTCAAGGGACCAAAAGTAATGGGACAATTGAATCAAAAGCTGTTTCATGGCTAGGTGTGGGCTACTCCTTTGTTATTTCTTCATCAATTAAGCAGATAAAAGGATTTATTTTGTTTTTGAAGCCTTACAATGGCCTGTTTCACTTGCATGGACAGCTCCTTTGAATGCATGATGTAGGTTCACAGCAATAGATTCCAAATGCAAATACCACACTTTCAGGGTTATTCAAAGAGCTCCGGATTGCTGGCGAAAGGTAACCAAACGAATTTCAGCACACGGTTACCTTTCCTGGCCATTCGGCTATCCAGAGAGCAGGCAGTTTGCCAAATGTTGGCGAATTGCCTGTTCGGTGCCTGTTTGAGGGCAGTGAAATCCCCATAGAGAAGCAATGCATCGTCTATTCAGAGAACAAAAACCAGCAGTGAAAAGTTACCGAATTGCCCTGCCATTTGGTGGTTTAATTCAACAGGAATCCCACAGGCTTCAATGTTAAAAATATTCCTGCTTTAATTCAATATCTAATAAACCGTTTATGATAATATTCTGCAGTAAAAAGTCTCTTTATTTTTAGATTTTTTAGGATCTTTTAAGCATTTTTCGGGATTCTTTTGCAAAAAAATTTTTCCGTTATTTTATTATTTTTTTAACGTTTTTTTCTTTTTTCTGTAACAGCCCTTTTTATTATCATTCATCGGACCTCAGATGTAAATTTCAGACATTTTCACTTAGTTTGTTTGCAAACAGTGTTTCACTTTTCAAACATTCAAGCTTAGGTGTCAGGTTGTTCCGGTGGCTGCTCTGCGCTCTGATCGGCTCCTGCTTGGGTTTCTCCAGCGTCATCGGAGGGGTTAATCCAGATGTTTTAGCGGGTTTCAGTGTGCATTCGCCTGGGTTTTGCGGTGAGTGTTCAGCAGGTTTTCGACGGCTTTTCCCTGCACTACGACGGCCCTGTGGTGCTTGCTGAATACAACGCAGGGTCACCAAAATGGGACCGCCGAATTGAAGAGAACGAAAAGTCACCGAATGTGCGGTGACTTTTCGATTCTCTTTGAATAACCCTGTGTGAGTCAGAGAGAAGCAGCAACATTAGGAGTGGCCACATCAACAGTTTGGTATATTCTGAGGAAAGAAGAATGCACTGGTGAGCTCAGCAACATAAAAAGGCTGGACATCCACGGAAGACAACAGTGGTTGATGATCACAGGATCCTCTCTATGGTAAAGAAAAACCCATTCACAGCATCCAGACAAGCGCAGGACACGCTCCAGGAGGTGGGCGTATTGCTGTTAAAACATAACAAGGAAAAAGAGTGTCATCTGCGCTCGTTTCTATGTGTTCCATGTACAACAAAAATTAGGTTTTTGTTTGTTTCAATGGCCATTGCAACGTAAGCCCACTCGCCACTTCAAGGCACCTCTTTAGAGTGGGTACCTAACAATTGTAACCAAAAGGCCGCTCTACTGCAGCAGCTCCAAGCCCCTCCAGCTGCTTTTCAGCGAAGGAGAGGCAAAGATGGTGGCTTTTATTTATACACGCACCAAACACTTCCCATTTGGGATCAAAAACAAAAACATGGAAAGAGGAACAGCTGCAGAACGACGGACTGGTGTTACAAGCATGAATACATAAATACAGAAAAAATGGCGTCGCGCCATACTCACTTATTTTCGGAGGGGCAGCAACTGCCAGGAGTAACAGCCAGTCAATGTATAAAACATAACAAGGAAAAAGAGTGTCATCTGCGCTCTTTCTATGTGTTCCATGTACAACAAAATGAGTTTTTTTGTTTGTTTCAATGGCCATTGCAACGTAAGCCCACTCGCCACTTCAAGGCACCTCTTTAGAGTGGGTACCTAACAATTGTAACCAAAAGGCCGCTCTACTGAGCAGCTCCAAGCCCCTCAGCTGCTTTTCAGCGAAGGAGAGGCAAAGATGGTGGCTTTTATTTTACCACGCACAAACACTTCCATTTGGGATCAAAAACAAAAACATGGAAAGAGGAACAGCTGCAGAACGACGGACTGGTGTTACAAGCATGATATACATAAATACAGAAAAAATGGCGTCGCGCCCATACTCACTTATTTTCGGAGGGGCAGCAACTGCCAGGAGTAACAGCCCAGTCAATGTATAAAACATAACAAGGAAAAAGAGTGTCATCTGCGCTCGTTTCTATGTGTTCCATGTACAACAAAAATGAGGTTTTTGTTTGTTTCAATGGCCATTGCAACGTAAGCCCACTCGCCACTTCAAGGCACCTCTTTAGAGTGGGTACCTAACAATTGTAACCAAAAGGCCGCTCTACTGAGCAGCTCCAAGCCCCTCCAGCTGCTTTTCAGCGAAGGAGAGGCAAAGATGGTGGCTTTTATTTATACACCACCAAACACTTCCCATTTGGGATCAAAAACAAAAACATGGAAGAGGAACAGCTGCAGAACGACGGACTGGTGTTACAAGCATGATATACATAAATACAGAAAAAATGGCGTCGCGCCCATACTCACTTATTTTCGGAGGGGCAGCAACTGCCAGGAGTAACAGCCCAGTCAATGTATAAAACATAACAAGGAAAAAGAGTGTCATCTGCGCTCGTTTCTATGTGTTCCATGTACAACAAAAATGAGGTTTTTGTTTGTTTCAATGGCCATTGCAACGTAAGCCCACTCGCCACTTCAAGGCACCTCTTTAGAGTGGGTACCTAACAATTGTAACCAAAAGGCCGCTCTACTGAGCAGCTCCAAGCCCCTCCAGCTGCTTTTCAGCGAAGGAGAGGCAAAGATGGTGGCTTTTATTTATACACGCACCAAACACTTCCCATTTGGGATCAAAAACAAAAACATGGAAAGAGGAACAGCTGCAGAACGACGGACTGGTGTTACAAGCATGATATACATAAATACAGAAAAAATGGCGCGCCCATATCACTTATTTTCGGAGGGGCAGCAACTGCCAGGAGTAACAGCCCAGTCAATGTATAAAACATAACAAGGAAAAAGAGTGTCATCTGCGCTCGTTTCTATGTGTTCCATGTACAACAAAAATGAGGTTTTTGTTTGTTTCAATGGCCATTGCAACGTAAGCCCACTCGCCACTTCAAGGCACCTCTTTAGAGTGGGTACCTAACAATTGTAACCAAAAGCCGCTCTACTGAGCAGCTCCAAGCCCCTCCAGCTGCTTTTCAGCGAAGGAGAGGCAAGATGGTGGCTTTTATTTATACACGCACCAAACACTTCCCATTTGGGATCAAAAACAAAAACATGGAAAGAGGAACAGCTGCAGAACGACGGACTGGTGTTACAAGCATGATATACATAAATACAGAAAAAAATGGCGTCGCGCCCATACTCACTTATTTTCGGAGGGGCAGCAACTGCCAGGAGTAACAGCCCAGTCAATGTATAAAACATAACAAGGAAAAAGAGTGTCATCTGCGCTCGTTTCTATGTGTTCCATGTACAACAAAAATGAGGTTTTTGTTTGTTTCAATGGCCATTGCACGTAAGCCCACTCGCCACTTCAAGGCACCTCTTTAGAGTGGGTACCTAACAATTGTAACCAAAAGGCCGCTCTACTGAGCAGCTCCAAGCCCCTCCAGCTGCTTTTCAGCGAAGGAGAGGCAAAGATGGTGGCTTTTATTTATACACGCACCAAACACTTCCCATTTGGGATCAAAAACAAAAACATGGAAAGAGGAACAGCTGCAGAACGACGGACTGGTGTTACAAGCATGATATACATAAATACAGAAAAAATGGCGTCGCGCCCATACTCACTTATTTTCGGAGGGGCAGCAACTGCCAGGAGTAACAGCCCAGTCAATGTATAAAACATAACAAGGAAAAAGAGTGTCATCTGCGCTCGTTTCTATGTGTTCCATGTACAACAAAAATGAGGTTTTTGTTTGTTTCAATGGCCATTGCAACGTAAGCCCACTCGCCACTTCAAGGCACCTCTTTAGAGTGGGTACCTAACAATTGTAACCAAAAGGCCGCTCTACTGAGCAGCTCCAAGCCCCTCCAGCTGCTTTTCAGCGAAGGAGAGGCAAAGATGGTGGCTTTTATTTATACACGCACCAAACACTTCCCATTTGGGATCAAAAACAAAAACATGGAAAGAGGAACAGCTGCAGAACGACGGACTGGTGTTACAAGCATGATATACATAAATACAGAAAAAATGGCGTCGCGCCCATACTCACTTATTTTCGGGGGCAGCAACTGCCAGGAGTAACAGCCCAGTCAATGTATAAAACATAACAAGGAAAAAGAGTGTCATCTGCGCTCGTTTCTATGTGTCCATGTACAACAGAAATGAGGTTTTTGTTTGTTTCAATGGCCATTGCAACGTAAGCCCACTCGCCACTTCAAGGCACCTCTTTAGAGTGGGTACCTAACAATTGTAACCAAAAGGCCGCTCTACTGAGCAGCTCCAAGCCCCTCCAGCTGCTTTTCAGCGAAGGAGAGGCAAAGATGGTGGCTTTTATTTATACACGCACCAAACACTTCCCATTTGGGATCAAAAAACAAAACATGGAAAGAGGAACAGCTGCAGAACGACGGACTGGTGTTACAAGCATGATATACATAAATACAGAAAAAATGGCGTCGCGCCCATACACATTATTTTCGGAGGGGCAGCAACTGCCAGGAGTAACAGCCAGTCAATGTATAAAACATAACAAGGAAAAAGAGTGTCATCTGCGCTCGTTTCTATGTGTTCCATGTACAACAAAAATGAGGTTTTTGTTTGTTTCAATGGCCATTGCAACGTAAGCCCACTCGCCACTTCAAGGCACCTCTTTAGAGTGGGTACCTAACAATTGTAACCAAAAGGCCGCTCTACTGAGCAGCTCCAAGCACATCCAGCTGCTTTTCAGCGAAGGAGAGGCAAAGATGGTGGCTTTTATTTATACACGCACCAAACACTTCCCATTTGGGATAAAAAAAAAAACATGGAAAGAGGAACAGCTGCAGAACGACGGACTGGTGTTACAAGCATGATATACATAAATACAGAAAAAATGGCGTCGCGCCCATACTCACTTATTTTCGGAGGGGCAGCAACTGCCAGGAGTAACAGCCCAGTCAATGTATAAAAATATACAAGGAAAAAGAGTGTCATCTGCGCTCGTTTCTATGTGTTCCATGTACAACAAAAATGAGGTTTTTGTTTGTTTCAATGGCCATTGCGACGTAAGCCCACTCGCCACTTCAAGGCACCTCTTTGAGTGTGGTACTAACAATTGTAACCAAAAGGCCGCTCTACTGAGCAGCTCCAAGCTCCTCCAGCTGCTTTTCAGCGAAGGAGAGGCAAAGATGGTGGCTTTTATTTATACACGCACAAACACTTCCCATTTGGGATCAAAAACAAAAACATGGAAAGAGGAACGCTGCAGAACGACGGACTGGTGTTACAAGCATGATATACATAAATACAGAAAAAATGGCGTCGCGCCCATACTCACTTATTTTCGGAGGGGCAGCAACTGCCAGGAGTAACAGCCCAGTCAATGTATAAAACATAACAAGGAAAAAGAGTGTCATCTGCGCTCGTTTCTATGTGTTCCATGTACAACAAAAATGAGGTTTTTGTTTGTTTCAATTGCCATTGCGACGTAAGCCCACTCGCCACTTCAAGGCACCTCTTTAGAGTGGGTACCTAACAATTGTAACCAAAAGGCCGCTCTACTGAGCAGCTCCAAGCCCCATCAGCTGCTTTTCAGCGAAGGAGAGGCAAAGATGGTGGCTTTTATTTATACACGCACCAAACACTTCCCATTTGGGATCAAAAAAAAACATGGAAAGAGGACAGCTGCAGAGACGACGGACTGGTGTTACAAGCATGATATATATAAATACAGAAAAAATGGCGTCGCGCCCATATCACTTGTTTTCGGAGGGGCAGCAACTGCAGGAGTAACAGCCCAGTCAATGTATAAAACATAACAAGGAAAAAGAGTGTCATCTGCGCTCGTTTCTATGTGTTCCATGTACAACAAAAATGAGGTTTTTGTTTGTTTCAATGGCCATTGCAACGTAAGCCCACTCGCCACTTCAAGGCACCTCTTTAGAGTGGGTACCTAACAATTGTAACCAAAAGGCCGCTCTACTGAGCAGCTCCAAGTCAGCTGCTTTTCAGCGAAGGAGAGGCAAAGATGGTGGCTTTTATTTATACACGCACCAAACACTTCCCATTTGGGATAAAAAAAAACATGGAAAGAGGAACAGCTGCAGAACGACGGACTGGTGTTACAAGCATGATATACATAAATACAGAAAAAATGGCGTCGCCCATACTCACTTATTTTCGGAGAGGGCAGCAACTGCCAGGAGTAACAGCCAGTCAATGTATAACATAACAAGGAAAAAGAGTGTCATCTGCGCTCGTTTCTATGTGTTCCATGTACACAAAAATGAGGTTTTTGTTGTTTCAATGGCCATTGCAACGTAAGCCCACTCACTTCAAGGCACCTTTTAGAGTGGGTACCTAACAATTGTACCCAAAGGCCGCTCTACTGAGCAGCTCCAGGCCCTCCAGCTGCTTTTCAGCGAAGGAGAGGCAAGATGGTGGCTTTTATTTATACACGCCAAACACTTCCATTTGGGATCAAAAACAAAAACATGGAAAGAGGAACAGCTGCAGAACGACGGACTGGTGTTACAAGCATGACATACATAAAACAAAAAAATGGCGTCGCGCATACTCACTTATTTTCGGAGGGGCAGCAACTGCCAGGAGTAACAGCCCCAATGTCAATGTTAAAACATACAAGGAAAAAGAGTGTCATCTGCGCTCGTTTCTATGTGTTCCATGTACAACAAAAATGAGGTTTTTGTTTGTTTCAATGGCCATTGCAACGTAAGCCCACTCGCCACTTCAAGGCCCTCTTTAGAGTGGGTACCTAACAATTGTAACCAAAAGGCCGCTCTACTGAGCAGCTCCAAGCCCCTCCAGCTGCTTTTCAGCGAAGGAGAGGCAAAGATGGTGGCTTTTATTTTATACGCACCAAACACTTCCCATTTGGGATCAAAAACAAAAACATGGAAAGAGGAACAGCTGCAGAACGACGGACTGGTGTTACAAGCATGATATACATAAATACGAAAAAATGGCGTCGCGCCCATACTCACTTATTTTCGGAGGGGCAGCAACTGCCAGGAGTAACAGCCCAGTCAATGTATAAAACATAACAAGGAAAAAGAGTGTCATCTGCGCTCGTTTCTATGTGTTCCATGTACACAGAAATTAGGTTTTTGTTTGTTTCAATGGCCATTGCAACGTAAGCCCACTCGCCACTTCAGGACTCTTTAGAGGCACTGAGATGGGTACCTAACAATTGTAACCAAAAGGCCGCTCTACTGAGCAGCTCCAAGCCCCTCCAGCTGCTTTTCAGCGAAGGAGAGGCAAAGATGGTGGCTTTTATTTATACAAGCACCCAAACACTTTCCATTTGGGATCAAAAACAAAAACATGGAAAGAGGAACAGCTGCAGAACGACGGACTGGTGTTACAAGCATGATATACATAAATACAGAAAAAATGGCGTCGCGCCCATACACATTATTTTCGGAGGGGCAGCAACTGCCAGGAGTAACAGCCCAGTCAATGTATAAAACATAACAAGGAAAAAGAGTGTCATCTGCGCTCGTTTCTATGTGTTCCATGTACAACAAAAATGAGGTTTTTGTTTGTTTCAATGGCCATTGCAACGTAAGCCCACTCGCCACTTCAAGGCACCTCTTTAGAGTGGGTACCTAACAATTGTAACCAAAAGGCCGCTCTACTGAGCAGCTCCAAGCCCCTCCAGCTGCTTTTCAGCGAAGGAGAGGCAAAGATGGTGGCTTTTATTTATACACGCACCAAACACTTCCCATTTGGGATCAAAAACAAAAACATGGAAAGAGGAACAGCTGCAGAACGACGGACTGGTGTTACAAGCATGATATACATAAATACAGAAAAAATGGCGTCGCGCCATACTCACTTATTTTCGGAGGGGCAGCAATGCCAGGAGTAACAGCCCAGTCAATGTATAAACAATAACAAGGAAAAAGAGTGTCATCTGCGCTCGTTTCTATGTGTTCATGTAAACAAAATGAGGTTTTTGTTTGTTTCAATGGCCATTGCGACGTAAGCCCACTCGCCACTTCAAGGCACCTCTTTAGAGTGGGTACCTAACAATTGTAACCAAAAGGCCGCTCTACTGAGCAGCTCCAAGGCTCCTCAGCTGCTTTTCAGCGAAGGAGAGGCAAAGATGGTGGCTTGTATTTATAACACGCACCAAACACTTCCCATTTGGGATCAAACAAAAACATGGAAAGAGGAACAGCTGCAGAACGACGGACTGGTGTTACAGCATGATATACATAAATACAGGAAAATGGCGTCGCGCCCATACTCACTTATTTTCGGAGGGCAGCAACTGCCAGGAGTACCCAGTCAGAATGTATAAAACATAAAAGGAAAAAGAGTGTCATCTGCGCTCGTTTCTATGTGTTCCATGTACAACAATGAGGTTTTTGTTTGTTTCAATTGCGATTGCGACGTAAGCCCACTCGCCACTTCAAGGCACCTCTTTAGAGTGGGTACCTAACAATTGTAACCAAAAGGCGCTCTACTGAGCAGCTCCAGCCCCATCAGCTGCTTTTCAGCGAAGGAGAGGCAAAGATGGTGGCTTTTATTTATCACGCACCAAACACTTCCATTTGGGATCAAAAACAAAAACATGGAAAGAGGAACAGCTGCAGAACGACGGACTGGTGTTACAAGCATGATATACATAAATACAGAAAAAATGGCGTCGCGCCCATACTCACTTATTTTCGGAGGGGCAGCAACTGCCAGGAGTAACAGCCCAGTCAATGTATAAAACATAAAAGGAAAAAGAGTGTCATCTGCGCTCGTTTCTATGTGTTCCATGTACAACAGAAATGAGGTTTGTTGTTTGTTTCAATGGCCATTGCAACGTAAGCCCACTCGCCACTTCAAGGCACCTCTTTAGAGTGGGTACCTAACAATTGTAACCAAAAGGCCGCTCTACTGAGCAGCTCCAAGCCCCTCCAGTGCTTTTCAGCGAAGGAGAGGCAAAGATGGTGGCTTTTATTTATACCGCACCAACACTTCCCATTTGGGTTAAAAAACAAAAACATGGAAAGAGGAACAGCTGCAGAACGACGGACTGGTGTTACAAGCATGATATACATAAATACAGAAAAAATGGCGTCTTGCCCATACACACTTATTTTCGGAGGGGCAGCAACTGCCAGGAGTAACAGCCCAGTCAATGTATAAAACATAACAAGGAAAAAGAGTGTCATCTGCGCTCGTTTCTATGTGTTCCATGTACAACAGAAATGAGGTTTTTGTTTGTTTCAATGGCCATTGCAACGTAAGCCCACTCGCCACTTCAAGGCACCTCTTTAGAGTGGGTACCTAACAATTGTAACCAAAAGGCCGCTCTACTGAGCAGCTCCAAGCCCCTCCAGCTGCTTTTCAGCGAAGGAGAGGCAAAGATGGTGGCTTTTATTTATACACGCACCAAACACTTCCCATTTGGGATCAAAAACAAAAACATGGAAAGAGGAACAGCTGCAGAACGACGGACTGGTGTTACAAGCATGATATACATAAATACAGAAAAAATGGCGTCGCGCCCATACTCACTTATTTTCGGAGGGGCAGCAACTGCCAGGAGTAACAGCCCAGTCAATGTATAAAACATAACAAGGAAAAAGAGTGTCATCTGCGCTCGTTTCTATGTGTTCCATGTACAACAAAAATGAGGTTTTTGTTTGTTTCAATGGCCATTGCAACGTAAGCCCACTCGCCACTTCAAGGCACCTCTTTAGAGTGGGTACCTAACAATTGTAACCAAAAGGCCGCTCTACTGAGCAGCTCCAAGCCCCTCCAGCTGCTTTTCAGCGAAGGAGAGGCAAAGATGGTGGCTTTTATTTATACACGCACCAAACACTTCCCATTTGGGATCAAAAACAAAAACATGGAAAGAGGAACAGCTGCAGAACGACGGACTGGTGTTACAAGCATGATATACATAAATACAGAAAAAATGGCGTCACGCCCATACTCACTTATTTTCGGAGGGGCAGCAACTGCCAGGAGAAACAGCCCAGTCAATGTATAAAACATAGCAAGGAAAAAGAGTGTCATCTGCGCTCGTTTCTATGTGTTCCATGTACAACAAAAATGAGGTTTTTGTTTGTTTCAATGGCCATTGCAACGTAAGCCCACTCGCCACTTCAAGGCACCTCTTTAGAGTGGGTACCTAACAATTGTAACCAAAAGGCCGCTCTACTGAGCAGCTCCAAGCCCCTCCAGCTGCTTTTCAGCGAAGGAGAGGCAAAGATGGTGGCTTTTATTTATACACGCACCAAACACTTCCCATTTGGGATCAAAAACAAAAACATGGAAAGAGGAACAGCTGCAGAACGACGGACTGGTGTTACAAGCATGATATACATAAATACAGAAAAAATGGCGTCGCGCCCATACACACTTATTTTCGGAGGGGCAGCAACTGCCAGGAGTAACAGCCCAGTCAATGTATAAAACATAACAAGGAAAAAGAGTGTCATCTGCGCTCGTTTCTATGTGTTCCATGTACAACAAAAATGATCATCTTTGCCTCTCCTTCGCTGAAAAGCAGCTGGAGGGGCTTGGAGCTGCTCAGTAGAGCAGCCTTTTGGTTACAATTGTTAGGTACCCACTCTAAAGAGGTTCCTTGAAGTGGCGAGTGGGCTTACGTTGCAATGGCCATTGAAACAAACAAAAACCTCATTTTTGTTGTACATGGAACACATAGAAACGAGCGCAGATGACACTCTTTTTCCTTGTTATGTTTTATACATTGACTGGGCTGTTACTCCTGGCAGTTGCTGCCCCTCCGAAAATAAGTGAGTATGGGCCCGACGCCATTTTTTCTGTATTTATGTATATCATGCTTGTAACACCAGTCCGTCGTTCTGCAGCTGTTCCTCTTTCCATGTTTTTGTTTTTGATCCCAAATGGGAAGTGTTTGGTGCGTGTATAAATAAAAGCCACCATCTTTGCCTCTCCTTTGCTGAAAAGCAGCTGGAGGGGCTTGGAGCTGCTCAGTAGAGCGGCCTTTTGGTTACAATTGTTAGGTACCCACTCTAAAGAGGTGCCTTGAAGTGGCGAGTGGGCTTACGTTGCAATGGCCATTGAAACAAACAAAAACCTCATTTTTGTTGTACATGGAACACATAGAAACGAGCGCAGATGACACTCTTTTTCCTTGTTATGTTTTATACATTGACTGCGCTGTTACTCCTGGCAGTTGCTGCCCCTCCGAAAATAAGTGAGTATGGGCGCGACGCCATTTTTTCTGTATTTATGTGTAGCATGCTTGTAACACCAGTCCGTCGTTCTGCAGCTGTTCCTCTTTCCATGTTTTTGTTTTTGATCCCAAATGGGAAGTGTTTGGTGCGTTTATAAATAAAAGCCACAATCTTTGCCTCTCCTTCGCTGAAAAGCAGCTGGAGGGGCTTGGAGCTGCTCAGTAGAGCGGCCTTTTGGTTACAATTGTTAGGTACCCACTCTAAAGACGTGCCTTGAAGTGGCGAGTGGGCTTACGTTGCAATGGCCATTGAAACAAACAAAAACCTCATTTTTGTTGTACATGGAACACATAGAAACAAGCGCAGATGACACTCTTTTTCCTTGTTATGTTTTATACATTGACTGGGCTGTTACTCCTGGCAGTTGCTGCCCCTCCGAAAATAAGTGAGTATGGGCGCGACACCATTTTTTCTGTATTTATGTATTGCTGTTAAAGTCTACAATCAAGAGAAGACTTCACTAGAGCAAATACAGAGGTTTCACCACAAGGTGCAAACCATTCATAAACCTGTAGAATAGAAAAGCCAGATTAGACTTTGTCAAAAAACATCTAAGAAAAAGCCAGACTGGTTCTGGAAAAGCATTCTTTGGACGGTTGAAACAAAGATTAATCTGTAACAGAATGACGGAAAGAAAATTAGTGTGGAGAAGGCTTGGAATGGCTCATGATCCAAAGCATGCAACGTCATCTGTAAAACATAGTGGAGGCAGTGTGATGGCATGGGCATGCATGGCTTCCAGTGGCACTGGGTCATTGGTGTTTATTGATTATGTGACAGAAGACAAAAGCAGGGAGATGAATTCAACAGTGTTGCGATATACTGTCGGCCCAGATTCAGCCAAATGCAGCAAAGTTGATTAGACGGCGCTTCACAATACAGATGGACAATGATCCAAATCGCACTGCAAAAGCAACCCAAGAGTTTTTGAAGGAAAAGAAATGGAATATTCTGCAATGGCCGAGTCAATCACCTGATCGCAACCCAATTGAGCATGTATTTCACTTGCTGAAGGCAAAACTAAAAGGCAGAAACAAACACAAAGAACAACTGAAGACAGCTGCAGTTAGAGCCTGGCAAAGCATCAGAATGGAGGAAACCAAGTCTTTGGTAATGTCCATGGGTTCCAGACCTTACCTAGGCAGTCATTACCAGTAAAGGATTCTCAACAAAATATAAAAAGGAACATTTTATTTATGATTATATTCATTTGTCCAATTACATTTGAGCCCCTGAAAGGGGGGGGGGGGGACTGTGTATAAAAATGGTCGCAGTTCCTAAAATTTATACTTGATATTTATGTTCAACCCCTTGTATTAAATCTGAAAGTCTGCACTTCATTTGAATTATTTGGTTTTAATTTTATTCTGGTGGCATACAAAGTCAAAAATATGAAAATTGTGCTGGTGTCCGAATATATATGGACCTTACTGTATATGCGAGAGGGGGGACACGGCGGGGGGTGCTACATGATCAGGGTTACCTTTTTCTTCTTTTTTATACTATTTTATACTATTTGGGGCCCCTTACTGACCCTTAGAATGCCCCCCCCCACGATCCCCTCTTCCCATAGGAAATCAATATTTACTGTGAATCGTGGTCACATTACAGAGTGTTAGTCCCAATATCCTAAAAATCACCCATATTGCTCGCACAACAGCACATTTAACATAATAAAGGTATCTATCTTGCTCAAATAATTTAAGACAGTATGAAATTCAAATTGTGATTAAAAAATAATATGAATCAAGATCGTATTACAGAGTGTTGCTCCCAATACCTTAAAATCACATAAAATGTGTATTAGTACAAACAATGTAGCATAAAAGTATAATTATATTATTCCACTGGTTTAGCATATCAGAGCTCCACAGCAATAGAACAATAGAACTCACAGTAATGTGCACTGTGATGAGCATATCAGAGCACCACAGCAATAGAACTCACAGTAATGTGTAGGGATGAGCCGAACACCCCCGTGTTCAGTTCGCATTCGAACTCTAACAATTTCAAAAGTTCGAGTTCGAACACGAACCGAACTCAATGCAAGTCAATGGGACTCGAAAGTTCGAATTTTAGAGTGCCCTCCAAGAGGGCATATATGCAAGATATTTACCATAAAAGGTGTATGGGGGTCCAGGTAGTGCCCTGGGGGACAGGAATCAAGGACAAAAAGTAAAAAAAAAAAAAATTTTTTAAAGGAACAGTGAGTTTTCTGTGAAATAAAGGTTAAGAATAAAACACGAAAAATTCCTTCAAATATCGTGCCTTGGAGGTCCCCATAACCTGCCCGTTAAGTCGCGGATTTGTAGGTTGTCTGGTAATATTAGGCGTCAGTGGCAGTGTACACGAATATTGTGCCTTTGGTGGCAGCACGTGCCTTCACACCATAACCCCTTTGTGGTATTGTGGAAGAGTGCAGTGGTGGAGGTTTTGTGAATGCAGAAGAGATCCCCGATCTATTCAGTTACGTCAGCATTAGGGGATTGATAGCTGCTGATCCAGGACTGATTAATTTTTATAAATGTAAGCCGGTATACAGAGTGGGTGGACAGACGTACTCTTTTGTCTGTGACAAAACCTCCAGCGGCACTGAATGTCCTTTCAGAAAGCACGCTGGATGAAGGGCAACTTAGTAGCTGCATAGCATATTGACTAAGTTCTGGCCAGTGATCCAATCTCAACACCCAGTAAGCCAGTGGATCATCTGCTGTAAAGGTATCCAGGTCTGCCCTTGCCCCTAGATAGTCCTGCACCATATGGTGAAGACAATGGCAATGGGTGCCTACATTTGTCGTCCCTGGGCGTCGTGGACTAAAAAAATTTAAAAAGGCATCAGTCAAGCGGCCCCGGCCTTCACCGCTCTTCCTCTGATCATACGCAGCCTCAGAAGCACCTGTGTCATCACTTGGTAACCTACCAGTGCCTGTAAAGGTGTTACACAAGTGTCGCTTTAGAGCGTCCTCAAGTTGTTTCATCCTGTGCTCCCTCTGGCAGTGAGAAGACACAGATTACAATTCCCAGAAACCTCCTATAAATCAGTGAGACCCTCTGATGGGTGGCAGTGACAGGACACAAATTACAATTCCTAGGAACCTCCTATAAATCAGTGAGACCACCTGATGGGTGGCAGTGAAAACACACAGATTACCACAATTCCCAGATATCTTCTAGAAGTGAGACCCCCACAATTGCTGCTGGCAGTGAGAACACAAAGATTAGAACAATTCCCAGATATTTTGTAGAAATGAGACCCCCAAAATACTTGGTGGCAGTGAGAAGACACAGATTACCACAATTCCCAGATATCTTCTAGAAGTGAGAGCCCCACAATTGCTGCTGGCAGTGAGAATGTCATGGAGCTGATGTAACGCTCCATGCTTCAAACCCCAAGAGACTTTATGTTCAATTTATATTGTGTGTTTTTAAATATATATTACATTGTTTGGTTTTAGTTTAAATTAGTTTAGTGTAAAATGGCGTAACTTTAGTTTTAAATATACTTATATTCCTGTAGGTAAATGTGTTTCTGTATAGTGCAAGTGGTGGGATAGAGGCTCTCCAACACTAAGACACCCCAAGATGGCCAACTATGCAGCCTGCAAGCGAGACACCCTGAGAGACCTGCTGGAGAGCCAAGGAGGGATCGCTGGATCCAAGGACAAAGATGCCCTAATCATAGAGCTAACCGAAATGGACCAAAGACCCCGGTCAGCAGAGGAGCTATTCCAGCAGAGGGTCCGGCAACTAATGGCCCTGTATGGGAGTGATACGTCCAAGGAAGCCATTAGTAGGGCCACCTCAGACATAATGCTGCAGGATGCCCGGCAGGAAAGAGTGCTGAAAAGAGAGCGGGACAACCAGGAGAGGGAGCGTGAGCGGCAACACCAACTCTGGGTGGCTGAGCTGCGAGGTAGGCAGAGGCAGTCTGAGGCCCCGGAGCCTCTGGATTGGGACGATTATGTGGTGCCGGCTGAAGTGCGGACCACGGCACAACATGCCTCTGGCCTCTACCGCCAAGAACCAGAGGATTACTGGCAGACGATTGTGGATGAGACAGCTGTGTCCACCAGTGTGACCCAGCAGGACGGTTGGACACTTTTAGCGGAGGACTGCCTCGGGACAGGGGGGGAAACTGACGTCCCCACGAGAGAGTTGTGGGGATGTGGGGCAGAGTACCTAGATTGGCCCCAATGTGCTCCCAGCCAAGGATGGCTGAGAGAGCTTGAAGGCTTGGATATGGCAGTGACAGAGGCCGGGGACTGTCCGGCAGAAGGAGCGGACAGTCTGGACGGGACAGAGGAACCTGAGGAAATGGAGCCGGAAGTGCTCCTACATTTTCCCATCTTGCCCGCCATGGAAGAAGTGGCGTTGTTGCACGAAGCACTGCAGGTGCTAAATTGCCAGGATGAGCCTGGGTTTGCCCATGTCATGCCTGAACAACTGACAGACGGGTCCGGATGGCCCTCTCCATCTCCAACGCGACTGGAGGAAGACCTCCCCCGTCCCCACCAGCGGACAATACTCTTGTGTCCAACCCCCCAGCAGAGGTGCTGGCTACGGGGCAGAGCGCCGCTGGCCTCTGCCCACACCCTAATATACATCTGGAGAGCCTCGAAGGTGATCTCCAGGAGCTGCCTCTCCAGCAGCCAGTATCCCCACTGGGAGTGAATGAAGCCACCACCCCCAGCAGAAGTGCTGGCTACAGGGCAGAGCACAGTCGGTCTCTGCCCATCCTTTCAACCGCTTGTGCCGGAGGCCTTGGTTGCCCCCTGTTCTTCTCTGATCCTCCCCGCTTCACTGGAGCAGCAGAACGAGCTTCAGAGAGCGGATAAAGATGACCTCGCTCCCCCACAGCAGTTTGTGATGCCGGGAGGGGAGACAGATGATTTTCAAACCCCTGCGCGGGGGGCATCGGTCACCCCATGTTCCCCCCAGCTGCTGACTAGAGCACCAGGAGCAGGTACAGTTGGCACATTTTTCACACTGTATTTTGATAACCTGAGCTGAGGTACAGGTGGGACCTCTCCCCAGCAGCAAGCCCTTTTTCCAGGAGGGGGTACCAGCAATGTGGTGTACCCACAACGGCCCGGGAGAACAGGAGGGTCCCTCAATGCGCTACTAAGGCTGGTTGTTTTCCAGAGCCAGGACAGCTGAAGAGTGGGGGCTCGTCTCCTCCCGACAGACTATGGACCCACAACCCTCCAGCGACCGTCAGACCCTGCTGACTTTGCTTATGTGCCCACAACCTGGAACTTTGAAGATGGCACAGAAAAGGGACAAGGTGAGAGGTCTCGTCAGTGGCAAGCGATCCGTTTGGGATCTAAGCTTGCCCTGACGTTCTGGAAGGGGGGACATATGTCATGGAGCTGATGTAACGCTCCATGCTTCAAACCCCAAGAGACTTTATGTTCAATTTATATTGTGTGTTTTTAAATATATATTACATTGAATGGTTTTAGTTTAAATTAGTTTAGTGTAAAATGGCGTAACTTTAGTTTTAAATATACTTATATTCCTGTAGGTAAATGTGTTTCTGTATAGCCAGTAAACAAGCTTTACTGCTGTGTAATTTATGCAACAGGGCTTTCCCCCTTATCTGGCTGCATGTTTAATTCAAGGGATCTGTGATAGTGTTTGTCTTTAATCTGATGTGTTAGAACAATGGATTATGCAAATGTGTGTGAGCTAAAGGCTAAAGAATATAAAGAATGTTTATTGTAAATATCTAACGGACATAATGTAATTAGCATATTGGTAGGACGAGGTGCGTCATTTATGCAAATTGTGACTGTTGGATTTCAGCATAAATGGTGGCGTTTTTGTTCATTAAAAGGTCAGAACTCTCAGAGCTCAGAGAGAGAGAATCCTGTTTTAAAACATACAACCGCGTCTGGTGTTTTATTTCAAACTATGCTACACTCCACACTCAACCTCAGACGGCAGAGAGCGGCCTTCTGGAAATTCCTAACGGCTCCAGGGCAGAAGAACAGAAGCAGGCGGGTCAAGCTGCTCAAGGCGCTGAGGACAGCGCTCCCAGTAGCAGGGCTGACCACAACAAAGGGGTGTCTGGAGAGTCAGGACAGGCGGAAGAGAACGGTTCCGTCACACAGAACACAAAGATTAGAACAATTCCCCAGATATTTTGTAGAAATGAGACCCCCACAATAGTTGCTGGCAGTGAGAACACACAGATTACCACAATTCCCAGATATCTTCTAGAAGTGAAACCCCCACAATTGATGCTGGCAGTGAGAACACGCAATAACACAACAATCTCCTCTCAAAAAACACGTGCTGGAGCTGCGAGGGACGCCTTATATAGTGTGCTGCGGGATTTAGCTCTGTGAGCCCATGATTGGGCAAAATTTGCCCAATCCGGACTCTGAGCCGTTATTGGCATAGTCTTACACCTGTCTTGCACCTAAACTGTGGTCAGGTGCAGGCTGCAGCCAATTACAAGCTTCAGGCCAGTGGAAAAGTGCATCGTGGTCCATTGTGGGCGAACATGCGGCGAACACGCGGAAATGTTTGGAGTTCGACGAACAGCCGAACGGGCAATGCTCATCCCTAGTAATGTGCACTGTGATGAGCATATCATAGAAACATAGAAAAATGTCGGCAGATAAGAACCTTTCGGCCCATCTAGTCTGCCCAATTACATGGAAACTTTACCTGGATTTATCTTTTGTTTAGGATAGCCTTATGCCTATCCCATGCCTGCTTAAATTCAATTACTGTTTTGGCCTCTACCACTTCTACTGGAAGACTGTTCCATGTATCCACCACCCTCTCAGTAAAATAATGCTTCCTGATGTTACTTTTAAACCTTTGCCCCTCTAATCTAAGACTATGTCCTCTTGTTTTGCTATTTTGTTTCCTTTTAAATATACTCCCTTCCTCTACCTTGTGGATTCCCTTTACGTATTTAAATGTTTCTATCATATCTCCTCTGTCTCGTCTTTTTTCCAAGCAGTACATGTTAAGATCATTAAGCCTTTCCTGGTAACTTTTCTCCTTCAAGCCGTACACCATTTTAGTAGCCCTTCTCTAAACTCTCTCTAAGATGTCTATATCCTTCTGGAGATACGGTCTCCAGTACTGCACACAGTACTCCAAATGAGGTCTCACCAGTGCTCTGTACAGTGGCATGAGCACTTCCCTTTTCCTACTGCTAATACCTCTCCCTACACAACCAAGCATTCTGCTAGCATTTCCTGCTGCGCTATTACATTGACTACTTACCCTTAGATCCTCTGAAATAATGACCCCTAAATCCCTTTCCTCAGATGTTGAGGTTAGGACTGTATCAAATATTCTATATTCAGCCCTTGGGTTTTTACGTCCCAGGTGCATTATCTTGCACTTATCCACATTAAAACTCAATTGCCACAACTCCGACCATTTTTTTAGTTTACCTAAATCATTTGTCATTTGGCTGATCCCTCCAGGAACGTCAACCCTGTTGAAAATCTTTGTGTCATCAGCAAAAAGACATACTTTACCATTAATACCTTCTGCAATATCACTAATAAAAATATTAAAGAGAATTAAAAGTACTGACCCCTGAGGTACCCCACTGGTAACAAGACCTTGCGCCGAATAAACTCCATTTACCACAACCCTCTGTTGCCTGTCACTCAGCCACTGCCTAATCCATTCAACAATATTGGAATCCAACCTCAAAGATTGCAATTTATTGATAAGCCTTCTAAGCGGAACAGTATCAAAAGCCTTACTGAAATCTAAATAAGCAATGTCTACTGCACCACCTGTGTCTATTATTTTTGTTACCCAATCAAAAAAATCAATAAGATTAGTTTGGCATGATCTCCCTGAGGTAAACCCATGTTGTTTCTGATCCTGTAATCTATGTGTTTTTAGATGTTCAACAATCCTTTCCTTTAACATGGTTTCCATTAATTTCCCCACTACTGACGTAAGACTAACTGGCCTATAGTTCCCAGATTCCTCCCTACTACCCTTCTTGTAAATGGGCACAACATTTGCTAATTTCCAGTCTTCTGGGATGACTCCCGTTAACAAGGATTTTAAATAAATCTGTTAACGGTTTTGCTATTACATCACTGAGCTCTTTTAATAATTTAGGGTGGATCGCATCAGGCCCCATTGACTTATTTGTCTTTACTTTAGACAGCTGCTGTAGAACCTCCTCCTCTGTAAACTCATATGTAAATGTCTCTTTAGTGTTTCCTCCTAACTGAGGTCCCTTTCCTTCCTTTTCTTCTGCAAAGACTGAACAAAAATATTCATTGAGGCAGTCAGCGAGACTTTTATCCTCTTCTACATACCTTCCTTTGTTTTTAATCTAACTAATCCTTGTTTTACTTTTCTTTTCTCGTTTATGTATCTAAAAAATGTTTTGTCCCCCTTTTTTACTGACTGAGCTATTTTCTCTTCTGCGTGTGCTTTGGAAGCTCTTATAAATTGCTTTGCCTCTTTCTGCCTAATTTTATAGGTTTGCCTATCTTCTTCACTCTGAGTTTTTTTATAATTATTGAATGCTATCTTTTTATTCTTCACTATTTTGGCCACTTCTGCAGAGTACCACAGTGGTTTCTTCCCTTTTTTGTTTTTGCTAACAAGCCGAATGCAATTTCCTGTGGCCTTCAATAATGCTTCCTTTAAATAATCCCATTTCTCCTGGACTCCCTTTAAACTCCTCCAGTCTGATAATGACTCATTCACACAAAATCTCACTTTATAAAAATCAGTTTTTTTAAAGTCTAAAACTTTTGTTTTTGTGTGGTGCGGCTCCATCCCTGTTCTTATATTAAACCACATTGACTGGTGATCACTAGATCCCAAATTTTCACCTACAACAACGTCCGATACCAAACTTCCATTTGTGAGTATTAAATCCAATATGGCCTCTTTACGGGTCGGCTCCTCAACTACTTGTGTTAGAGATAATCCCAGTAAGGAGTTTAGAATATTTGTACTCCTGGTGCACCCAGCTATTTTGGTTTTCCAGTTCACATCAGGAAGATTAAAGTTCCCCATGATAATAACTTCCCCCTTCATTGCCATTTTGGCTATTTCCTCAACCAGCAGATTATCTAGCTCTTCTACTTGTCCAGGGGGTCTATAGATCACACCTACATGAGCTACTGTATGATTGCCAATTGTTAGTGTAACCCAAACTGACTCTATGTTCACCTCGCTCACTTTTATTTGGTTAATTTTTATGTTGTTTTTCACATACAGGGCCACTCCTCCTCCTTTCCTACCTTCTCTGTCTTTTCTATATAAAAAGAGTACCCCGGTATTGTTATGTCCCAGTTATTTTTCTCACTGAACCATGTCTCAGTAATCGCCACTAAATCTACTTTTTCAGCTGCCATCATTGCCTCCAGTTCATTGATTTTATTGACTAAACTGCGAGCATTTATAGACACGACTCTGAGCTTGTCATTTTTTACCTCGCATGTTGCTTGCACCCTCCGATTTAGTTTTGGGGGACAATCGGGCAGATTGTTTTTTACCCTTTTGTCCCCCCTCCTAGTTTAAATATTCCTTTGTGAAACCTTTGAACTTCTCACTGAGAACATATGTTCCCCTATGAGTAAGATGCAAACCATCTTTTTTATACAGTTCCTTTCTGCTCCAATTTATTTATTTATTTATTTGAAAAGGATTTTACCAGGAAGGATACATTGAGACTTCTCTCGTTTTCAAGTATGTCCTGGGTTATTAGAGCTATCATGGGACACAAAGCCAAATCCTTGCTCCCGACACCATTCCCGAAGCCACAAATTAAATTCCCTATTGCGCATCTGCCTATCTTGAATGTTATGCACAGGCAAAACTTCAGAGAATGACACAGTGGACGCAATCTGCTGTATTTCACCTCCAAGAACACAAAAATCTTCCTTAATCTCAGAAACCTCATTGCTAGCCAAGTCATTTGTCCCTAGAAGGACTAGAACGTCCACTTCCCCATGCTGCTTTGCTTGTTTGACAATATTGAGAATACGTCTCTTGTCTCTACAAGCAGTAGCCCCAGGAAGACATTTTACCAAACCACTACTCTCCAGCTCAACACCTCTTATGATAGAATCACCCAGCAACAATTGCCTTCTATCAAGTCCCACCTTTTCATTTTTGTCCTTGGTTGCAGTCCTGCATACCTTAGGCATAGTGGATGGTGGTTCCTCAACTATGGTGTCTGAGCCTACATCCGTCTTACCACTACACTCTGAAAGTGCCTCAAAAGAATTAAGAAGAGCCACAGATTGTGGGACATGCCTTCTATCCACAACTCTAAGTCTACCAGATCCTACAGTAGTCCATCTGCCGCTCCTAGGAGGCCTCTGTGGCAGTGGCTTTGTAACAGTCATAGCCTGAGTTTGTCTAACAGATAATTTACAAATCTCAGACTTCAAACAGGCAATTTCCTGCTGCAGTAAAGAGAACTGCCTACATATCAGGCACACTCCAAACCTCCAAAAATTGGATCTAAAAACAAATGCATGACAGCTCTTACACTGGACCAAGCCTGCCATTATAAAAGAATGGATTTAAAACCAGCAAATCTTACCTTTTTGTAGGTTTTCTACCTCCTGTCAAACTTCAGACTACCTCCAGAGTATCTCCAGAAGATCTCCTCTAAGTGTTCACTTTGAAGGCTTCACTTAGAAGGCTTGACAAGCTCCCAGAGCACCACAGCTATAGAACACACAGTAATGTGCACTGTGATGAGCATATCAGAGTACCACAGCAATAGAACTCACAGTAATGTGCACTGTGATGAGCATATCAGAGCACCACAGCTATAGAACACACAGCAATGTGCACTGTGATGAGCATATCAGAGTACCACAGCAATAGAACTCACAGTAATGTGCACTGTGATGAGCATATCCGAGCACCACAGCTATAGAACTCTCACTGTAAAGGCATTGAGTATGAACGTACACAGATTCCAAAGCAATGGACCTCTAAAGGTAAAGGCAATGAGTATGTATGTACACAGGAATCCACAGCAATAGACCTCTAAAGGTAAAGGCAATGAGTATGTATGTACACAGGAATCCACAGCAATAGAGCTCTAGCGGTAAAGGCAGTAAATATGAACGTACACAGGAATCCACAGCAATAGACTTTTAACGATATAGGCAGGGGGTCTCTCCTTTATCATGTCCATCTCCCCACCCCCATCCCCACTGTTTTCATTTCATTAATCCCCACACTTTTCTTTTCATATCATTAAACACCCCCACCTCTTTTCACCCCAACCCCCTACACACTGTTTTCATTTAATTTAACATCCCCATCCCCACTCTTTTCCTTTCACTAACCCCCCCCCCCCCGTTCGAACCAGGTGGCGCCGCTGGGTCCTGAGCCACCTCTCTCCTCCTTCGGCATCCCATGGCGTTACTTCTTCCTCTTAAAGGGTGATTTCAGTTGGTTTCTTTTTTATTAATAAACCTTAACTTTAGGCCAGGGGCGGATCCAGACACAGTTTTCGGGGGGCATTCTACCAGTTTTGGCCAAGAGCTGTTGTTGGGTTTGCAGTGAGAGGCAGATATATTTTCCCCCAGCTCACATGGATATATATATTGCCCCCAGGATGCTCACATGGATATATTTGCCCTAGTTCACATGGTTATATTTGCCCCCCAGCTCACATGGGTATATTTGTCCCAGCTCACATGGGTATATATTGCCCCCAGCTCACATGGTTATATATTGCCCCCAGTTCCCTTTTGTATATTTACCCCCCAGTTCACATGGGTATATAGTGCCCCCAGCTCACATGGGTATATTTGTCCAAGCTCACATGAGTATATATTGCCCCCAGTTCACATGGGTATATTTGCCCCCCAGTTCACATGGGTATATTCCCCCCCCAGCTCACATGGGTATATTTGTCCCAGCTCACATGGGTTTATTTGTCCCAGCTCACATGGGTATATTTGTCCCAGCTCACATGGGTATATATTGCCCCCAGTTCACATGGGTATATATTGCCCCTAATTAACATAGGGTATATTTGCCCCCCAGCTCACATGGGTATATTTGTCCCAGCACACATGGGTATATACTGCCCCCAGCTCACATGGGTATATATTGCCCCCAGTTCACATGGGTATATTATTGCCCCAGTTCACATGGGTATATTATTGCCCCCAGTTCACATGGGTATATTTGCCCAAGCTCACATGGGTATATAGTGCCTCCAGCTCACATGGGTATATAGTGCCCCCCAGCTCACATGGGTATATTTGTCCCAGTTCACATGGGTATATATTGCCCCCAGTTCACATGGGTATATTTGCCCCCCAGCTCACATGGGTATATTTGCCCCCCAGCTCACATGGGTATATTTGTCCCAGCACACATGGGTATATACTGCCCAAGCTCATATGGGTATATATTGCCCCAGTTCACATTGGTATATTATTGCCCCCAGTTCACATGGGTATCTTTGCCCCCCAGTTCACATGGGTAAATTTGCCCCCCAGCTCACATGGGTATATAGTGCCCCCAGCTCACATGGGTATATAGTGCCCCCCAGCTCACATGGGTATATTTGCCCTAGCTCACATGGGTATATATTGCCCCCAGCAACTCACCTATTTGCCCCACCTGGATCCGCCTCGGCTTTAGGCAGCAGGCCTCGGAGGAGGTTCTGCGGCCTACATTAGCCCAGCCGCCGGCGAGCAGGGCCTCTAAGATGGCCGCCGGCGGGCCTCCTCTGATGGCTACAGACGTTCGGCGGGCCCTCTCTGACATCATCAGAGGGGGCCCGCCGGCGGCCATCTTGGAGACCCTGCTCGCCGGTGGCTGGGCTAATGTAGGCCACAGAACCTCCTCTGAGGCCTGCGGCCAAAATTTAACAAGGTTGCTACCGCCGGCGGCGGGCCCCCCCAGTCCCCGGGCCCCTTACAGCAGCATGGGCTGTAATGCCCTGATGGTGGCCCTGGGTATTCATACACATCAAATACTGCCGTATGCCATGTCATACTCAAATATACAATATTTATATCTAAGGTATTTTACCAGGAAGGACAAATCTGTCCTGGGTTCAAAAACATTAAGCCCCTGACGGTTTTCCCGAGTGTTACTCGGGGTAAACTTTTTGTACCGAAAGCGGTATCCCCGAGCCACACTCGGGCTGGATTCTTACATGTCCTGCGCTCCCTCGCTGATCCCCGCAGTCTCCTCCAGCTGCTCGCAACGTTACACTGCCTGGTTCCCTTCTCGCGAGGAGTGAACCAGGAACTGTGACATCGCGATCGGCTGCAGTGTAACTGCGGGGACAGTGAGGGAGCGCAGGGACATGTAAGTAATGGTCCGAGTGTTGCTCGGGGATACCGTTTTGTGTATAGAAAGTTAACCCCCGAGCCACACTTATACCGCTAGGGGGCCAGAATAAATTGGACCTATTCTGACATATAAAATATGTCAGAATCAGACCGCCAGGGAGGTTAAGAGCAGTGTAACGAGAGCTGAGGTCGAATATTTTCTCTCGGCCACCGTGGTTCATTTGCCTTCGCCAGTTCCCAGATTCTCCCCTCAACCCGCAGCACTGGAACAATCTCAGATCTTAATTTCTCCCAATAAAGCAGACGACACTGTTCATATTGGGTTAAGCAGACTCTCTCTGGCCATTTCACATGGCCTGCTTTTATTTGGTTCAGAATCAGATAACAACAGTTAACATTCCCACCACCAAGACAACTCGGCACCGCCATTCAGCCTGCTCTCATCAGGTCCTCTCAGATTGCAAGCTCTTGAGCAGGGGCTTCTCTGATACTGTTCTAGGTGTTTAACTTGTATGTATATTGGTTATTCTGTCACTCCAATTGTACAGCGCTACAGAACTTGGTGGCGAGAAAAAACTGTAACTGCAGTCATAAAGAGCACGGGTCCTTGTTTGGGGGGGAATTCCAGGGGAGCATCGGCAATCCAGAGGTACCGTTTCATAGCTCGGGCCCCTAGGGTGTCACAGTCCGAAAGCAGCAGCTTTGCACCAGATCTGCAGGCAGGGGCAAGGATGGCAGCGAGTAGCAGTTATTCGCAGTTGATGCAGCATGGCTGACTGCTGCTGTGTGAGCTCCTGGGGCCAAGAAAGGCATAGCAACGTGGGTTCCCCATGGAGCTCCCTCCTGAAAATCACCACAACGGTAGCACCCCTGAGGGGGACCCTAACCCCAAAAGAGCACCCTGCTGGATCAAAGGGTTTTCAGGGCTCCAAGTTTTAAAGTTTCTGCGGATGTTTCCATTAATGTGAATGCTGTGCAGTCCTTGAATGGGATAGGCTGGGGTTTCAAACCCAGGCTTCCCCTGGTGTCAGATAACACAGTGAACACGAGGGACAGTCTTAACCTCCCTGGTGGTATTCCCAAGTGTGACTAGGGGTTAAATTTCACCACCGCGAACGGTAACCCCGAGACACACTCGGGCTGGATGCGTACTCACCTCCTCCTGCGCTCCCTGGCTGTCCCCCGCAGTGTGATCGCGGCGAGTTGCTTCCTGGTAAGGCTCCCTGCAAGTCACACGATGCAGGGGGGCGGGACCAGCAGCAAATTTAGAAAAAAATTATAATACACTGTATAATCCAATGTGCAATGTTTATGAAAGGCCACTAGGTGGCACTACAGGATAAGAAAAAGACCATACATTGTCTCACCCTTGTTTTCAGACAGATTTCAGTGTTTTTTTGTTGTATTTTATTGAATATCATTTATTTGCATTATTTTGGATAATTATTTTTGGGATAATAAATTATTATGTCAGGTTTCAAACTTTATTGGACTCAGTGTATTTACTATTTTTTTTACTTATTTACTTATTTAGTTATAAAGGATTTTACCAGTAAGGACTCTTGATTGCACGGATTTCAGTGCGTGTTTCCTAATTATTACAGGCTAGCTATGTACAAAAACACGTTTCCTTTAAAAAAAAATTGACGTTTTTAGACACGAAATTTTGAAAAAATTAGACCGCCAGGGAGGTTAAAGGCATTTGGATTATGTGCTGACGGGGGGGGGGGGAGATGCACAAACCACCACTTTTAACATTAAAACATAAACAGACAGCCTTACATGAAGGGAATAGCAGAAGAGCGAGGTTTTAGTACAGTCCACAGTCGCTGAGCACCGGGTTCAGTGACAGTAAGCGCTCGAGCAGGGTCCTCTCTGATACTGTCCTATGTGTTTAGCTTGTATGTATATTGTTTATTCTGTCTCTCCCATTGTACAGCGCTATGGAACTTAATGGCGCCATATAAATAACTGTGACTGCAGTCATACAGAGAAAGGGTCTTGTTTGGGGGATTTCATGGAAGCAACGGCAGTCAGTGGGTACCGTTCGATAGCTTGGACCCCGATGGTGTCACAGTCCAAAAAGCACCCAAATCCACAGGCAGGGGCCAGAATTGCAGCGTGTGGCAGTTACCCTAGTTGATGCCACATCGCTGCTGCTGCATGAGCCCCTGGAGCCAAGAAAGGCTTAGCAACTTGGGTTCCCGATGGAGCTCCCTCCTAAAAATCACCCTGTGACGGATCCTGCTACTCGGGGTGAGTAGATCCGCCGTCAGCGCCGAGTACACCTAGAGGTCGGCAGTGTGGTAGCGAGGTGCTGCTGGTCCTCGTAGTATACCCCAAGGTTGCAGCGCTGTAGAGAGGTCCTTGAAGCGTCCCGGTTCCCAAAGCCCTGTTATCCCCAATTACTAGCAGAGGCAGGAGTAAAGGTTCAAACAAGAGTGATTTATTTGCATGGGGAACACAGGTGTATTTATGAAAGAATAGGGCATTGTTCTCCCCTGGCACGCCCTCAGCCATCCCAGGGTGATTTCTGCCACTGCCTCCAGCCATTGCCCAATTTCTCTTTGTTAACCTGGGGCCTCCCCTGCTGTGCGCAGCCCTTATCTTGGGGTTCGGCGCCAGCTCGTCTGGTGAACTTTCCGGGGCTCTGAACGAGCGGGGAACAACAGGGAAAATCACATAGGGGTACTTATAAAAATAAGGGCTAATGAACCTTTAATAACACACAAATAAATAAACACTTGAACTGTTGTACTGCGCTACAGCATAGTGGCGGCCGTCCCGTCACATATCTCCCCCAAGTTACCAGTTGGCAGACCCGGTGAGACCCTCTGTGGGTCCACTTGGGGATGTCCACGGATCCCACCCTAGGTCTCAAGCTCAGTCTGGTGGGATAGCCCATCCGCATTGGCATTTTGCTTACCAGGACGGTATTGAATAGTAAAGTTGAAGGGCTGTAGGGCCAGGCTCCACGGCAGGAGCCTGCCATTGTCTCTGGCCACCCGGTTCAGCCATACCAGGGGGTTGTGGTCTGTGAGGACCGTGAAGGAGCACTCATACAAATAGGGTTGGAGTTTCTTCAGTGCCCATACCAGGGCTAGGCACACCTTCTTGATTGCCGCATAGGCAACCCCCCTGGGTAGAAGTTTCCAGCTGATGTAGGCAACCGGGTGGTCATGCCCATCTTCACCGACCTGGCTCAGCATCGCTCCCAGTCCGAACATAGAAGCGTCTGTGTGGACGACAAAACGTTGAGTTGAATCAGGAGCGGTCAACATGGGGGCCTCCACCAGGGCTCGCTTGAGCTGATGGAAGGCTTCCTCACACTCAGGGGACCACAGTACCCGTCAGGCAAGGTTCTTGCGGGTCAAGTCAGTCAGGGGTTTGGCAATGGCGCTGTAGTTGGGGACGAAGCGGCGGTAGTACCCCACCGTACCTAGAAATGCTAACACCTGGGTCTTGGTGCGGGGTGTGGGCCACTGGGCGACAGCTTCAACCTTGGCAGGTTCCGGGCGCTGTCTTCCGTAGCCCACCCGGTGGCCCAAGTACTGGACCTCGGACATGTCAACGTGGCACTTGTCTGGTTTGACTGTCAGATCTGAGGTGCCAAGGCGGCATTCTTCATCCCGAATGGCATGACCCGAAATTGGTAAAGGCCAAACGGAGTGATGAATGCCGATTTCGGGAAACCTTCCTCGGCAAGGGGAATCTGCCAGTACCCCTTACACAAGTCAATGGTGGTGAGGAAGTGACCCTTGGCAATGCGGTCCAGGAGCTCGTCTACCCGGGGCATGGGGTAGGCTTCGGTAACGGTGTGCTCATTGAGCCTTCTGTAATCTACACAGAACCTGGTAGTGCCATCCTTCTTGGGTACTAGAACCACCGGTGAGGCCCATGGGCTCTGATGGTTCTATTACCCCTAGATCCAGCATCTCGCAGATCTCCTTCTGCATCCCGTCTCTCACTGCATCGGGGATTCGGTATGCCGTCTGCCGCAAGGGGGTTTGACTCTGGGTACCGACCCGATGCATCGCTACAGAGGTGTAGCCGGGATGGGATGAGAACAGGTCTCGGTGCTAATCCGTAGCACCTGCTGAGCCTGGACTGAGTCCCTCGCCCAGCCGGACATCAGCTATCCCCTGGACGCTCGAACCCCCAGGCAGTACCGGCAGGGGGAGATCCTCCAGATCCCCCGCGTCCAGTGCGCAGATGGCGGCTACTGCCTCTTCTCTTTCATGAAATGGTTTCACCATGTTCACATGAAAGGTTCTTTGGATCCTTTCATCCGAACATCTGGCTGCGATGAAGGTGGTATCGCAGATCTTCCCTATAATTTTGTAGGGTCCCTCCCAGGCTGCCTGCAACTTATTTTGTCTGATCGGCCGGAGTGCTAACACTTTCTGCCCTAGCTGGAAGGTGTGGTCCCTAGCCAACCGGTCATACCACCTCCTCTGCTTGGTTTGGGCCGCTTGGAGATTGTCCCATACCAGGGCGGTCAATTCCTGCAGCCAGTCCCTAAACTCAAGCACGTAATCTATGACCGAGGTCCCCTCCTCGGCCAGAGCACCTTCCCAGTGCTCCCGGAGCAAGTCCAAGGGGCCTTGGACTCTCCGGCCATACAACAGCTCAAAGGGAGAGAGGCCAGCTGCTTCCTGGGGTACCTCCCTATACGCGAACAACAGATGGGGCAAGTGGCGTTCCCAGTCCGTATGGGACATGGTAAAGGTGCGGAGGAGTTGCTGGAGGGTCCCGTCAAACCGCTCACAGAGCCCGTTGGTTTGCGGGTGGTAAGGGGAACTGTACAGGGGTTTAATCCCACACAGTCTCCAGAGCTGCTGGGTCACCTCGGCCGTAAACTGCGTGCCCTGGTCAGACAAGATTTCCTGAGGAAATCCGACCCTGGAGAATATATGTAGCAGAGCTCCGGCAACGGTCTCTGCGTGGATATCTCGGAGGGCCACGGCCTCAGGGTACCTGGTGGCATAGTCTACTACAGTCAAGATATACGTCTTGCCCGTAGTACTAGGCACCGCCAAGGGTCCTATCAGATCCACCACCACCCGTCTAAAGGGTTCTCCCACTATGGGTAGGGGTCTCAGGGTTGCTTTCCGGGTGTCCCCCCATTTCCCTACCCGCTGGCATACCTCACAGGTCTGGCAATAATCCCTAACCTCCCCGGATAACCCGGGCAAGAAGAAGCTCTGGGTCAGGTGGTGCAGCATCCGCCTGTGCCCCAGATGGCCTGCAAGGGGAATATCATGCCCAATCTTCAACAGATTGCGTCGATATTTCCCCGGCACTACCAGTTGCCTATGGGGTACCTGGTCCACTCCCCTCTTCGCTCCCCCGGAGGTCCTATACAACTTCCCCTGGTCCCAGACAAATCTCATCTCCCCTAACCCTCCCGGCTCCCGCCCCGCCTGTTGTCGGTAAGGGGCAAGGCTGACGTCTTCCCTGGTGGCTTGGGCAAAGTCTGTCGGGGAATCCCAGGTCAGGGAGGGGGTATTGTCGGGGCCAAGGGTTGGGCTGGATCCCTACTTCCACGTCCCGGGCATCCGTGCCCCAATCGAGATGGACGCGGGCCGTAGGGATCTGGTAAACATGGCCGCGGGCGACTTGGACGGCCACCGAGTAGCCTGTGGAGGCAGCCGGGGTAATAAGGTGGGGCTGTGCCAGGGTAAGGGTTGCGCCGGTGTCTCGCAGGCCGTTGGCACTCCGTCCATTCACCTGGACCTTTTGGCGATGGTGTTGCCGGTTATCTTGGGCGGCTGCTTGAATCGGGTCTGCTTCATGTAGGATGTCCCAGTCTTCGTCAAGAATCGCTGTGGGTTCTGGCTCCTGCTCATATTGGCAACAATATGCCGTAGCTGTGCCGGAGGATGTGCTGGGCGATGCGGGGCAGGACGGTTGGCATACAGTGGACAGCAGTCCCGGATATGTCAGATTTGGTTGCACCCATAGCACCGGGGACCGGTCCGAGGAACCGGGGTGTTGTTTGTCGGTGGCCGGGGTGCTCTCGGTGGGTGCAGGATGAGGCTGGGGTGCTGGATGGAACCGGGGAGGTTGGGGCCGGACGGCAGGAAGGGGTACTCGCCTGGCGCCCTGGTATTCATCGGTGAGGCGGGTAGCTTCGAGCACGGTGAGGGGACGTCGGTCTCGCACCCAATCCCGGACCTCTGGAGGTGAATAGTTATAGAACTGCTCCAGCAAGAGCAGTTGGATGATCTGGTCCGGGTGGGTGGCTTGGCATCCCTGGATCCAGCTGCGGACGGCCTGCTGCATGCGGTGCCCCCATTCCGCGTAGGAGTCATGGGTCCCTTTCTTTAGAGCTCGGAACCGGACTCGATACGCCTCGGGGGTGAGCGAGTAGCGGGCCAGCAGGTGTTCCTTGACCCATCGTACACCATGCAGTCCTCATCCGCTACAGCCCAATAGGCTTCAGCCGCTCTGCCCGTCAACTTACTCGCCAGTAGAGGTACCCAATCTCGGGCCGCCATCTCTTGCAGGGCACATTGTCTTTCAAAATCTTGCAGGAAGCCGTCAATATCTTCACTTCCCTCTGGGAAGAGTTTGAAGGCGGCAAAGGGAATCTTTTGCTTGCGGGTCCGGTGCTGCTTTGGGAAGTGAGAGACCCACCGGACCGTTGCTGCATCTCTGCTTGGCAGAGTCTGTCCGTATCTGCCAAGATCCTCCCGATGATGTCGGCGGAGGGGTCTGTTCCATACAGGGCCAGCCGCCACTGTACCTTTCGCCGCCATTCTGAGGTCTCGGAGCCCTCGGAGGGAGCATACTAGTGTGGTCGTCCTTCATCAATTCGCTGATGATGACCAACTTCGGTTTGCCCCCGGGGGTCTTGCCTCTGGCTTTCAGCAATTCTTTCAGGACCGTGCGCTTCAGACCCTTGTAGTGCTGGGCCATACGGGGTTACGGCCGTTACTTGGGGTGTCCGCCTCTCGGACCCAGGGGTGTTTGAGACCGGGGTCAAGCCAGCGGCTGTTTTTCCCCCTGCTGGCCTGGTCTCAGAATCTCCCCCCGGATGGCGGCCGCTCCGGATGCTCAGCGTGTTGCGGTGGCTGAGACCGGGGTCAAGCCAGCGGCTGTATTTCCCCCTGCTTGTCTGGTCTCAGCCGATCCCACCAGGCTGCCAGCCAATGTGACGGATCCCGCTACTCAGGGTGAGTAGGACCGGCATCAGCGCCGAGTACACCTGGAGGTCGGCAGTGTGGTAGCGAGGTACTGCTGGTCCTCGTAGTATTCCCCAAGGTTGTATCGCTGTAGAGAGGTCCTTGAAGCGTCCCGGTTCCCAAAGCCCTGTTATTCCAAATTACTAGCCAAGGCAGGAGTAAAGGTTCAAACAAGAGTGATTTATTTTGCATGGGGAAAACAGGTGTATTTATGAGGGAAAAAGGCATTGTTCTCCCCTGGCCCGCCCTCAGCCCTCCCGGGGTGATTTCTGCCACTGCCCTGAGCCATTGCCCAATTTCTCTTTGTTAACCTGGGGCCTCCCCTGCTGTGCGCAGCCCTTATCTTGGGGTTCGGCGCCAGCTCGTCTGGTGAACTTTCCGGGGCTCTGAACGAGCGGGGAACAACAGGGAAAATCACATAGGGGTACTTATAAAAATAAGGGCTAATGAACCTTTAATAACACACAAATAAATAAACACTTGAACTGTTGTACTGCGCTACAGCATAGTGGCGGCCGTCCCGTCACATATCTCCCCCAAGTTACCAGTTGGCAGACCCGGTGAGACCCTCTGTGGGTCCACTTGGGGATGTCCACGGATCCCACCCTAGGTCTCAAGCTCAGTCTGGTGGGATAGCCCATCCGCATTGGCATTTTGCTTACCAGGACGGTATTGAATAGTAAAGTTGAAGGGCTGTAGGGCCAGGCTCCACGGCAGGAGCCTGCCATTGTCTCTGGCCACCCGGTTCAGCCATACCAGGGGGTTGTGGTCTGTGAGGACCGTGAAGGAGCACTCATACAAATAGGGTTGGAGTTTCTTCAGTGCCCATACCAGGGCTAGGCACACCTTCTTGATTGCCGCATAGGCAACCCCCCTGGGTAGAAGTTTCCAGCTGATGTAGGCAACCGGGTGGTCATGCCCATCTTCACCGACCTGGCTCAGCATCGCTCCCAGTCCGAACATAGAAGCGTCTGTGTGGACGACAAAACGTTGAGTTGAATCAGGAGCGGTCAACATGGGGGCCTCCACCAGGGCTCGCTTGAGCTGATGGAAGGCTTCCTCACACTCAGGGGACCACAGTACCCGTCAGGCAAGGTTCTTGCGGGTCAAGTCAGTCAGGGGTTTGGCAATGGCGCTGTAGTTGGGGACGAAGCGGCGGTAGTACCCCACCGTACCTAGAAATGCTAACACCTGGGTCTTGGTGCGGGGTGTGGGCCACTGGGCGACAGCTTCAACCTTGGCAGGTTCCGGGCGCTGTCTTCCGTAGCCCACCCGGTGGCCCAAGTACTGGACCTCGGACATGTCAACGTGGCACTTGTCTGGTTTGACTGTCAGATCTGAGGTGCCAAGGCGGCATTCTTCATCCCGAATGGCATGACCCGAAATTGGTAAAGGCCAAACGGAGTGATGAATGCCGATTTCGGGAAACCTTCCTCGGCAAGGGGAATCTGCCAGTACCCCTTACACAAGTCAATGGTGGTGAGGAAGTGACCCTTGGCAATGCGGTCCAGGAGCTCGTCTACCCGGGGCATGGGGTAGGCTTCGGTAACGGTGTGCTCATTGAGCCTTCTGTAATCTACACAGAACCTGGTAGTGCCATCCTTCTTGGGTACTAGAACCACCGGTGAGGCCCATGGGCTCTGATGGTTCTATTACCCCTAGATCCAGCATCTCGCAGATCTCCTTCTGCATCCCGTCTCTCACTGCATCGGGGATTCGGTATGCCGTCTGCCGCAAGGGGGTTTGACTCTGGGTACCGACCCGATGCATCGCTACAGAGGTGTAGCCGGGATGGGATGAGAACAGGTCTCGGTGCTAATCCGTAGCACCTGCTGAGCCTGGACTGAGTCCCTCGCCCAGCCGGACATCAGCTATCCCCTGGACGCTCGAACCCCCAGGCAGTGCCGGCAGGGGGAGATCCTCCAGATCCCCCGCGTCCAGTGCGCAGATGGCGGCTACTGCCTCTTCTCTTTCATGAAATGGTTTCACCATGTTCACATGAAAGGTTCTTTGGATCCTTTCATCCGAACATCTGGCTGCGATGAAGGTGGTATCGCAGATCTTCCCTATAATTTTGTAGGGTCCCTCCCAGGCTGCCTGCAACTTATTTTGTCTGATCGGCCGGAGTGCTAACACTTTCTGCCCTAGCTGGAAGGTGTGGTCCCTAGCCAACCGGTCATACCACCTCCTCTGCTTGGTTTGGGCCGCTTGGAGATTGTCCCATACCAGGGCGGTCAATTCCTGCAGCCAGTCCCTAAACTCAAGCACGTAATCTATGACCGAGGTCCCCTCCTCGGCCAGAGCACCTTCCCAGTGCTCCCGGAGCAAGTCCAAGGGGCCTTGGACTCTCCGGCCATACAACAGCTCAAAGGGAGAGAGGCCAGCTGCTTCCTGGGGTACCTCCCTATACGCGAACAACAGATGGGGCAAGTGGCGTTCCCAGTCCGTATGGGACATGGTAAAGGTGCGGAGGAGTTGCTGGAGGGTCCCGTCAAACCGCTCACAGAGCCCGTTGGTTTGCGGGTGGTAAGGGGAACTGTACAGGGGTTTAATCCCACACAGTCTCCAGAGCTGCTGGGTCACCTCGGCCGTAAACTGCGTGCCCTGGTCAGACAAGATTTCCTGAGGAAATCCGACCCTGGAGAATATATGTAGCAGAGCTCCGGCAACGGTCTCTGCGTGGATATCTCGGAGGGCCACGGCCTCAGGGTACCTGGTGGCGTAGTCTACTACAGTCAAGATATACGTCTTGCCCGTAGTACTAGGCACCGCCAAGGGTCCTATCAGATCCACCACCACCCGTCTAAAGGGTTCTCCCACTATGGGTAGGGGTCTCAGGGTTGCTTTCCGGGTGTCCCCCCATTTCCCTACCCGCTGGCATACCTCACAGGTCTGGCAATAATCCCTAACCTCCCCGGATAACCCGGGCAAGAAGAAGCTCTGGGTCAGGTGGTGCAGCATCCGCCTGTGCCCCAGATGGCCTGCAAGGGGAATATCATGCCCAATCTTCAACAGATTGCGTCGATATTTCCCCGGCACTACCAGTTGCCTATGGGGTACCTGGTCCACTCCCCTCTTCGCTCCCCCGGAGGTCCTATACAACTTCCCCTGGTCCCAGACAAATCTCATCTCCCCTAACCCTCCCGGCTCCCGCCCCGCCTGTTGTCGGTAAGGGGCAAGGCTGACGTCTTCCCTGGTGGCTTGGGCAAAGTCTGTCGGGGAATCCCAGGTCAGGGAGGGGGTATTGTCGGGGCCAAGGGTTGGGCTGGATCCCTACTTCCACGTCCCGGGCATCCGTGCCCCAATCGAGATGGACGCGGGCCGTAGGGATCTGGTAAACATGGCCGCGGGCGACTTGGACGGCCACCGAGTAGCCTGTGGAGGCAGCCGGGGTAATAAGGTGGGGCTGTGCCAGGGTAAGGGTTGCGCCGGTGTCTCGCAGGCCGTTGGCACTCCGTCCATTCACCTGGACCTTTTGGCGATGGTGTTGCCGGTTATCTTGGGCGGCTGCTTGAATCGGGTCTGCTTCATGTAGGATGTCCCAGTCTTCGTCAAGAATCGCTGTGGGTTCTGGCTCCTGCTCATATTGGCAACAATATGCCGTAGCTGTGCCCGGAGGATGTGCTGGGCGATGCGGGGCAGGACGGTTGGCATACAGTGGACAGCAGTCCCGGATATGTCAGATTTGGTTGCACCCATAGCACCGGGGACCGGTCCGAGGAACCGGGGTGTTGTTTGTCGGTGGCCGGGGTGCTCTCGGTGGGTGCAGGATGAGGCTGGGGTGCTGGATGGAACCGGGGAGGTTGGGGCCGGACGGCAGGAAGGGGTACTCGCCTGGCGCCCTGGTATTCATCGGTGAGGCGGGTAGCTTCGAGCACGGTGAGGGGACGTCGGTCTCGCACCCAATCCCGGACCTCTGGAGGTGAATAGTTATAGAACTGCTCCAGCAAGAGCAGTTGGATGATCTGGTCCGGGTGGGTGGCTTGGCATCCCTGGATCCAGCTGCGGACGGCCTGCTGCATGCGGTGCCCCCATTCCGCGTAGGAGTCATGGGTCCCTTTCTTTAGAGCTCGGAACCGGACTCGATACGCCTCGGGGGTGAGCGAGTAGCGGGCCAGCAGGTGTTCCTTGACCCACTCGTACACCATGCAGTCCTCATCCGCTACAGCCCAATAGGCTTCAGCCGCTCTGCCCGTCAACTTACTCGCCAGTAGAGGTACCCAATCTCGGGCCGCCATCTCTTGCAGGGCACATTGTCTTTCAAAATCTTGCAGGAAGCCGTCAATATCTTCACTTCCCTCTGGGAAGAGTTTGAAGGCGGCAAAGGGAATCTTTTGCTTGCGGGTCCGGTGCTGCTTTGGGAAGTGAGAGACCCACCGGACCGTTGCTGCATCTCTGCTTGGCGGAGTCTGTCCGTATCTGCCAAGATCCTCCCGATGATGTCGGCGGAGGGGTCTGTTCCATACAGGGCCAGCCGCCACTGTACCTTTCGCCGCCATTCTGAGGTCTCGGAGCCCTCGGAGGGAGCATACTAGTGTGGTCGTCCTTCCTCAATTCGCTGATGATGACCAACTTCGGTTTGCCCCCGGGGGTCTTGCCTCTGGCTTTCAGCAATTCTTTCAGGACCGTGCGCTTCAGACCCTTGTAGTGCTGGGCCATACGGGGTTACGGCCGTTACTTGGGGTGTCCGCCTCTCGGACCCAGGGGTGTTTGAGACCGGGGTCAAGCCAGCGGCTGTTTTTCCCCCTGCTGGCCTGGTCTCAGAATCTCCCCCCGGATGGCGGCCGCTCCGGATGCTCAGCGTGTTGCGGTGGCTGAGACCGGGGTCAAGCCAGCGGCTGTATTTCCCCCTGCTTGTCTGGTCTCAGCCGATCCCACCAGGCTGCCAGCCAATGTGACGGATCCCGCTACTCAGGGTGAGTAGGACCGGCATCAGCGCCGAGTACACCTGGAGGTCGGCAGTGTGGTAGCGAGGTACTGCTGGTCCTCGTAGTATTCCCCAAGGTTGTATCGCTGTAGAGAGGTCCTTGAAGCGTCCCGGTTCCCAAAGCCCTGTTATTCCAAATTACTAGCCAAGGCAGGAGTAAAGGTTCAAACAAGAGTGATTTATTTTGCATGGGGAAAACAGGTGTATTTATGAGGGAAAAATGCATTGTTCTCCCCTGGCCCGCCCTCAGCCCTCCCGGGGTGATTTCTGCCACTGCCCTGAGCCATTGCCCAATTTCTCTTTGTTAACCTGGGGCCTCCCCTGCTGTGCGCAGCCCTTATCTTGGGGTTCGGCGCCAGCTCGTCTGGTGAACTTTCCGGGGCTCTGAACGAGCGGGGAACAACAGGGAAAATCACATAGGGGTACTTATAAAAATAAGGGCTAATGAACCTTTAATAACACACAAATAAATAAACACTTGAACTGTTGTACTGCGCTACAGCGTAGTGGCGGCCGTCCCGGCACACCCCAACTATAGCTCCCATGAGGGGGACCCTAACCCCGAAAAGATCACCCTGCTGGGACAAAGGGTTTTCGGGGCAGCAGGGTTTAAAATTTCTGTAGATGTTTCCATTAATGTGAATGCCGTGCGGTCCTTGAATGTGATTTGTTGGCACATCTGCCTCCTGGATGGTGATTGGCTGAGGTTTCCCCTGGTGTCACAGAACATGAAGGACAGGCTTAAAGGCATTTAGATGACGTTCTGATGGGGAAAAGTCACAAACCACCATTTTTAACATTAAAACAAAAACAGACCAATAGCTTAAATGAGGGGAATAGCAGAGAAGCGCGGTTTTAGTAGTCTCTGAGCACGGGGTTCCGTGACATCGTTATGAAACTAAAAACTATTGGTAGTTTTTATCTATTTTTAATTTAAAAGCATCAATGCTCCTATACCAAGAAGTGTTATGGGAACATTTCTGCCTTGCTTAACTCAAAAACGAAACATAACAAAAGTAGAACATTTTGTTTTAAAACATTAGAGCTGATAATGCTACATTTTCTTTATAAACCACTTTCCAATAAAATTCTGCTTTTCAGACAGACTGTTTGAGAAATATAAATATATATATATATATATATATTCCTCATAAGTAGCAATTGGAAATAATTACAAATAAGAAAAAAAATTAAAGAAAATACACAGGTCACGATATTGTCTGTATATACAGTTGTGTTCAAAATCATTCAACCCCCAATGCTGTAAAGGGTTTTAGGGAATTTAGTGTACATTTGTAATTGTATTCAGAATGAAATCCTACAAGGACTTTTTAAAGAACCATATGCAACTAAAATGACATCAATTGGTTTTGTAATACAGTAGTAAATGTTTCTTTTGTGATTTCTTCATTGACACAATTATTCAACCCCTTAAAGACTACCACTCTGAAGAACAGAGGTTCATTCAAGTGTTTTCAATCAGGTATTGAAAACACCTGTGGATGTCACTGAGCAGCAATAAAGCATAATAAGCACCAATTAGGCAGCTTTAAAATGACTGTGATACTCAGCTCCTTCTAGACATTTACTGGTGTGGTTACAAACATGGTAAAGTCAAGAGAATGGTCCAGGAAGACAAGAGAAGAGGTGATTACTCTTCACAGGAAGGGCAATGGCTATAAGAAGATTGCAAAGATGTTAAACATACCAAGAGAGACCATAGGAAGCATCATTCGCAAATTCAAGGCAAAGGGCACTGTTGAAACGCTACCTGGTCGTGGCAGAAAGAAGATGCAGACTTCGACTGCTGTGCGCTACCTGAAGCGTAGAGTGGAGAAAAGTCCCCGTGTGACTGCTGAGGAACTGAGAAAAGATTTGTCAGATGTGGGTACTGAAGTTTCAGCTCAGACAATACGGCGCACACTGCGTAATGAAGGCCTCCATGCCAGAACTCCCAGGCGCACCCCCTTGCTGTCTCCAAAGAATAAGAAGAGTCGACTGCAGTATGCCAAAAGTCATGTGGACAAACCACAGAAGCTTTGGGATAGTGTTCTGTGGACTGATGAAACAAAATTAGAACTGTTTGGGCCCATGGATCAACGCTATGTTTGGAGGAGGAAGAACAAGGCCTATGAAGAAAAGAACATCTTGCCTACTGTGAAGCATGGCGGGGGGTCAATCATGCTTTGGGGCTGTTTTGCTTCTGCAGGTACAGGGAAGCTTCAGCGTGTGCAAGGTACCATGAATTCTCTTCAGTACCAGGAGATATTGGATGACAATGTGATGCAGTCCGTCACAAACCTGAGGCTTGGGAGACGTTGGACCTTTCAACAGGACAATGATCCCAAGCATACCTCCAAGTCCACTAGAGCATGGTTGCAGATTAAAGGCTGGAACATTTTGGAGTGGCCATCGCAGTCACCTGACTTAAATCCGATTGAGAACCTCTGGTGGGACTTAAAGAAAGCAGTTGCAGTGCGCAAGCCTAAGAATGTGACTGAACTGGAGGCTTTTGCCCATGACGAATGGGCGAAGATACCCGTAGATCGCTGCAAGACACTTGTGTCAAGCTATGCTTCACATTTAAAAGCTGTTATAACTGTAAAAGGATGTTGTACTAAGTACTAAGATTGAATGTCACTTGGGGGTTGAATAAAACTGATAATGATGTGAGCACAGAAAAGACATTTGTGGTTATTTCATTATAAATGTTATGTTATATTTGTCTGACCTACACGTGCCTCTTTGATTGTAAGCAAGATGACTGAATGATCAAAATCAATGTCAAACTGGCCAAAACACTCAATTTCAGTGGGGGTTGAATAATTTTGAACACAACTGTATACTGTACAGAAGACAAAATCATAAAATATTTGTTAAACATACCTCATGTCAGATTCCATATATAGTGAATCAGATATTTTATTACCCCCAGGCTGCTTGGCGCAGTCACAAAGAAGATTTATGCTGTCAAACTAGTTTGACAAATAGAGAAACAGGTTCTGCTACTGGTTCTCAGTGAATAGTGTCTTAAAGAAAGGGACTGTCTGAATGACAGGATGAACCGTAAAATAGCATCGTTAATCTAAGGTGTACTAGAAACAACTAACAACTTCTGACACCACACAAGCCTAGAGAGCCAAGATTTAATCTTGACATCATCAGCCAGTTTATTGCATCAACATCCATCAGAGAAAGTGCCCATCCCGCATCTAATATGAAAGTGAAAAATAAAAGGAAATATATATATATTTTGTAATGAAATTTAGTTAAACATCTAGCAAATGTACACACGAGATGCAGAATATTTCCTACTTATGGGATGGTTTACATGTGAGAATATATTTTACCTTAAAAGGAAAATAAATTAAGCAAAACAGGCAACAATAAATGCAGTTCCTAACAAATATAAATACACACACACACTCTAAATTACATACAAACTAGGGTCTCCAGATATCATTTAACTGGCAAGTAAAGTAAATTTTCACTTTGAAGTCATTCCAACAGAGAACAGATTAAAGAGGCAACCTGGGAGCACTGTATAAAATAAGTCTATAATGCTTTATGTAGATGTCAGTTTCCTTTGAACGTGGCTAATTTGCTTTATTGGTAAAAAAATTGTATAAAGTCTCAAATTCGTCTCTGGATCAGCAAGACCGTTTTGCTCATCGATGGATACAGCCGTAACACACACACGCATTGCTATGAACAGCACGGGAAAGCGGGAAAACTTGGATGTGCCTGGTCAATGTGCCACACGCTCTCCTTCCCCGCTCGTCAGCTGACATTAGTAGGTGTCAAAAAAGAATAAATACAAATGGAAAAACATCTACAAACCAACCAAAAATAGATACATAGAGCAGATCAATTAAAATATATAAACGCCAAATAAATTGGCCCCTCTGGACTGCACCCATTGGATAAAAAAATAAACATAGATGCTTTTTTTCTTGAAAAATAGGTGGGGGTATGTGACGGGACGGCCACCACTACGCTGTAGCGCAGTACCACAGTTCAAGTGTTTATTTATTTGTGTGTTATTAAAAGTTCGTTAGCCCTTATTTTTATAAGTACCCCAATGTGATTTTCCCTGTTGTTCCCCTGTTCCCCACTCATTCAGAGCACCGGAAAGTTCACCAGACGAGCTGGCGCCGAGCCCCAAGATAAAGGCTGCGCACAGCAGGGGGGGCCCCAGGTTAACAAAGAGAAATTGGGCAATGGCTCCGGGCAGTGGCAGAAAATCCCCTGGGAGGGCTGAGGGTGGGACGGGGGAGAACAATGCCTTTTTCCCCTCATAAATACACCTGTGTTCCCCATGCAAAATAAATCAGTCTTGTTTGAACCTTTACTCCTGCCTCTGCTAGTAATTGGGGATAACAGGGCTTTGGGAACCGGGACGCTTCAAGGACCTCTCTACAGCACTGCAACCTCGGGGTATCCTACGAGGACCATCGGCACCTCGCTACCACACTACCGACCTCCAGGTGTACTCGGCGCTGACGGCGGATCTACTCACCCTGAGTAGCGGGATTCGCCACATTGGTGGCAGCGGTGGGATTGGCTGAGACCAGACAAGCAGGGGGAAATACAGCCACTGGCTTGACCCCGGTCTCAGCCACCACAACACGCCGAGCATCCGGAGCGGCCGCCATCCGGGGGGAGATTCTGAGACCAGCCCAGCAGGGGGAAAAACAGACGCTGGCTTAACCCCGGGCTCAGACACCCCTGGGTCCGAGAGGCAGACACCCCAAGTAACGGCAGTAACCCCGTATGGCCCAGCACTACGAGGGTCTGAAGTGCATGGTCCTGAAAGAATTGCTGAAAGCCCGAGGCAAGACCCCCGGGGGCAAACCAAAGGCGGTCATCATCAGCGAATTGATGGAGGACGACCACACTAGTATGGCTCCCTCCAAGGGCTCCGAGACCTCAAAATGGCGGCGAGAGGTACAGTGGCGGCTGGCCCTGTACGGAACAGACCCCTCCGCCGACATCATCGGGAGGGTCTTGGCAGATACGGACAGACTCCGCCAAGCAGAGATGCAGCAACGGTCCGGTGGGTCTCTCACTTCCCAGGGCAGCACCGGACCCCCCAAGCAAAAGATTCCCTTTGCCGCCTTCAAACTCTTCCCGGAGGGAAGCGAAGATATTGACCGCTTCCTGCAAGATTTTGAAAGACAATGTGCCCTGCAAGAGGTGGCGGCCCGAGATTGGGTACCTCTACTGGCGAGTAAGTTGACGGGCAGAGCGGCTGAAGCCTATTGGGCTGTAGCGGATGAGGACTGCATGGTGTACGAGTGGGTCAAGGAACACCTGCTGGCCCGCTACGCGCTCACCCCCAAGGCGTATCGAGTCCGGTTCCGAGCTCTAAAGAAAGGGACCCATGACTCCTACGCTGAATGGGGGCACCGCATGCAGCAGGCCGTCCGCAGGTGGATCCAGGGATGCCAAGCCACCCACCTGGACCAGATCATCCAACTGCTCTTGCTGGAGCAGTTCTATAACTATTCACCTCCAGAGGTACGGGATTGGGTGCGAGACCGACGTCCCCTCACCCTGCCCGAAGCTACCCGCCTCTCCAATGAATACCAGGATGCCAGGCGAGTACCCCCTGCTGCCGTCCGGCCCCCACCTCCCCGGTTCCATCCAGCACCCCAGCCTCGTCCCGCACCCACCGAAAGAGCACCCCTGCCACCGACAAATAACACCCCGGTTCCTCGGACCGGTCCCTGGTGCTATGGGTGCAACCAAATCGGACATATCCGGGACTGCTGTCCACTGAATGCCAACCATCCTGTCCCGCATCGCCCAGCACACTCTCCGGGCAGTGCTATGGCATATTGTTGCCAACATGAGCAGGAGCCAGAACCCACACGATTCCGGACGAAGACTGGGGCATCCTACATGTAGCAGACCCGAGTCAAGCAGCTGCCCAAGATAACCGGCAACACCATCTCCAAAAGGTCCGGGTGAATGGACGGAGTGCCAACGGCCTGCGAGACACCGGCGCAATGCTTACCCACCTTATTACCCCGGTGCACAGCCCCACCTTATTACCCCGGCTGCCTCCACAGGCTACTCGGTGGCCGTCCAAGTCGCCGGCGGCCATGTTTACCGGATCCCTACGGCCCGCGTCCATCTTGATTGGGGCACGGATGCCCGGGACGTGGAAATAGGGATCATGAAAGACCTTCCAACCAAAGTACTACTCGGCAACGACCTTGGTCTGCTGACCTCTACTTTTGAGGACACCCACCCTGGCGGGGTATGCCCCGTCACCAACCGCCATCAAGCGAGGAAGGCTCCGCACACAGACTCCGAGGGGACCGCGGTAAGTGAGACCAGCCCAACCCTTGGCCCCGACAATACCCCCTCCCTGAACTGGGATTCCCCAACGGACCTTGCCCAAGCCACCAGGGAAGACGTCACCCTTGCCCCTTACCGACAACAGGCGGGGCAGGAGCCGGGAGGGTTTGGGGAGGTGAGATTTGCCTGGGACCAGGGGAAGTTGTATAGGACCTCCGGGGGAGCGAAGAGGGGAGTGGACCAGGTACCTCATAGGCAACTGGTAGTGCCGGGGAAATATCGGCGCGATCTGTTGAAGATCGGGCATTATATTCCCCTTGCAGGCCATCTGGGGCACAGGCGGACGCTGCACCACCTGACCCAGAGCTTCTTCTGGCCTGGGTTATCCGGGGAGGTTAGGGACTATTGCCAGACCTGTGAGGTATGCCAGCAGGTAGGGAAGTGGGGGACACCCAGAAAGCAACCCTGAGACCCCTACCCATAGTGGGAGAACCCTTTAGACGGGTGGTGGTGGATCTGATAGGACCCCTGGCGGTGCCTAGTACTACGGGCAAGACGTATATCTTGACTGTAGTAGACTACGCCACCAGGTACCCTGAGGCCGTGGCCCTCCGAGATATCCACGCAGAGACCGTTGCCGGAGCTCTGCTACAGATATTCTCCAGGGTCGGATTTCCTCAGGAAATCTTGTCTGACCAGGGCACGCAGTTTACGGCCGAGGTGACCCAGCAGCTCTGGAGACTGTGTGGGATTAAACCCCTGTACAGTTCCCCTTACCACCCGCAAACCAACGGGCTCTGCGAGCGGTTTGACGGGACCCTCCAGCAACTCCTCCTCACCTTTACCATGTCCCATAAGGACTGGGAACGCCACTTGCCCCATCTGTTGTTCGCGTACAGGGAGGTACCCCAGGAAGCCACTGGCTTCTCTCCCTTTGAGCTGTTGTACAGCCGGAGAGTCCGAGGCCCCTTGGACTTGCTCCGGAGAAAACACTGGGAAGGTGCTGAAACCATTTTATGAAAGTGAAGAGGCAGTAGCCGCCATCTGCACACCGGACACGGGGGATCTGGAGGATCTCCCCCTGCCGGTACTGCCTGGGGCTCCAAGTGCCCAGGGGATAGCGGATGTCCGGCTGGGCGAGGGACTCAGTCCACGCCACAGGAAACAGGCTCAGCAGGTGCTACGGGAGCACCGAGACCTGTTCTCGTCCCGTCCCGGCTACACCTCTGTAGCTCTGCATCGGGTCGATACCCAGAGTCAAACCCCCTTGCGGCAGACGGCGTACCGAATCCCCGATGCAGTGAGAGACGGGATGCAGAAGGAGATCCGCGAGATGCTGGAACTAGGGGTAATAGAACTATCCGAGAGCCCATGGGCCTCACCGGTGGTTCTAGTACCCAAGAAGGATGGCACTACCAGGTTCTGTGTAGATTACAGAAGGCTCAATGAGCACACCGTTACCGATGCCTACCCCTTGCCCCAGGTAGACGAGCTCCTGGACCGCATTGCCCAGGGTCACTTCCTCACCACCATTGACTTGTGTAAGGGGTACTGGCAGATTCCCCTTGCCGAGGAAGGTGTGCCGAAATCGGCATTCATCACTCCGTTTGGCCTTTACCAATTTTGGGTCATGCCATTCGAAATGAAGAATGCCCCGGCCACGTTCCAACGCATGGTGGATCGGCTGTTAGAGGGGATGCAGGACTTTACCAGCGCCTACCTAGATGACATAGCCATCTTTAGTAACACCTGGGAGGACCATTTACAGCACTTATGGGCAGTACTGGACCGCCTTGGCACCGCAGGTCTGACAGTCAAACCAGACAAGTGCCACGTTGGCATGTCCGTGGTCCAGTACTTGGGCCACCGGGTGGGCTGAAGGCAGCGCCCGGAACCCGCCAAGGTTGAAGCGATTGCCCAGTGACCCACACTCCGCACCAAGACCCAGGTGTTAGCATTTCTAGGTACGGTGGGGTACTACTGCCGCTTCGTCCCCAACTACAGCGCCATTGCCAAACCCCTGACTGACTTGACCCGCAAGAACCTTGCCTGACGGGTACTGTGGTCCCCTGAGTGTGAGAAAGCCTTTCAGCAGCTCAAGCGAGCCCTGGTGGAGGCCCCCGTGTTGACCGCTCCTGATTCAACTAAACGTTTCGTCGTCCACACAGACGTTTCCATGTTCGGACTGGGAGCGGTGCTGAGCCAGGTCGGTGAAGATGGGCATGACCACCCGGTTGCCTACATCAGCTGGAAACTTCTAACCCAGGGAGGTTGCCTATGCGGCAATCGAGAAGGAGTGCCTAGCCCTGGTATGGGCACTGAAGAAACTCCAACCCTATTTGTATGAGTGCTCCTTCCCGGTCCTCACAGACCACAACCCCCTGGTAAGGCTGAACCGGGTGGCCAGAGACAATGGCAGACTCCTGCGGTGGAGCCTGGCCCTACAGCCCTTCAACTTTACTATCCAATACCGTCCTGGTAAGCAAAATGCCAATGCGGATGGGCTATCCCGCCAGACTGAACTTGAGACCTAGGGTGGGGTCCGTGGACATCCCCAAGTGGACCCGCAGAGGGTCTCACCGGGTCTGCCAACCGGTAACTTGGGGGAGATATGTGACGGGACAGCCTCCACTATGCTGTAGCGCAGTATAACAGTTCAAATGTTTATTTATTTGTGTGTTATTAAAAGTTCGTTAGCCCTTATTTTTATAAGTACCCCAATGTGATTTTCCCTGTTGTTCCCCGCTCGTTCAGACCACCGGAAAGTTCACCAGACGAGCTGGCGCCGAGCCCCAAGATAAGGGCTGCGCACAGCAGGGGGGGCCCCAGGTTAACAAAGAGAAATTGGGAAATGGCTCGGGGCAGTGGCAGAAATCACCCCGGGAGGGCTGAGGACGGGCCAGGGGAGAACAATGCCTTTTTCCCTCATAAATACACCTGTGTTCCCCATGCAAAATAAATCACTCTTGTTTGAACCTTTACTCCTGCCTCGGCTAGTAATTGGGGATAACTGGGCTTTGGGAACCGGGACGCTTCCAGGACCTCTCTACAGCACTGCAACCTCGGGGTATACTACGAGGACCAGCGGCACCTCGCTACCACACTACCGACCTCCAGGTGTACTCGGCGCTGACGGTGGATCTACTCAACCCGAGTAGCGGGATCCGTCACAGGGTACTCTAACACCTAGGGAAAAAATATATTTTTATGACTATTTTCATGTCCTATCAAGTACTCCTTTATTAAACTCTGCTCAGTCTATTAAACTCATTTGGTGTGTTTAATGTAAATGAACAGGCCGTTTCAAGTCATCTTTTTTAATATTTAGATTATGAGATGGTGTCAGCTACTGTGCTGCCTGGAGCAATCAGACCCCCAGATATCAGACCCCAGATCTCAGACCCCCAGTAAGCAGACCTCCAGTAAATCAGGTCCCCAGATATCACACCCCCAGTAATCACACCCCCAGATATCACACCCCCAGATATCAGACCACCAGATATCAGACCACCAGATATCAGACACCAGATATCAGAACCCTAGATATCAGACCACCAGATATCAGAACCCTAGATATCAGACCCCCAGATATCAGACCTAGATATCAGACCACCAGATATCAGACCACCAGATATCAGAACCCTAGATATCAGACCCGCAGATACCAGACCCCCCAGATATCAGACCCCTAGATATCAGACCCCCAGATACCAGACCCCCAGATATCAGACCTCCAGTAATCAGACCTCCAGTAATCAGACCTCCAGTAAATCAGACCCCCTAGATAGCACACCCCCAGTAATCACACCCCAGATATCAGACCCCCAGATATCAGACACCAGACATCAGACCCCCAGATATCAGACCCCCAAATATCAGACCCCCAGATATCAGACCCCCAAATATCAGACCCCCAGATATCAGACCTCCAGTAATCAGAAATCCAGTAAATCGGGTCCCCAGATATCAGACCCCCTAGATATCACACCCCCAGTAATCAGACCCCCAGATATCAGACCCCCAGATATCAGACCCCCAGATATCAGACCTCCAGTAATCAGGAAACCAGTAAATCAGGTCCCCAGATATCAGACCCCCTAGATATCACACCCTCAGTTATCAGACCCCCAGATATCAGACCCCCAGATATCAGACACCAGATATCAGACCCCCAGATATCAGACACCAAATATCAGACACCAGATATTAGACACCAGATATCAGAACCCTAGATATCAGACCCCCAGATATCAGAACCCTAGATATCAGACCCCGAGATATCAGAACCCTAGATATCAGACCCCCAGATATCAGACCTAGATATCAGACCACCAGATATCAGAACCCTAGATATCAGACCCGCAGATACCAGACCCCCCAGATATCAGACCCCTAGATATCAGACCCCCAGATATCAGACCTCCAGTAATCAGACCTCCAGTAAATCAGACCCCCTAGATGTAACGTTGGGAGCTTCCAGCCCTACCTGTGTGCTTGAGGGCAGCGTGTCTGATGCTGTTCGCTGACCAATACCCGGTTTAAATGGAGACAGGCAGGGAGGTGGTTGCATGAGGCGCGGCTTGAGTGGGGGGCGTGGTCTGGTGTAGGTCTTTAAAAACCCTCAGTGTATTCTCAGCAGTTGCCAGATCGTGGTTATCCATACCTGAGCTCCTTGTACCTGACTGCTATATTGAATTAACCCGCTATTGACCTCTGCTTGTTTCTGACTATTCTGCCTTCTGTTGCCCTAGACCATTTTCTTGTACTACGCCACTGCTCTGATATCGACCCGGCTATTCCATTTGACCATTCTGAACTCTGTATTCCTGATTCTGGCTCGGCTGACTACTCCCCGTGTTGTTAACCATTTCTGTCTAGCTAGTTTACCTGGCCAATTCTAAGGACCAGACAGTTAGAGATCTTTCACGGCTACTCTGTTGGTAGCTTCTGGGCTCTGTGGAGTGTTGGGCGTTAAGTACTGCGTGGTGGGATCTGGGAACCGTGACACTAGATAGCACACCCCCAGTAATCACACCCCAGATATCAGACCCCCAGATATCAGACCTCCAGTAATCAGAAAACCAGTAAATCAGGTCCCCAGATATCAGACCCCCTAGATATCACACCCTCAGTTATCAGACCCCCAGATATCAGACCCCCAGATATCAGACCCCCAGATATCAGACACCAGATATCAGACCTAGATATCAGACCACCAGATATCAGAACCCTAGATATCAGACCCGCAGATACCAGACCCCCCAGATATCAGACCCCTAGATATCAGACCCCCAGATATCAGACCTCCAGTAATCAGACCTCCAGTAATCAGACCTCCAGTAAATCAGACCCCCTAGATGTAACGTTGGGAGCTTCCAGCCCTACCTGTGTGCTTGAGGGCAGCGTGTCTGATGCTGCTCGCTGACCAATGCCCGGTTTAAATGGAGACAGGCAGGGAGGTGGTTGCATGAGGCGCGGCTTGAGTGGGGGGCGTGGTCTGGTGTAGGTCTTTAAAAACCCTCAGTGTATTCTCAGCAGTTGCCAGATCGTGGTTATCCATACCTGAGCTCCTTGTACCTGACTGCTATATTGAATTAACCCGTTATTGACCTCTGCTTGTTTCTGACTATTCTGCCTTCTGTTGCCCTAAACCATTTTCTTGTACTACGCCACTGCTCTGATATCGACCCGGCTATTCCATTTGACCATTCTGAACTCTGTATTCCTGATTCTGGCTCGGCTGACTACTCCCCGTGTTGTTAACCATTTCTGTCTAGCTAGTTTACCTGGCCAATTCTAAGGACCAGACAGTTAGAGATCTTTCACGGCTACTCTGTTGGTAGCTTCTGGGCTCTGTGGAGTGTTGGGTGTTAAGTACTGCGTGGTGGGATCTGGGAACCGTGACACTAGATAGCACACCCCCAGTAATCACACCACAGATATCAGACCCCCAGATATCAGACACCAGACATCAGACACCAGATATCAGACCCCCAGATATCAGACCCCCAGATATCAGACCACCAGATATCAGACCCCCAGATATCAGACACCAGATATAATCAAACCCCTAGATATCTGTAATCAGACCCCCAGTAATGTGTGGTGTGTGTGAGCGTATCAGAATCCACAGAAATATAACTCACAGATGCCATCCTCTGCATCCCTGGTGGTCCAGGTGGTTGTGGGTAGGGATGAGCCGAACACCCCGTGTTCGGTTTGCATTCGAACTCGAACAATTTCAAAAATTCGAGTTCGAACACGAACCGAACTCAATGCAAGTCAATGGGACTCAAAAGTTCGATTTTTAGAGTGCCCTCCAAGAGGGCATATATGCAAGATGTTTGCCATAAAAGGTGTATGGGGGTCTGGGTAGTACCCTGGGGAACAGGAAACAAGGACAAAAAGTTTAAATAAAAACGTTTTTAAAGGAACAGTGAGTTTCCATGAAAAAAGGGTTAAAAATAAAAATGAAAAATTCCTTCAAATATCGGGCCTAGGAGGTCCCCATAACCTGCCCGTGAAGTGGCGGATTTGTAGGATGTATAGAAACATTTAAAAACAAAAAAAATCACATTTCAAATGACGATAAACGGTTTGCCTTTAATCTATTCATAAACAACTGCTTGGGGCGGCAGTCTGTATAATAAGAGGAGACAATTTAGGACACACGGAAAAAGTTTAGTGATTTTTGGGCTAAACTATGGTGAAACATATGCAGGCTTTGGATGAAAGTAACAATAGGGGCTTTAAAATTGGGCCTGTAGTGTCGGCAACAGCGTAACCCCACTGTGGTATTGTGGAAGAGTGCAGGGTTGGACCCTGTGGTCAAATATTAAAATTATATGAATCTGGTACAGGCGTCAATGCACCCAAATATTTTGCCTTTGGTGGCAGGAAGTGTGTCACACCGTAACCCCTCTGTGGTATTGTGAAAGATGCAGTGGTGGAGGTTTTGGTAATGCAGAAGAGATCCCCGATCTATTCAGTTACATCAGCAGCTATGACAAAACCGGGTCAGCAATGTTTAGGCACTTGTACTGCGCTACTGTATATGGTGAGAATCGGCGCACACCAATAGCAACAGGAAGCAAACAGAACAGGCAGGAAATACACAGAGAGAATAGTCAAATGACAGGCAAAGTCGGCAGCAGATTGGGTCCTCAGAACAAGCAGGGTCAGTCACAAGTATACAAACTGATTCGGTAAGCTAGCGATGCGGGAATAAAGGCTGAGACACACTGAGCGTGTAGCGACGCAAAGTGTTGCGAAGCGAAGAGAAGCAAACATTTTGCAGGCTTGACTTCACTCCGCTCCGCCTCGCAGCATGTCTACACTGCATTACGTTTGCTTCTCCCCGCACTGGACTTACAAATTAAAATGTACACACAAAACCGTTTTATTTTCACAAAGCACATGTTATATAGGCAAAAAAAGGTTTCTACTGAATAAAATACAGCAAAAATTACTATTAATTTAATAGGAATAGTATAAAAATAGAAAAAAAAGGTAACTCCTGATCATATATATTATAGGGACACGGAGCGCTGTGTATAGAGTAGGGATGTATTGATACCACACACATAGACATATAGGTATATATCAACACGCAGAAATTAATTATATATAATTATATATATATATACACACATATATACATATATACATATACACACCCACAGACCTCAGACCATATATACACATACGCACATGGGGGGGGGGGTGGCATGTGGACAATCTCAACTAAATGTGCCCCCCCCCAATTTGGCTGATCCCTCCAGAAGAAATGTTGAATCCGACAGAGCAGAGAATATATATATTATTCTCTGCTCTATTGGGTTCAACATTTCTTCTGGAAGGATCAGCCAAATGGGGGGGGGCAATTAGTTGCCAAAATGTGTGTGTAATACAAGTCTAGATATAAATATTTATAAGAATATAGATATATATATGTATAGATAAGATATATCATACCTACCCTTACCTTCCCCTGTAAATTTGCTAAAAATATACACACACACAAAAAAACAAACCACTGCCTGAGATCCCACACAGCCCACATGCCACCCCCTCTACCTGGCTGAATGTATCTAATATACAGTTGTGTTCAAAATTATTCAACCCCCACTGAAATTGAGTGTTTTGGCCAGTTTGACATTGATTTTGATCATTCAGTCATCTTGCTTACAATTAAATCAAAGAGGCACGTGTAGGTCAGACAAATATAACATAACATTTATAATGAAATAACCACAAATGTCTTTTCTGTGCTCACATCATTATCAGTTTTATTCAACCCCCAAGTGACATTCAATCTTAGTACTTAGTACAACATCCTTTTACAGTTATAACAGCTTTTAAACGTGAAGCATAGCTTGACACAAGTGTCTTGCAGCGATCTACGGGTATCTTCGCCCATTCGTCATGGGCAAAAGCCTCCAGTTCAGTCACATTCTTAGGCTTGCGCACTGCAACTGCTTTCTTTAAGTCCCACCAGAGGTTCTCAATCGGATTTAAGTCTGGTGACTGCGATGGCCACTCCAAAATGTTCCAGCCTTTAATCTGCAACCATGCTCTAGTGGACTTGGAGGTATGCTTGGGATCATTGTCCTGTTGAAAGGTCCAATGTCTCCCAAGCCTCAGGTTTGTGACGGACTGCATCACATTGTCATCCAATATCTCCTGGTACTGAGAGAATTCATGGTAACTTGCACACGCTGAAGCTTCCCTGTACCTGCAGAAGCAAAACAGCCCCAAAGCATGATTGACCCCCCGCCATGCTTCACAGTAGGCAAGGTGTTCTTTTCTTCATAGGCCTTGTTCTTCCTCCTGCAAACATAGCGTTGATCCATGGGCCCAAACAGTTCTAATTTTGTTTCATCAGTCTACAGAACACTATCCCAAAACTTCTGAGGTTTGTCCACATGACTTTTGGCATACTGCAGTCGACTCTTCTTATTCTTTGGAGACAGCAAGGGTGCGCCTGGGAGTTCTGGCATGGAGGCCTTCATTACGCAGTGTGCGCCGTATTGTCTGAGCTGAAACTTCAGTACCCACATCTGACAAATCTTTTCTCAGTTCCTCAGCAGTCACACGGAGACTTTTCTCCACTCTACTCTTCAGGTAGAGCACAGCAGTCGAAGTCAGCATCTTCTTTCTGCCACGACCAGGTAGCGTTTCAACAGTGCCTTTGCCTTGAATTTGCGAATGATGCTTCCTATGGTCTCTCTTGGTATGTTTAACATCTTTGCAATCTTCTTATAGCCATTGCCCTTCCTGTGAAGAGTAATCACCTCTTCTCTTGTCTTCCTGGACCATTCTCTTGACTTCACCATGTTTGTAACACACCAGTAAATGTCTAGAAGGAGCTGAGTATCACAGTCATTTTAAAGCTGCCTAATTGGTGCTTATTATGCTTTATTGCTGCTCCGTGACATCCACAGGTGTTTTCAATACCTGATTGAAAACACTTGAATGAACCTCTGTTCTTCAGAGTGGTAGTCTTTAAGGGGTTGAATAATTGTGTCAATGAAGAATTCACAAAAGAAACATTTACTACTGTATTACAAAACCAATTGATGTCATTTTAGTTGCATATGGTTCTTTAAAAAGTCCTTGTAGGATTTCATTCTGAATACAATTACAAATGTACACTAAATTCCCTAAAACCCTTTACAGGATTGGGGGTTGAATAATTTTGAACACAACTGTATATAGATTAAATACATTCAGCCAGGTAGAGAAAGAAAAACAAAGTTTTATGTTCCCGGGCACATTTAAAAATGTCCTCGGATTTTATTTTTTTTAGAAATGTGCCGCCTTACCTTAGCCTGGTGGTCAGTGGGGGCTCCCTGGATCCTGGTTGTGGTGGGGGGGGGGTCTGCCGTGGCCGCAGGTGCAGTGGCTCCCTCCCTGCGCTGCCTGTCTCTGCCACATGCACCCGGGAGGCTAGCCCGCACAGTCGCAGCTCTGTCCTCCGGCGGCCACATGCTCGTCAATGCTCCTCAAGGGGATCCTTGGGAGGCCCCTGCAGGCTGCCCTCTACAGTGCCTGATTAGTGGGCCGTGTCTGCCTGATGTTTTAGTAACAATGTTTTATCCCATAGGTCTCAATGTTAAAAATATTCCCGTTTTAATGCGTTCTGCAGTAAAGAGTCTCTTTATTTCTAGATTTTTTTAATATTTTTTAAGCATTTTTTATACTTTTTTTTAAAAAAAAAAAAAATTTTAGAACTCGAACCGAACACGCGGAAATGTTTGAAGTTCGCGAACGCCCGATGTTCGATGCGAACTCCGAACAGATCGAACCGAACAGCTCATCCCTAATTACAATATATATGCGCAAATTTTAACGGACAATGTTTGCGTGCATAATTTTAACGTCTTTTAAAAGCTGGTGTTAGGGGGCGTGGCCGGCTGCCGAAGGGAGCAGACGTGTTTTTGCAGAGCTCCGCCCGTCTGCCTTTCTTGGGACCCGTTTGCAACCTATTTTGCTGAGTAAATTTAATTTCGGGACTCAGGTTAGCTGGCCATCGGATCTGAGATGTCCGGAGGCCGTTTTGTCCCCCCCTCCGGACCTGAGACGCTCCCTGCAAGCGAAGAAATGTGGAAGACACGAGGGGCTGGCGGCCATTTTGCGGCCCTCGTCCTGGCACCAGCGGCCTTTCTGCCTGACTGCCCTGCTGCCTCAGCCCGGTCTGACCCTGTACTGGAAGCAGGAGAGACGATGGGCCCGCGTCTCCTGGCTGCTTGAGAGGGATGTCTGATCAGAGGGCCGGGCGGGCTGACGGATGTGCGGCGAGATGGACCCCCTCCCCTGTGGGCAATATAGACACCTTCCTGGCAGGCCTGGAGGCCTGTCTGCAGCTCCGGGATGGAGAGGATCTAGACGGTCCGCTAACCAGGGGCATGTGTCAGCGGATGTCGCTTACATTGCGAGGCTGCCGGGGGGTGGTGAGTTCGAGTCTGGCGGAGGACAGGGCTGCAGTGGCTGAATGCCCCGCTGAGACCCATATGACTGATGCTGCGGAGAACCATGCAGAGGGAGCTGAGAGAGGTGACACGCCTGAGACACAGGATGGGTGTACGGACTTGTCGGAGACAGGTGGCCCGAGGGAGGTGAGAGGTGATTCGGAGCCCCGAATGCTGTTGGTCCCTGAAACTGAAGCTGATCTAGCGACACGAGGAGATGGAGATCTACGCAATATGTATGGCCTGTTGTCTTGCGCGGCACTGGGTGGAGCGCTGTCACGACCGGGAGGCCGAGAGCACGGGTTGGGGGGAATTGAGGGCCCCTCCTTGCCGATTGTGCAGACGAAGCCGCCCCTGCATTCTACTCCGAGCGCTGCCACGCGGCAGATGGAAATTTCCCTTTGGGAAGCTGATGCTGGGGCTCTCTGGTAGGGATGAGCTGTTCGGTTCGATCAGTTCGGAGTTCGATTCGAACTTTGGCAGTTCGCAAGTTCGCGAACTTCGAACTTTTTGGGTGTGTTCGGTTCGAGTTCGCAAAAAAAAAGAAATTTTGAAAAAAGTATAAAAAATGCTTAAAAAAATACAAAAAATTTTAGAAATAAAGAGACTCTTTACTGCAGAATATTACAAGCAACGGTTTATTAGATATTGGAATTAAAAACTAATGTGTACGTGCAAAGATTCTCACCTCTAAATGACCTGTGTTTTTCAAACGGCATAACAACAGGTGTTTTTAGTCTGGTGTAATGAATTTGATACATTGTATTTATGTATGTATGTAGACTATACTGAGGGGGTGGGGTGGTCTCTGCTTCTGAGTGAGAAGTGTTAATTTCCCTCCTAAAACTTCTAATATGCTGCATTTCACCGCTGTGTGCTCATGCTCAGTTCATTTTTACCGCTTTCGCTCACCATGTTTAAACACAATTTTGAAGCCACATCTTATTAAATGACCGACATGTCATAGATATCATTCTTTCCGGCAGACTCCGCAGATTCATAATATATAATTTTTATATGTATACGTCCTGTCCTGGCTGTATATTTAAAAAAAAAATGCAATAAAAATTTAATTTTTAATCATCTGCAGTGTGTAAAGTGTTTTTTTTTCACATTTTAGCACATGAGCGTCTGCGGTTATGTTTTCTATAGGGTGCGCTTGTACAAAAATTAGAAATGGGGACTTGTTACATTTTGTGGGGGGAATTACGTGATTTATAGCAAACACACCCCATAGAAAAAAATCAGTGCATCATCGTTCACATTATAATTGAAATGTGAACAATATTGCTGCATTAATAAAACATTTTTTTTTACTTTATACCTGGTCATGTTGGGTATCATTCGAAAGGCCATGCTCAGGGCTTTCGATTGACACCCTCCATGACCCCAAATGAACCCCCTATCTCCACCAGGGGATTGGCCTGGGCAATATATATATACGCATGATGTGAGCTGGCCTGGTCAATATATATACGCATGATGGCCATAGGCGTGCTCACGGGATGTGCCGGATGTGCCTAGGCACACCCTAATCCCACCCGCGGCACACTCTGGGTCCCGGCTGGCCGCATCCCACGGATAGCCACTGGGACCCTTTGCCTCTGCAAGCCTGTACTTCCCTGGTGGTCAAGTGGCTGTGGGCTCTGCAATGCGATCAGAATGCAGAGCACGTCCCACACAGGACCCGTGCGCTAGCGATCCTCTGATGACCTGTCACCTGATCGCCGGCGCACACTGACTATGTCAGAGAGCGCCGGCAGTCAGGTGAAAGGTCATCAGAGGATCGCCGGTGCACGGGTCCAGTGTGGGACATGCTCTGCGTTCTGTGCACGAAGCATAGATCGCATTGCAGAGCCCACAGCCACCGGACCACCAGGGAAGTACAGGCTGGATTTAAGCTGGATGAAGCGGTCCCCTCTGCCAACGGACATGTTCATCCCCCTCCCTGCAAGAAAAAAGGTAAGCAGGAGAGGAGTCAACTTTTATATACAGTATTTTTAAATATTACAATTTTATTTGATGGCAGTGTATTCTGTGATACGCTTATATGCACCGCACATTACTAGGAGTTTCTTGGCAGTGGATTCTGTAATGTGCGGTGCATATAAGCATATCACAGAATCCACTGCCATGAAACTCTCTGTAATGTGCGGTGCATATAAGCGTATCACAGAATACACTGCCATGAAACTCCCAGTAATGTGTGGTGCATATAAGGGTATCACAGAAACCACTGCCATGAAACTCCCAGTAATGTGCGGTGCATATAAGGGTATCACAGAAACCACTGGCATGAAACTCCCAGTAATGTGCGGTGCATATAAGCGTATCACAGAATCCACTGCCATGAAACTCCCAGTAATGTGTGGTGCATATAAGGGTATCACAGAAACCACTGCCATGAAACTCTCTTTACACTCCACAATGTTAAGTTAGGTGTCATTGGAGAGGTCAGAGCCCAGCCTTTCTAATGAGACCAAACACGATCATGTAGAAAAAATACAAAATTTCCTCATTGCCCGCTTTTAACATCTAAAGCAATGTTATTTCTCACCTCGGGATTAAACATTCACAGGGTTATTCAGAGAGCGGTGAAAAGCAGGAGAATAACTGGAGAAGTGAAAATTCTAGGTCAAAATAGCCAAACCATAAAAATTCGCCCATTTATCTCACTTTCCAAATCAGCTGTTTTTGACCTAGAATTTTCCATTCTCCAGTCATTCTCCTGAGTTTCACCTTTCTCTGAATAACCCTGTCAGCGTTATTCAGAGAAAGGTGAAACTCAGGAGAATGACTGGAGAAGAGAAAATTCAAGGTCAAAATAGCCAAACCAGAAAAATTCTCCCATTTATCTCACTTTCCAAATCGGCTATTTGGTCTAGATTGTTCTCTTCTCCTATCAGTTCTCCTGGCTTTCACCTCTCTTTAAGGGTTGTTCAGAGAAAGGTGAAAACCAGGAGAATGGCAGGAAAAGAGAACAATCTGGACCAAATAGCCAATTTGGAAAGTGAGATAAATGGGAGAATTTTTCTTGTTTGGCTATTTTGACCTAGAATTTTCACTTCTTCAGTCATTCTCCTGTGTTTCACCTCTCTCTGAATAACCCCGATAGTCATAAAACACAATCGGCCACAATACTCTGCCACTAATTGGGTTAGTCGAGACTCATGGGAAATGTAGTTCAAAAACAACTGGATGGCCAAGGTTGCTGCACCTCTGAATTATAAACAAACAGGGTTATCCAAAGAGATCCGAATGGCTGGAGAAAGGTAACCGAATGCTGAAAATCAGCGTTCGGTTACCTTTCCTGGCCATTCGGCTATTCAGAGAGCAGGCAATTCACCAAATCCTGGCGAATTGCCTGCACATATGGTGCCTGTTCGGTGCCTGTTCGAGGGCAGTGAAATCCCCATAAAAAAGCAATGCTTCGGCTATTCAGAGAACACAAACCAGCAGGGAAAGGTTCCCGAAATGCCCTGCTGTTCGGTGGTTTAATTCTGCAAGTTTATTCAGGCGAATCCCATAGGCTTCAATGTTAAAAATATTCCCGTTTTAATCCAATATCTAATAAACCGTTCATTATAAAATCCTGCAGTAAAAAGTCTCTTTATTTATAGATTTTATTTTTTTTTAGGATATTTTAAGCATTTTCCTGGTTTTTTTTTTTTACTTATTTTTTCTGTAACAGCCCTTTTTATTATCATTCCCTGGACCTCATATGTAAATTTCAGACATTTTCGCTCAGTAGTTTCTTTGCAAACAGCGTTTCACTTTTCAAACATTCAAGCAAACTATTTTGCTAATTTATTCACTCCATTCTTCTGCGGTGTCGGCTTTTTCCGGCGGCTTCGCTGCATGTGATCGTCTCCTGTTCAGCTTTTTCCAGCGGGTTGGGTTAATCTAGATGTGTTTGCGGGTTTTCGGCGTGCATTCACCGGGTTTTGCGGTTAGTTTTCGTCGGGTTTGCGGCGACCTTTCCCTGCAATTCGGGGACCCTGTGGTGCTGCTTGCTGAATACATCACAGGGTTGCGGAACTGGGAATCGTCAAAACAAACCGAATTGAAGAGAACGAAAAGTCACCGAACATGCGGTGACTTTGATTCTCTTTGAATTACCCTGATTGTAATGATATATTTAGGCTGAACGTGTGAGAGTGTGTGCGTGTATATTATATATATCATAATTTTTTTTCATGTGTTTGAGCTTTTGGGTGCACACCCTAATGCAATAGGCTGCGCACGCCTATGATGATGGTGCATCTGTGACTGTCTGTGAGCATGATGTGAGCTGGCCTGGACAATATATATATACACATGATCTGAGCTGGCCTGGGCAATATATATACACATGATGTGAGCTGGCCTGGGCAATATATATACGCATGATGTGAGCTGGCCTGGGCAATATATATATACGCATGATGTGAGCTGGCCTGGGCAATATATATATATACACGCATGATGAAAATTTGCAAAGGATAAGGCACGCAAAGTGAAATTTTGAGGTGTCTGAAATTGAAACTTACGTGACAACTCTTATTTTTTTTTTCGTTAATTTATATTTGTTCAATACAGTTAATTTTAATTTGTTTAATAGAGTTAATTTAAAATGGTTTAATACAGTTTATTTATATTTATTTTACCTTTACTATTGGTGCTTTTCAAACTTTATTCTTAAATAAAAAGAAATTTAGCAGTTTCATGTGTCGTTTTTTTTTTTGGGGGGTGCAAGTAGCTGGTCTTGCCTAGGGCGCAAAATGGCAAGACCCTGACCGCATGGTCCACCCCTGCACTCTTCCACAATACCACAGAGGGGTTACTGTATGATGGCACTTGCTGGCCTGGCACCAAAGGCACAATATTTGGCTGCACTGCCACTGACGCCTGTATCAGATTCATATCCTCAGAGGGGTGAGACTGTGTGACGGCACTGTTGCTGACGCTAAAGGCCCAATTTTAAAGCACCTATTGTTACTTTCATCCAAAGCCTGCATAAGCTTCACAATAATTTAGCCAAAAAAAATCACTAAAATTTTTCTTCGTGTCCGAAAATGTCTCCTCTTTTCATACAGACTGCCGCCCCAAACAGTTGTTTATGGATAGATTAAAGGAAAAGCATTTACCGTCATTTGAAATGTGATTTTTTTGGTTTTTACATATTTATATACATCCTAGAAATCCGCCACTTCACAGGCAGGTTATGGGGACTCCTAGGCACGATATTTGAAGGAATTTTTCGTTTTTATTTTTAACCCTTATTTCATGGAAAACTCACTGTCACTTTAAAAACGTTTTTTTTAAAAACTTTTTGTCCTTGTTTCCTGTCCCCCGGGGCACTACCCGGACCCCCATACACCTTTTATGGCAAATATCTAGCATATATGCCCTCTTGGAGGGCACTCTAAAAATCGAATTTTCAGCCCCATTGACTTGTATTGAGTTCGAGTTCGAACATTTGGAAAGTTCGAGTTCGAATGCGAACCGAACTCGGGGGGTGTTCGGGTCATCCCTACTCTCTGGGTGTCCAGAGGCCTACCGAAGCCGGAGCTCATGTGCGAGGTAGATTTGGCTTGGGCAATGCAAGCGGGCCTCCTGTGCAGCACTCTACCTGCTGCGCGAGCACCCCTTTTCAGAGACACTGGTTGACGGAACCCCCGAAATGTGGTCTCCTATCGCCTTAATATGCTGCCTCTTTACGCTCCCAGCCAGGGGACCCTGAGACTCTCATTTTTCTTTGTCTACTTATGACTTTACGTATTCCCACACAGTGCCTTTTGATTTTCTGCTGAGTTTTTTCTTATTATGTTTTCAGTTTTATTTCAGACGACTTTTTCAGTATACTCGATGTGTTTCGCCGATTTTTGCTTTTCAGGAAGGATACATTGAGATTTCTCTCGTTTTCAAGTATTGTCCCTTCCCCCCGCATATCAATTAATAAATTAATTAATTAATTTATTTCTCCCCCCAGCGTCATACATTGTGGCTGTCCTTTACATGCCTAAAATACACTTCAAAGTTGTTTCAGTGTTTGGAGTCTCTCAGGTTGTATCACAGAACATTTTTTTTGTCTATCTCGTGGGAAAAATAAATGCATATAATCTTGTCCCACTAAGGGACCAGACACAGGAATAAATTGCTGTTTATCTATTAGCGGATGTTTATAATTTTTCGCAGATGACCCTACATTTCAGCGCGCTCACCGCAGATAACCTTTAGGCTAGGGTCAGACTAACGCATTTTTCGCGTTGTCCGTTAAAAAGTGTGTTCGAACGAATGGACGTATTTTTTCATTGAATACGCGACAGCGGTCATACGATGTGCATTCTCGTGATTTTGTACGGATCATCAATAAAACACTTTTTGCGTCTGGACGTGATGTTGGCCGGCAATTAGCAGCGTCTGACATCTCCTATGCCGCTAGTGGACGCAGCGCACTCTGTACGTCAGTACTAGCGGTATCACGTTCTCGAAAAAATGCGTTCGTTTGCCACTTGCGTTGCGCAGCCGCACTTTTGTGCGGCCTTTCTTCGTATGCTGCCCATCATTGGACGTCATTTGCTGCTAGCACGGCCGTGATTTAGTGCTGCTAAACGCACGTTGATACTGCGTTAGTCTGACCCTAGCCTTACTTGGAGTGTATTTCTAGCAGATGACCATTCATACTGTCTATTTTGTAACACTTACTCTGGCCCTGCGTGGCCTAAATGTTGATGTTTAAGTGACCTTTATTTCAAATAAAAAATTTAAATACAAAAAAAAAAAAGCTGGTGTTAATGGCAAACCTGAACGTCCTGGCCGAAACCAAATACACAGTTACGCATTCTACGCATACCCAAACAATAACACCGATATCTGCTAGGGATGTGCGTTTCGGGTTTCGGAATTTTCACGAAATTTCCCGATTCGTGTCTTCGGATTCGGCCGAATTTCCGAATCGGATCGGATCCGAAAACCGGCAGATCCGAAATGTTTTGTGAGCCGAAACGAAAAAATTTCGGAGTTTTCGAATGGACTTGAAATGTGTCAAATCGAAATTTATTTTCGCTCTATTCATGATTTCGGTTCCATTCGTGATTTCGGTTCCATTTCGGTAATTTTGGACATCGTATATTTATTTAACTAGTCTATTATCGGATATATCGCTGATTCTGTAAATTTTGTATTTGTAATGTGTATCACTTAAGTTGTTTCCAATGATCCGATAATTCTGTTGATACGATAATTCTGTCGTAATCGGATCAGATTCGTCCGCGGGTTGCGCATGCGCAGGCGCGGATGTCGTAAACTTTATTGAGCCATTGTAGAGAGAGTTTTGACAAGTTTTTGACAGGCCAAAAACAATTGAATTTATAATTTATATGATCATGGCTCAAAGAAGAGAGTCCCATTCGGACACCTCCTCATCTGCTTCCACCCCAGAGACACCACCCAGGAAGAAGCGGGCCAGCAACATGGCATTTGAGGAGATGTTGGAGCTGGTCCGCATCTTTGACAGACGAGATTAGGGCCCATACGGCAGGAAGAATAACGCGCGCAAGGACCGTATCCTCGATATGGTTCGCACCACCATCCTGGAGTTGTTTGGCAAAGACCGGACGAAGGACCAGCTCCGAAAACGCTGGTCCGACCTCAAAACGCGCGAGCAGGAGCAGCTGAGGCACATCCGGCGTGTCATAGCCAAACGTAAGGGTCATGTTATATTGTAAAGCGCTGCTCAAACTGTTGGCGCTATATAAATCCTGTATAATAATAATGTGCTTGCATGTGCTAATATGCACAGAAATACGTTGATTGATCTAGTCCTTTTTTATGCAATGTGTATAGCTTTGCGTTTTCAGGACTCATACATGCATTTTTGCCATAGCTCCTTTTTGTGATTTTACATATTCGTGAAAATTGTGATATTTGATGTATGTAGATGAAATTACAATGCTGGATTTCTTTTGGCACTGTGTGTACTGTAGTGTGCTGGGGGGGGGTTGTTGTGATTGAGTGATGCATACGAGATGACCCACAGCTTGCCCAATATTGGCTCCCACCTGCGCATCAACAAAAATCTCTGCATCTCTGCTAAGTGGTAGGATGGGACATGTAGTTCTTCTGAAAGTGCATCCAAACAGTAGCCGCGTTCAATACGTCCTCAGCAGCTGCTGAATTGTTGCAGCTCAGCAATTCAGTTTGCTGCAGCAGTGTCATTGAACACTTTAGATGCAAATTTTTTAAAAAAATGGTCGATTTCTGCTATATCCGCAGTTTTATTAGCAGAAGCGGAGGCTGAGGTCATCTAAAATAACTAAAAGCAGTCAGCACAATGCGTTTTGTATGCACACAACACAAATAATAGTTACTGAATAAACGTAATGTTTACTTCTGAAAAAAATATATAACTGAACAGTAATACATGTCTATGTGCAGGGGAAATAATAAATATTTTGTGACTTTAGAACTATGAGATGGGAGTAGTGGTGGGTCAAGCTGGTAGTGCTAGTGGGTAGTGGAGGGGTGTCGCAATACTTTCGGCAATATAGTGTATAGATATACCATTTTTTCCAGTCTGCATTATTTACGTGTTATTTTTTGGATTTGGCAGAAGACAGGAAGGCAAAGGCAGCATCTGCCCCGGCGGGCACCAGGGCCCCAGTGGAGGAGGAGGGGGAGCCACGGGCGACCACCAGCGCTGGTATATACGGTTTTATTTTGCAACGACTTTTGGTCAAAAACAGAAACATTTTTTGTTTTTCATTTAATTTTTTTATATATATAGCACAAGAGGTGCAGGTGGAGGAAGAGGAGGAGCAGGAGGAGGGTGATGATGGAGAGAGGGAGCCGGAGCCGCAGGAGGCCGTCAGTCCAGGTTTTTTTTTTTTACAGTTGTATTTTGCATCGTCTTTTGTTCAAAAATAAATCAGTTTTGTTGTTTACTGTATTTTTTATTTCTTTGATATAGCACCGGAAGGAGATGCTCACGGTGGTTGAGGAGGAGGAGGAGGAGGAGTTGGAGCCGGAGCCTCAGGAGGCTGCCAGCACTGGTATATACTACTGTTATATTTTTTTCAAGACTTTCAGTCAAAAATAGAAACCTGCTTTACTTACTGTATTTTCCTTCTTTCATTTATTGGATATATAGAAGGAGAAGCCAGACCGGACACTGACAGGTCCAGCGTCGCCGTCAGGATGGCAAATCGGCGAGCTACGCCTGCCTGGCACCAACCTCAAAGCCATCCAGGAGTTGCTGCAGGAGTTCAGGGACCACATCAACAATGCCGTTGACGTCCTTGAACGGCTCTAGAGAGTCTGAGACCAGCCTCCCCTATGTTTGTGTCCCTGTTGGGCAGTTTGCCATGTGTCATGTTGTAAATAAATTTTATATTTTTTCTATATTTTCCTGTTTGTGTGCGTTGCTTTTCCTTTAATAAGTTAATATGTATTGCTTGGTTTCTTTCCACACTGTTAAAATTATATGTACATAAATTTGACATTTCTGTGGACCCTTTGTCATATATTTGTCAACATATTTGTGGCCATGAATTTGACTGTGCACATTCTACACTGCCTGCCTGGCCGAAAAATGTCACACACTAACACAACCTTGTTGTACTGCCTTGAGATTTGATTACCGTGGCATGGTTTTGTTAAGCTTAGGCGATGTCACAACAACATGGATTTTTGTCCAGTCACATTTATTGTATAATCAAGAATTTATCAAAAACAATTGATGGCAGCACTGCGTGAAGTCTTCTCCGACACAACCCAAAAGATCCTCAGTGCGGCTCAGGTCTAGTTTATTTGTCCCTGTTCGCAGCGTCACGCAACACCTCCTCCCAGCTATGAGCTCTCTCTCGCCCACTGCTGCCCGCAAAGACGCTGCCCGCCAACGTGGTCACGTCTTTGCAGGAAGACAACAGCATGGGGGAACGGCAGCTGATGACAGTCCCAAGACCTCGTCACAATGACGTCAGTTCTGGAGTTAACCCCTAACTGCGACCAATGGTGGAGATAGATAGGGGGTTCATTGGAACCCCCTATCTATCTCCCGATTCGCGGCAGCTATCGGTTAATGTTTGGTATCGTTGGATCGACCAGAGCATGGCCTTTCCAACGATACCAAACATGACAATGTTAAAAATTATAAAAAAATTAAAAAATTAAATATAAAAAAATAAATAAACAGGTTTTTTGTTTTGTTTTGTTTTGTTAATGCAGCAATATTGTTGCCATTTCAATTATAATGTGAACAATGATGCTGCACTAAGGATTTTTGTATGGGGTGCGTTTGTTAAAAATAGTGTAATTTTCACCCAAAAAAATATAACAAGTCCCCATTTCAATTTTTTTTAACAAGCGCAACTCATAAAATATAACCGCAAACACTCGCATGTTAAAATGTGAAAAAAAAAACACTTTACACCTTGTAAAACATTGAAAATTGGAATTTTATTGCATTTTTTGTTATAATATACAGACAGGACATGACGCATACATATAATAATGATATATTATGAATCTGCCGAGTCTGCCGGAAAGAACGATATATAACATGTCTGGGTCATATAAAATAAGGCTTCAAAACGCGTTTAAACAAGAGGAGCGAAACTGTTAAAAATTAGCTCAACAGCAGACCGCAGGCGCACACAGGCGTTAAGGGAAGCCGTGAAATGCCTCAGCAGAGAAAGGGTTAATTATTTTTTTTGTCGTTTTTAAAATTTAAATCATTTTATTTGTTGTTTTTTTTTTCCTTTCAGATCATTTTGATCAACTATTTTTCCGTTTTAAAACCTTCTGTTCTGGTTTTTATTTTTAAAGTCAGACCATTTGGGTTGGGTCAGTTTTGCGTTTAAATCATTTTGTTCATTTTTTTTTGTTCCTTTCATACTATTTTAATATGATTAAATAAAGTTGTGAAATGTATATTCATAAGAAAAAAAGGATCTTTAATAAAAAAAAAATATAGAATCGCCAGAATTATCGTATCGACAGAATGAATTATCGGATCTGAAAAACAAAGCAATAATTAATTATAAAAAAATATATAAAGTATAAAAAAAGTAAACCATAGTAGTTTACGTCAAAACGAATAGAGATAGACACTTTGAAACGAGGAGAACAGACGATCCGAAAAAAAAGAAAATTTCCGAAATCACGAAAAAAAAGTCGATACAAAAAACGAGCAGAGTGACCCGAAAACACGAAAATGGCCGATATTCCTAAAAAAAAAAAAAAAAAATGTATACGAAAAACGAGCCGAAACAGAAATCAGCCGAAACGAGCCGATTCAAAAATTCTAAACATCCGAACCGAAAAAAAATATCGGCGCACAAGTCTAATCTGCGCGCAGCGTTAATGCGCGTGAGTTTTTAAGTGTCTTTTTTACGCACGTTATTTTTTGACCGATGACAAAATGCGCTTGGATTTTAATACCAGCGTTAATTTACGAGCGTTAACATTTAACGCTTCGCGCACAAATTAACGCTCTGCGCAAGCGTTTTTGCGCAAATAATTTTCTAGAGCCCTTATTTATTTATAAAGTATTTTATCAGGAAGGATACATTGAGATCTTTCGTTTTCAAGTATTGTCCCTTCCCCCCGCATACCTATTAATTAATTTCTCCCCCCAGCATCATACATTGTGGCTGTCCTTTACATGCCTAAAACACACTTCCAAGTTGTTTCAGTGTTTGGAGTCTCTCAGGTTGTATCACAGAACATTTTTTTTGTCTATCTTGTGGGAAAAATAAATGCATATAATCTTGTCCCACTAAGGGACCAGACACAGGAAAAACTGGTCATAAAACATTAACAAAAAAACGACAGTAGAAAAACGACTTTTACAGTAACTCCCCATATTATTAACATGCTTCCATAAAGATATTTAAAGAAATATATTGGAACTTGTTATTTATGCAGCAGAACCATCCCTTTTAAGTGAATGTAGAAGGACTAAAAATTACAGTTGTGAAATGCAGGGTTATACACAGGAAAGGCCACCCAGGTCTTATCTCTCAGCTGACATGTTTGCTTATCAGCAGCAGGCTAAGGGCAGGCAGTACTAGCAGATAATGCAGAAGTCTTCTGATACCAACAGCAGAGCAACAACCTGTATTTCTCATTCTGCTGCGTTTAACCCCCGCTCTCCTGCCAGAGAAGTTATCTCAGAAGAGCAGGGCAACATGGGGTATTTTACATTCATGAAATAATCAAGCATATATACAGGGTTATTCAAAAAGAATCGAAAAGTCACCTTACGATTGGTGACTTTTCGTTCACTGCACTTCGGGGCGATTCGGCGGTCCAATTTCGCCGACCCTGCGGTGTATTCAGCAAGAACCGCAGGGCCCCCTGTAGTACAGGGAAAACCCGCCACAAACCCGCCGAACACTCACCGAAACCCGTAGGAAACAGCTGGGTTAACCCCGCCGAACACGCCGGAGAAACCCGACTAGCCGCCGATCACAGTGCACAAAAACCCGACACTCAGACGAATGAGGTGAAAAAAAAAAAAAAGTACACTTGAAAGTTGGAAAATGTAAATGCTGTTTGCAAAAAAAGTACTGAACGAAAATGCCTGGAATTTACATATAAGATCCAATGAATGATAATAAAAAGGGCAGTTACAGTAAAAAGAAAAGACGAATAAAAAAAAATAAAAAAAAAGTTTTTTCCCAAAAAAATCCGGATCCTAAAAAAAATCTATAAATAAAAAAGAGACTTTTTACTGCAGAATATAATATTAAACGGTTTATTAGATACAAGGTGGAAAGCCTGCCCAGAGGGCAGTCTATTGTGGATATACTGCCCCAGCTCATGGATATATGGCCCAGCTCGTGGATACTGCCCCAGCTCGTGGATACTGCCCCAGCTCGTGGATACTGCCCCAGCTCGTGGATATTGCCCCAGCTCGTGGATACTGCCCCAGCTCGTGGATATACTGCCCCAGCACGTGGATACTGCCCCAGCTCGTGGATATTGCCCCAGCTCGTGGATATACTGCCCCAGCACGTGGATATTGCCCCAGCTCCCCAGCTCCTGGATACTGCCCCCCAGCTCCTGGATACTGCCCCCCAGCTCCTGGATATTGCCCCCCAGCTCATGGATACTGCCCCCCAGCTCCTGGATACTGCCCCCCAGCTCATGGATACTGCCCCCCAGCTCCTGGATACTGCCCCCAGCTCATGGATACTGCCCCCAGCTCATGGATACTGCCCCCCAGCTCATGGATATTGCCCCCCAGCTCATGGATACTGCCCCCAGCTCATGGATATTGCCCCCCAGCTCATGGATATTGCCCCCCAGCTCATGGATACTGCCCCCCAGCTCATGGATACTGCCCCCCAGCTCATGGATATTGCCCCCCAGCTCATGGATACTGCCCCCCAGCTCATGGATATTGCCCCCCAGCTCATGGATACTGCCCCCAGCTCATGGATATTGCCCCCCAGCTCATGGATATTGCCCCCCCAGCTCATGGATACTGCCCCCAGCTCGTGGATATATGCCCCAGCTCAGACATGGGGCGGCTGTTCGAATGCTCTATTGGCATTCGGACAGCCGCCCCATACTTACCTTTCCGAGCGGCGCCGGGGAAGTGAAAGTTTCCCGCTTCCGCTCGTTGAAGGACCCAAGCCGCGGTCACGTGACCGGGGCTTGGGTCCTTCAAAGAGCGGAAGTGGGGAAACTTTCACTTCCCCGGCGCCGCTCGGAGGTTGGATGCGCTCGGCAGCCGGGTAGAGGCTGCGAGCACAGCCTCTACCCGGCTGCCGCGCGCATCCAACCCCCGAGCGGCGGAGGGACCTTTCCCTTCGCCGCTCGGGGTTGGATGCGCGCGGCAGCCGGGTAGAGGCTGCGAGCGCAGCCTCTACCCGGCTGCTGTGTGCATCTTGTAACCGCCGCGGCGAGCCGGCAGCCGGCTCGTGCCGCGGCGGTTGCATGCGCGCGCAACCAACCGCCGCTGGTTGCGCGCATGCGCAGAGTAAGGCTTGGCGACGGACACGCCAAGCCTTACTCTATTATAGTATAGATTGGATTAAAACTGGAATATTTTTAACATTGAAGCATATGGGAATTGCCTGAATAAATCTGTTGAATTAGACCACCGAACAGCAGGGCATTTCGGCAACTTTTCCCTGCTTTTTGGTGTTCTCTGAATAGACGAAGAATTGCTTCTCTATGGGGATTTCTCTGCCCTCGAATAGGCACCAAATGTGCAGGAAATTCGCCAACATTTGGCGAACTGCCTGCTCTCTGAATAGCTGAATGGCCAGGAAAGGTAACAGAACGTTGAATTTCAGTGTTCGTTACCTTTCGGCCACAATTCGGATCTCTTTGAATAACTGCCTAATGTGACGAGAGCCCAAGTCAAATATTTTCCCTCGGCGGTCGTGATTCGTTCTCCTCCGCTAGTTCCTGGATTGTTCCCTCAGCAAGCAGCGCTGAAATCAATGTCAGTTCTTAATTTCTCCCAATAAAGCAGACAACACTGGTCATATTGGGTTAAGCAGACTCACTGGCCAGTTCAGCAGGCCTTTTTATTTGGTACAGAATCAGATAACATCCCAGCCCACCCAGACATCCGGGCACCACAGTTTACCATGCTCTCCATCAGGTCCTTCTCAGATTGTAAGCTCTTGAGCAGGGGCCTCTCTCCTACTGTTCTATGTGTTTAACTTGTATGTATTTTGGTTATTGTAAAGGATTTTACAAGTTATCCAAAATATAAATAATTGGAACATGCAATATATGTTCCTCATCACATAAGCCGTCTGTCCCAACCCCCCCTGTGCCTGCTAAATCCTGTTCTGCTGTATGTGAGACCACTACCCGTTATACTGTGACAGGAGTGGCTCAGAAATTAGTCGCCATCTTGAATACTGGCAGCCATCTTGAGCAGAGCCATGGCACAAGTAATTGTACATAGAGAATACTAACTGACTTTAGATGAGTTTACTTAGATTCTAACATTCCAGAGGCCTCTGGTGTAGCAATTCGTAGAAGAATCCGGCCTGAATAAAACAGGTGCCAAGGAGCGGATTTAGTTTAGCCAAGGCCATAAAAGTCTCAGGCCTGGGTAGAACGAGAACAAAGGATTCACTCAGCGCAGATGGAGCCTTATCAGTATTGGGAGTACCAGGCCTGCTGGGGGATGATACTGGCAGGATCTAGCTAGCTTCTAAATCAACTAAATGTCCTAAATGTATAAGAAAAGGCAAACTGTGGAATGTTCTTTGTGTCCAAGGTGGAGGGAGGGCATATTTGACCAGGGGGTGTACCTGGGAGGTACCTTTTTACAAATCAATGTATAAGAATTGTATCTCTGTCTTGAAGACCTCAGTCGAGCTTTGCGATTCAATCCAGCATGAGTCTGACGTCATAATACAGAACTCTTTTTCCTGCCATTGACTCGTGTCCGGCCTGTCATTGTCCACACCGTGCCGACCTTCTCCCGAACAAACTAGTTGATTGCCAGTAACATTTAGGGGCTCGTCCAAGATCGGTCGGCAGCGGCTCCCGGACAGTAGCGGCTCCCGGACAGTAGCGGTTGACTGCAAGCCCGAGTGGTCCCGGAGGCTGGGCGTCCATTGAAAGTGAGCTGACATCTACAGGCGCCAATTGGGACTTCCTGCTAAGTGGAGATCGACTCGTCCCTAACGGACTCCCGGCCCGGGAACTGGGACATCATGAGTATCAGGAAACAGCGTCCAGCGCAGCGTCTGAAAAGGTAACCTATTTCTTTGTTTTTCCCCCCAGACGAAGTTGGGGAAGGGAACTGTGTACAAGTTCCATTGGTATTCTGGGACTGGCCAACATGAGCACCAGAGCTGATCAATAGCGTGGCACTGATGGTCACTGGGGCTGTACCTGGCAGACTGGATACCAATCTGGTAGTTTGTGATTAAGCTAGTTTGTGATTAAGATAGTGGAGGATAGAGTATAGCCCAGTGGGAAGTTGCCCCCGGTCTTGTGATACTGTATGAGTATATGGTAATGTTAGTTTGGAGTGGGCTGATAGCCCTGAGTAGTTCTGTGTAAATTAAGGGTGTTTTAACAGACCGTTGGTAGCTGCAGATTAAGGGCGTCCTGGCGGGCTCTTAGCCCCGGACAATTGGTACTTGCATATGTGTTGCCAGCCACAGAATATGTAGTGATTTCTAGCTGATAGGATACTCACAAAGTTGTCTTGTACTGAATGTATCTGGTATAGTGTGTGCTGAGCGTGCTGTGAGTGAACGTGCGCCTACCCGGCAACGGGAAGCAAATCTGAGAGTAGACTCTGAGTACATGCGTTTCCATTCTCAGGCGACTGAGCCGGCCACTAAAGGAGGAAGAGAGACCGACACGAGAGCACTGTTGATTGAAATACCAGACCGTAAAGGATAAGAGCCACCATGTTATGCTAGCTGTGCAAAAGAAAGACGGCTGTGCCCCCGCATAAGTCCGTAACCCCCCTGTTCTAACGGAACACCCTGATGAAATTGATTTCCCTCCTCCACCTTACCTGTCCCAATATGCAGCGGCACACCAGGCTCTTAATGCCACGGCGGAAAACCATGGAGCGGGGTCCATGGGAGCTGACAATTCCCTACCTGTGGACCCTTTATCTCCATCTGCCCCCCATAAAGAAGCGGCAGTGGTGGATACGCGAGTAATTGTCACCCCTGAAAAAATAATCCCCGGGAAGGGGGGGCTATGATATAGAAAGCCCCAGATTAGCTCCCCAGTTTGTGTCCCCCACTCAAATTGTACCTCCGGAGCTTAAGGCTGTGACCAGGCTGATAAACCTCTCGGGGTCTCGTGATGTTGTTATCAATACCCCGGTAAATTGCCACTGCCCCTGCGTACCACATCTGGGCTGGTTATAGATGGTGGCCCAGTACCAGATGTGTTAACCTATGTCCCTCTCACGACCACAGATCTGTTTAACTGGAAAGCCCAAACCCGTCCCTACTCCGAGAAGCCTGCATGGTTAACGAGTCTGGTGGAGTCTATTATGGCAACACACAATCCCGCGTGGACTGACTGTCAGCAGTTTATGCTAACTCTGTTTACTACAGAGGGAAGGGGAAGGATCAGCAACAATGCCTGTAAATATTTGGAGACAGTGGCGGTAGAGGAGAGTCACGCTAATCCAGATGTGTGGGTGCAGAACACTACCTGAACATAGATCCACAGTGGCCATATACCAAGGCGGGGATGTCCCATCTTCGATATTACCGTGCCGCGGTCCTAACTGGCATAAAAACAGGGGCTAAGAAACCTGTGAATATGGGGAAGATATCAGAGGTAATGCACGGAGCTAAAGAAATCCCTAGCACGTACCTGGAGAGGCTGATGGAGGCTTATCATATACTGTATATAACCCGCTAGGAAAAAAGAGAGGAGGGGCGGAAGCTGAGAGCAAGCGCTAGTATGCTGGCAGTCGCTTTGGTGGAGAGGAAGGGAACAGAAGTAGCGAGAGGAGTAAACGGGAGTAGTGCAGATGGAAGAGGCCGAGGCCGGGGATCGAGAGGGAGAGGTGGCCGGTTGAATTTAGGCAGAAATCAGTGCTCATTCTGTAAATTACACGGACATTGGAAGAGCCAGTGTCTGAAATTAATGGCAGGAACCGGGGTAGAAAGTGGAAATTCTGGGGGTGGGATGACCCATGGACAAGTCTTGAACGGGAGGTATGAGAGAACCAAGGGAAATGGAGGTGATTTTGTGGGTCTGGCCAGGGCATCCTTTGCGGGACAGACTCCGTATTGACACAGACCAGGGCCGCTCCCACTCTGAACCAGCGAGCCCACGGTCTTAATTAGAGTGGGGAATGAGGATAAGCTCTTTCTGGTTGACACTGGGGCTGAACATTCTGTTGTAACGCAGCCTATTACACCTCTGTCGGTGGGGAAACAGACATTGTGGGAGCCTTTGGAATAACGGCTAAGTACCCTTTACTTGCTTCACGTTGTCGGATATAATCTCTGCACGTGAATACAACACGTTTGTATATATTGGATTTATCAGCCAAGCCTCCAATATGTCTATATTGGACTTACTGGACCTACCTCGGCAGTCGCCTCCAATATATCAGGGATTATTATTTCATAAGAAACTTATACGAGACACAAATATCAATCGTTTATATCTCTTAGAAATTATCCTGAATTCTTTTAATTGTCTGTGTTTTGCTTTAAAAAATACAATAATCAATAATCGGATAAAAATATATATATATTTATTACGTATACAAAAGAATTTCAAATCTCATATCATGAACAACAATTTATAAACCACACTCCATCAGCATATAAAAACTAGCTTCACAATATATGTATCTCCGGTTAGTAACTGCATATATGATTAATATCATTTATTTTCTCAGTTAGTAACTAATACACAAATGGTTAATAAACATTTCTGCTTAATACAACATGCAATTCCCAGCAAACAATGTTTAACCAGCCAGCTCTTATAGATATATATATATCTCTATGCTACATGGATCAACAAAAGATGAGCTAATTTGATGATAAGTAATAAAACTTATTTAGTGAATCCTCCCCTAATCTCGAGAATTAAACTTCTAATCTTTTGCTTTTTATTTTGTAGTTATATAATTCCTTGCTCATTAATTTTAATCACAGTAATTTCCAAATTCAATATATATTGGTATCAATCTTGCAACATGTCTTTAGGAATAAATCCTTATATCCACTTCTTCATATTTCTATCTGCAGAATAGAAAATACTTAGAATTTGGATTTTAACCGTATCCGAGAAGTCTCAGTCTGCGTTGCAAAATCTCTACAAATATATTTTTACATTAATTCCTTATTTCATACATTACCTGTCCAATTTGGATGTTGATGAGTCTGCCTTGGAATTTTCTATGTGATGCTTTGTTTTGGAATATGTGAAAATTATCGATATTAGATAATCAATGCATATAAATTAGAGATTTGGTGAGAATATTAATTGCCTCATGTCTTGGGATCTGAGTGCATGGTGATGTGACTCTCTCCGCTGGAATCTCTGACTCCTCAGAGTGTCATGTATAATGAATGTCTGAGTGCATGGCGATGTGAGCCTCTCTGCTGACATCTCTGACTCTTCAGAGGGTCATATGTAATGGACGTCTGAGTGCATTGCGATGCGTCCCGATGGCTGGCAATCTCTGACTGACTTACCAAAAACTTTTTCCCGCTTATTATAGCCACACAGTTAATATTAATGATAATATAAATCATTATTTTTACTATCCTGTAGAGGGCAGTATTGCACTTCTTATATTAATTCCATTAATTCCATTAATTCTTATCTTAGGGTCAAAAGGTCAGACTAACTTAACAAAGAACCTTGTCTTCTAACTAGACTCTAGACTCTAGACTGTCTCTTGAGATTTATAGCTCTCCTCCCTTTTGGTTGCTAAGAGCCTTATCAGCTAAATTCTTTTCTGGTTACAGAATATTCTTCAGTGATTTCTTTTATTTATCAATTATACTTTCTACAATATTTATTGGAGTATATATTTCACTATTGTAATTATAATAAAATATACCTTGATTATAAACATATATTTTGTGAATATAATTTTATATTACAAAACATTTTCTCTTATTCCTATACTCAAAAGACAAAATCTCTTTTGTTTTAAAATTTAAAACAGACCAATAAATTTACTTATGACATGTCTTAGCATTATCTCACATTCATTCTAGGTTCCTTCATGTCTGGGATTTCACCCAGGAATGAACTTTGTTTGAGAACAAAAAAAAAAACTCCGTTCATTTCTAAACGTAGAGAAATTTTGAAAGAAAAACTGTCTTTAAAACAAAATGGCTACAAACATCCATTTTAAATTCTTTGTCTCTCTAATATACCCGACAACGTATTTGTAGCTTGGGAGGGCACCAGGTTGAGCATCAGTTTCTGTATATGCCGAATGTCCCATCCAGCTCCTGGGACAGGACATCCTAAGTAAACTGCAAGCCCAAATTACTTTCCTTCCCGGGGACACACTAAATTAGAGACTTATTGGAGACTGGTAGCTCTATTCGGCAGCACTGCTCAGCTACACCAGATTCACCACCCAGTAAAATAGCACTGGTTATGCCAAGAGTGGAAGAGTGGAGAACAGTGCCACCCTCACCCGTTGCCCTAGATCCGCACGTACTATCTCCTGGCAGTCCCGGGGTGTGGGCAGAAGAAAGTCCGCTAGGACTAGCTAAATATTCCGCCCATGTACTTTGATTTAAAGCCAGAAGCCGTGCCAATAGCGCTCCGACAGTATCATATTCCGCAGAAAGCTAAACAGAACATTCAGGCACATTTACAGAGATTACAGAACCACAATATATTAAAGTTCTGCGTGTCACCATGCAACACTCTGTTATTACCCGTGCAGAAAGAGGGAACACAAGAATACCGTCCTGTGCAGGATTTAAGGGCTATCAATGATGCTACTGTGACTTTACATCCTGTCATTCCCAATCCCTACAACCTACTGGCGCTCATACCCGGAAGTACACAGTACTACACCGTGCTCGATCTAAAAGACTCTTTCTGTATCCTCCTCGCCCCTGCAAGCTTGCCCCTATTTCAATTCCAGTGGGAGGAATCTAGAACCGGGTCACAACATCAAATTACATGGACACACCTCCCAAGGTTTCAAGAACTCACCCACAATCTTTGGCTGCGCCCTCAGCCAGGACCTCCTGTCCTTTAACTCTCAGCCAGACAAAGTTGTATTGCTACAATATGTTGATGATTTACTGCTTGCATCACCCACCGTAAAAGACTGTTTAGCCGCAACAAAAGCACTTCTGCATCTAATATGGCAAGCAGGCTAAAAGTTTCTAAAAAGAAAGCACAGATTTGCAGACTTAGTGTGAAATATGTAGGCTTCCAGTTGACAGGGACAAAGCGTGCATTAGGTCCTGAACGTAAAGAGGCAGTCTGCCGTATCCCGCAAACCCGGAATCGGCACCAAGTACGAGAATTCCTAGGAGCTGCAGGGTTCTGCCATCTGTGGATCCCCAACTTCGCAGAAATTGCTAAACTACTGTACCAAGCTACAAAGGGGGGTGAGAAAGACCCCTTCCTGTGGGAAGAAGAACAAACAGCTTTTCTCAAATTAAAGACTTTGTTGTTGGAGTCCCCAGCCTTGGGCCTACCTGACCACAGTAAGCCCTTCCACCTCTATGTGCATGAACATAACCATACCGCAGCTGGAGTCCTGATTCAGTACTTGGGCTCCGGGCCATGGCCTGTGGCCTATCCATCTAAACAACTGGATACTGCGACCTTCCTTGTCTCAGAGCTGTAGCTGCCGCTGCTATCCAAAGCGGATCAACTCACATTGGGACAAGTCATCTATGCCAAGGTTCCCCACGCAGTGACAAAGTACCAAGCTATGATGTGTGAAAATCCACGTGTTCATTTGGACCTCATATCTACATTGAACCCCGCCACATTGCTTCCTGACTCCACAGAGGACCCAAGTCACAAGTGCCTCCAAGAGTGGAAGAGTGGAGAACAGTGCCACCCTCACCCGTTGCCCTAGATCCGCACGTACTATCTCCTGGCAGTCCCGGGGTGTGGCAGAAGAAAGTCCGCTAGGACTAGCTAAATATTCCGCCATGTACTTTGATTTAAAGCCAGAAGCCGTGCCAATAGCGCTCCGACAGTATCATATTCCGCAGAAAGCTAAACAGAACATTCAGGACATTTACAGAGATTACAGAACCACAATATATTAAAGTTCTGCGTGTCACCATGCAACACTCTGTTATTACCCGTGCAGAAAGAGGGAACACAAGAATACCGTCCTGTGCAGGATTTAAGGGCTATCAATGATGCTACTGTGACTTTACATCCTGTCATTCCCAATCCCTACAACCTACTGGCGCTCATACCCGGAAGTACACAGTACTACACCGTGCTCGATCTAAAAGACTCTTTCTGTATCCTCCTCGCCCCTGCAAACTTGCCCCTATTTCAATTCCAGTGGGAGGAATCTAGAACCGGGTCACAACATCAAATTACATGGACACACCTCCCAAGGTTTCAAGAACTCACCCACAATCTTTGGCTGCGCCCTCAGCCAGGACCTCCTGTCCTTTAACTCTCAGCCAGACAAAGTTGTATTGCTACAATATGTTGATGATTTACTGCTTGCATCACCACCGTAAAAGACTGTTTAGCCGCAACAAAAGCACTTCTGCATCTAATATGGCAAGCAGGCTAAAAGTTTCTAAAAAGAAAGCACAGATTTGCAGACTTAGTGTGAAATATGTAGGCTTCCAGTTGACAGGGACAAAGCGTGCATTAGGTCCTGAACGTAAAGAGGCAGTCTGCCGTATCCCGCAAACCCGGAATCGGCACCAAGTACGAGAATTCCTAGGAGCTGCAGGGTTCTGCCATCTGTGGATCCCCAACTTCGCAGAAATTGCTAAACTACTGTACCAAGCTACAAAGGGGGGTGAGAAAGACCCCTTCCTGTGGGAAGAAGAACAAACAGCTTTTCTCAAATTAAAGACTTTGTTGTTGGAGTCCCCAGCCTTGGGCCTACCTGACCACAGTAAGCCCTTCCACCTCTATGTGCATGAACATAACCATACCGCAGCTGGAGTCCTGATTCAGTACTTGGGCTCCGGGCCATGGCCTGTGGCCTATCCATCTAAACAACTGGATACTGCGACCTTCCTTGTCTCAGAGCTGTAGCTGCCGCTGCTATCCAAAGCGGATCAACTCACATTGGGACAAGTCATCTATGCCAAGGTTCCCCACGCAGTGACAAAGTACCAAGCTATGATGTGTGAAAATCCACGTGTTCATTTGGACCTCATATCTACATTGAACCCCGCCACATTGCTTCCTGACTCCACAGAGGACCCAAGTCACAAGTGCCTCCAAGTAATGGACAAAGTGCTCAGTAGCAGGCCTGATTTGCGAGACATACCCCTAGACAACTACGACCTGTAACTCTTCACTGATGGCAGTAGCTATGTTGAAGATGGCAGAAGACTAGCCGGCTATGCTGTAGTTACAGTGGAATAAGTCTTAGAAGCAAAGTCTTTACCACCTGGCACATCAGCACAACTAGCAAAAATTGTGGCTTTGACAAGAGGTCTTGAACTATCTGCAGACAGAAGAGTGAATATCTTCACGGGTTCTAAATATGCCTTCACGACTGTCCGTCCATGCTCATGGTGCTTTATACAAAGAAAGGCCTCCTGACATTAACAGGAAGAAAAGTGAAGTACTCTACCAAAATCCTGACATTACTAGATGCTGTCTGGATGCCTAGCGCTGTCAGTATCATGCATTGCCGAGGACATCAGAAGGGTAACGAAATACCAAAAGAGGAAACCGAATGGCTGACTGAGCCGCCAAGAAGGCTGCGAAAATGGCACTTCCTACGGATAAATCCAATGATGATCCTCCTCTAAGCAAGGTGTTATCCTGCTTGGCTACAAGCAAGCAAGAAGAGTTCTCCAACGGATACATCAATATGCCGAATTATGAATTCTATATGAACAGACGAAAATTTGAATCAAATGGAGAATTCACTGAAGCGCTTCTACATAAAATGGGACTCTGATTACGAATTACGTGAACAAAACCATTATTACATTCAGTGTCTTTTTCCGCTTCCAGAGCAAGGCCGCAATCAATGGGCTACACCACTAAAGCCACAAGAAATAGAACTCATTAGGAACACCGCAGAAATTCAGCAGCGGCTCATTCGGGCCTACAAGATGATGCTGAAGTTCTTCGGCGTAAAAGTAATGGGGGAGGATGAAGTGGCTATAGAAGAAGAAGTTGAACGGGCTGACAATTACTCGGACAGGTTTGACAACCTGAACGCCAACAGCAACAAAAATATGCAAATTACACTAATCCTGAAGTGTCTGGGAGAATTAGTGTCATATGAACTTAGCAGGGAGTGCGGGTGTGAGCCCATTATGCAGTGAGCCATATATGAGAGAGGCAGGTTGCAGGGCTAAACAAGATATTTTATTAAAATAACAAACAGCAGAAGCAACTAAAACAAGAGAACCGAATCAAGAGGTACAGCTGAAAAGAGGGCGAGATAGGCAATAAACTAAAACAGAGGAAAGACACAGGAAAAGGGGTTGAAGAAATAGATGGATGGCTAAGAGTAGTGGGAGAACTGAACCAAGAGGTATTAGAGGAGGAGGAGTGGGCGAGGCAGGCAAAGAACTAATAGAGGAAAGATACAGGAAAGGGGAACGAAGGAATAGAAGGATGGCTGATGAGAGTGATGAGAGTGGGAGTAGAAGTGAGAAACTAGACGGTTATAGGGAGCTAAAGATAGGGGGAGGCAAAGAGCAGAATTAACAGATGTAAGGATTAAGCACAAGATGAAATAGGAGACACTGGAGAGAACTGAATTAGTAATAACTACAGAATACAAACAGAAATGAAAACAGATTAATTAAGATAGCTAAACTAGAGTCCATGGCAAGGTATACAGATTAGGGGCTAGGCAATAATCGTTGTCAGATATCAGGCAGAAGTCGAGGTACACAGATAGGAGAATGTTCAAAAGTCCATAGCCAGGGGTCGTACACTTCTAATCCAAATAGAAGTGGGGCAGAAGACACTGGATGAAGGTTACCGGTATGACAGGAGTCCAGATATGGGTAGCTCAGATAGGTAGCTCAGATGTGATCAGGAATAGGGATGAGCTGTTCGGTTCGATTCGAACATCACTTGTTCGCGAACTACGAACATTTCCGCGTGTTCGCCGCATGTTCGCCCACAATAGACCACAATGCACTTTTCCACTGGCCTGAAGTTTGTAATTGGCTACAGCCTTGCACCTGACCACAGGTCAGGTGCAAGACAGGTGCAAGACTATGCCAATCACGGCTCAGAGTCCTGATTGGGCAAATTTTGCCCAATCATGGGCTCACAGAGCTAAGTTCCGCAGCACACTATATAAGGTTTCACACAGCCTTCAGCACGTGTTTTTTGAGAGGAGATTGTTGTGTTAGTGTGTGTTCTCACTGCCAGTCTGCCAGCAGCTACTGGGGGGGTCTCATTTCTACAAAATATCTGGGAATTGTTCTAATCTTTGTGTTCTCACTGCCACCAACTATTTTGGGGGTCAGTCATTTATACAAAATATCTGGGAAATGTTCTAATCTTTGTTCTCACTGCTACCAACTATTTTGGGGGTCAGTCATTTATACAAAATATCTGGGAATTGATGTAATCTTTCAGGGTTATTCAAAGAGAATAACACGGGTGTGTTCGGCTCATCCCTAATCAGGAATAAGGAGGTTTACTGGAAACAGGTCAGTTTGGTGAAAAGTTCAGACATCAATGAGGAACTCTCCACAGGCGGGTGGAACCAGTGGCGTAGCGTGGGCTGTCAGCGCCCGGGGCCAGCCAAGAATTGTGCGCCCCTCCAACCTGGATATTGCCCCAGCTCTCACATGGATATTGCCCCAGCCAGCTCTCACATGGATATTGCCCCAGCTCACACATGGATATTGCCCCAGCCAGCTCTCACATGGATATTGCCCCAGCCACATCTCACATGGATATTGCCCCAGCCAGCTAACACATGGATATTGCCCCAGCCAGCTCACACATGGATATTGCCCCAGCCAGCTCACACATGGATATTGCCCCAGCTCTCACCTGGATATTGCCCCAGCCAGCTCTCACATGGATATTGCCCCAGCCAGCTCACACATGGATATTGCCCCAGCCAGCTCACACATGGATATTGCCCCAGCCAGCTCACACATGGATTTGCCCCAGTTCTCACCTGGATATTGCCCCAGCTCTCACCTGGATATTGCCCCAGCTCTCACCTGGATATTGCCCCAGCTCTCACCTGGATATTGCCCCAGCCAGCTCTCACATGGATATTTCCCCAGCCAGCTCTCACATGGATATTGCCCCAGCCAGCTCTCACATGGATATTGCCCCAGCTCACATGGATATTGCCCCAGCCAGCTCTCACATGGATATTTCCCCAGCCAGCTCTCACCTGGATATTGCCCCAGCCAGCTCTCACATGGATATTGCCCCAGCCAGCTCTCACATGGATATTTCCCCAGCCAGCTCTCACATGGATATTGCCCCAGCCAGCTCTCACATGGATATTGCCCCAGCCAGCTCTCACCTGGATATTGCCCCAGCCAGCTCTCACATGGATATTGCCCCAGCCAGCTCACACATGGATATTGCCCCAGCCAGCTCACACATGGATATTGCCCCAGCCAGCTCACACATGGATTTGCCCCAGCTCTCACCTGGATATTGCCCCAGCTCTCACCTGGATATTGCCCCAGCTCTCACCTGGATATTGCCCCAGCTCTCACCTGGATATTGCCCCAGCTCTCACCTGGATATTGTCCCAGCTATCACCTGGATATTGTCCCAGCTCTCACCTGGATATTGTCCCAGCTCTCACCTGGATATTGCCCCAGCTCTCACCTGGATATTGCCCCAGCCAGCTCACACATGGATATTGCCCCAGCTCACACATGGATATTGCCCCAGCCAGCTCTCACATGGATATTGCCCCAGCCAGCTCACACATGGATATTGCCCCAGCCAGCTCACACAAGGATATTGCCCCAGCCAGCTCACACATGGATATTGCCACAGCCAGCTCACACATGGATATTGCCCCAGCCAGCTCACACATGGATTTGCCCCAGTTCTCACCTGGATATTGCCCCAGCTCTCACCTGGATATTTCCCCAGCTCTCACCTGGATATTGCCCCAGCTCTCACCTGGATATTGCCTCCGAGTCTTCCTGGTCAATGAGGAGGATGACCCCATCGTGCACTTCCTCCTCCCAGCCACGTACTAGTCCATGTGTTTCTGGGCACACAAAACCCTCCCTTGAGGAATCCCCACCTTCAATGCCCCCACTACTTAAATATTCCTCCTCCTCCTGTCTGATCTGAGGAGGACCCGCTGGAATGCTGTCTGCGGAAAGACTGGGCCTTCAGAGCTAGGGAATGCCTCCTCTTCCTCCCGCTGCTCTGCCTCTAGAGCCACATCTATAATTCCCTGCAGAGTGTGCTCCAGCAGGAACACTAAAGGAATTGTGTCACTGATGCATGCACTGTCCCTGCTCACATCCCTGTTGCCTCCTCAAATGGTGACAGTACAGTGCACGCATCCTTGATCATCAGCCCTCTGGAACGCTCGCTCTGTGTGCAACAAACTCACAGCAATCCATGACCTCTTCCTTTCAAACTCCTTCAACCTCCTAGCTTTAACTGAAACCTGGCTAACTCCCTCTGACACGGCCTCCGTTGCTGCTCTCTCACATGGCGGTCTACACTTGAGCCATACCCCCAGACCGGGTGAGAGAAATGGTGGCGGGGTCGGAATCCTGCTCTCTCCCACCTGCACCTACCAGCATCTCCCTCCACCTCCATCCCTCTCCTTCTCCTCCTTCGAGACACACTGCATCCGCCTGTTCTCTCCTCTGGCTCTCAGGGTGGCAGTCATCTACCGCCCACCGGGACCAACCTCCAGTTCTTTGACCACTTTGCTACCTGGCTTTCTCACTTCCTGTCTTCTAATCTTCCATGCCTAATTCTCGGCGACTTCAACATTCCCATTGACGATCCTTCCGCCCCTGCTGCCTCCAAACTTCTTTCACTCACATCCTCCCTTGGACTCACACAATCCTCCCTCCTCCCTACCCACCGCGATGGTCACGCTATTGACCTTGTCTTCTCCAACCTCTGCTCCATCTCTGAGTTCAACTGTCGCCCTTTCCCCATCTCTGACCACCACCTTCTCTCTTTCAACCTATCTGGACTTCCTAAACACCCTGCTCCCCCACCCCGCACACACACTCGCAGAAATCTACATGCTGTGGACCCCCATCAATTCTCCAACCTACTTCACCACCTCCCTCATACCTCATCCTTCACCTGCCCTGATGCTGCCACTAATCACTACAACACTACTCTTATCTCTGCTCTAGACACTCTTGCTCCTCTTCGACTCTGTAAGGCCCCACGCCGCCAGCTTCAGCCCTGGCACACCCTCCAGACACGCTACCTGCAAAGATGCTCCCGCACTGCAGAGCGTGCCTGGAGGAAATCCCGCTCTGAAGCTGATTTTGTTCACTTCAAGTTTATTCTCCGGTCATACACCTCTGCCCTCCACTTGGCCAAACAATCCTTCTTCTCATCTCTTATATCTACGCTGTCCTCCAACCCTAAACGGCTCTGGTCCACCTTCAACACCCTCCTCTACCCACCTGCACCTCCCCCACAGCTGCCTTCAGCGCTCAAGACCTGGCAGACTACTTCCTCAGTAAAACTCTAAATATCAGACGCAACATCCCAACACAAGATAGTTATCTGCCACCTCCACTCCCACAGGTCCCCTCTGCCACCCTCTGCCGCTTCCTCCCAGCCACTGAGGAGGAAGTCAATTCCTTATTGTCCTCCTCACATCTCACCACATGCCCGCTCGACCCCATTCCCTCACATCTAATTCCTCCCCTCTCCTCCTCCCTCACCCCTGCTCTCACACACATCTTCAACCTATCTCTCTCCACTGGCTCCTTTCCATCCGCCTTCAAACACGCGCTAGTTACCCCTTTACTAAAGAAACCATCCCTAGATCCCAACTCTCCATCCAACTACCGCCCTGTATCCCTGCTTCACATCAAAGCTCTTAGAAAAACTAGTCTTCAACCGCCTCTCCCTCTTCCTGTCCTCCAATTCCCTACTTGACCCCCTGCAATCTGGCTTCCGTCCCCTACACTCAACTGAAACTGCCCTCACCAAAGTCACCAACGACCTCCTAACTGCTAAAAAACACGGCCACTATTCTATTCTCATCCTGCTTGACCTCTCGGCTGCTTTTGACACTGTTGACCACCCCCTCCTTCTACAGACCCTCAACTCTCTGGGTCTCGGTGACACTGCACTCGCTTGGGTCGAATCCTATTTATCCAACAGGTCCTTCTGTGTGTCCTTTGCTGGTAACTCCTCCTCCTCATTGCCTCTATCTGTTGGTGTACCTCAAGGCTCTGTCCTTGGTCCTCTGCTCTTTTCCATCTACACCTCCTCCCTGGGCAAAATCATCAACAGCTTTGGCTTCAATTACCACCTCTACGCTGATGACACTCAGATCTACCTCTCTACCCCTGATCTCTCTCCCCCTGTCCTTTCAAAAGTCAGTGACTGTTTATCTGGCATCTCCTCCTGGATGGCCTCCCACCACCTAAAGATCAACATGTCGAAGACTGAACTCCTACTTATTCCTCCCTCCAATGCCTCCCCACCTCCTGACTTCTCTATCACGGTGGAGGGTATCACCATTTCCCCATCAAACCAAGTTCGCTGTCTTGGAGTTACACTTGACTCTGCTCTTTCCTTCATCCCCCACATCAAGTCTCTTTCCTCCTCCTGCCGATACCAACTGCGTAATATTTCCAGAATTCGGCCATTTCTTACCGCTGTCGCCACAAAACAACTCATACACGCCCTGGTAATCTCCCGACTCGACTATTGCAATAATCTCTTATCTGGCCTCCCTCTGTCCCGCCTCTCCCCCTACAATCCATCCTGAACGCCTCCGCCAGACTAATTCACCTCACCCGCCGCTCTGTCTCTGCCGCTCCCCTCTGCGAGTCCCTTCACTGGCTCCCCATCCACTGCAGAATTAAGTTCAAAATCCTTATCCTTACCTACAAAACCCTCACTAACTCAGCTCCCCACTACCTGTCCTCACTAATCACCAAATACACCCCAGCCCGCTCCCTAAGGTCAAACAGTGACCTGCGCCTAGCTTCTCACCGCATCACCTCTTCCCATGATAGACTGCAGGATTTCTCACGCGCAGCCCCCACTCTCTGGAACGCTCTCCCTCATACTGTCAGACTTTCCCCTAACTTCTCTTCCTTCAAACGCTCCCTTAAAACATTCCTATTTAGGGAAGCCTACCACCCAACTCACTGACGCAACCATCAATCACTCTCACCTTACAGTCCTCTCCTCCTGTTTCCAACCCCAACCCTCCCAGATTGTGAGTTCCTACGGGAATAGGGCCCTCATCTCCTCCTGTACTGTTTGTCAAATGTTGTTCAATGTATTGTAACCCTGTCTATACTGTGCTTATTGTACAGCGCTGCGGAATATGCTGGCGCTTTATAAATAAAGAATAATAATAATAATAATCAGCCACTGCGGGGGGGGGGAAACAAAGTTGACCTGAACCTGTCCTTGTGCCATACTCACATAGGTACTCGTTGTTGGCCCTCTGCGAACGCTTTCTGGTAACGATCGTCTGAAGTGGCTGCAGACTTTTCTGGTCTGGCTGAGAAGCTCTGCCAGCCCTGGGTACCTGGTTAGGAAACGCTGTATCACCAGATTTAGGACATGTGCTAGGCATGGTACATGCCTCAACTTACCTTGGCGTAGGGCAGAGAGAAGGTTGCTGCCATTATCACAGACAACCATTCCCAGCTGAAGCTGGCATGGTGTTAACCATCTCTGCACCTGCCCCTGCAGAGCTGACAGAATTTCTGGCCTGGTGTGGCTCCTGTCCCCTAAACAAACCAGCTCAAGCACAGTATGGCATCTTTTTGCTTGAGCCATTGTGTAGCCCCTGTCACACGTCGGTTTAAGTGCCACTTCGCCAGAGACAGAGAAGGAGGAAGAGGGAGAGGTGGTGGTGGAGCAGACAGACCTCATACAAGCAGCTTTCTGGAGGCGTGGTGGATGAACAAGCTCCAGCATAGAGCCCCGTCTTGGATCCCTCCCAGCTGCAATCAGAGTTACCCAGTGTGCCGTGAAGGAAATGTAACAGCCCTGTCCATGCTTGCTGGACCACGTGTCTAAAGTCACATGCACCTTGCTGCTGACTGCCTTTCCCAATGACTCCATAACATTGTCTTCCACGTGCTGGTATAGTGCTGGAATGGCCTTCCGTGAAAAGTAATGGTGTTTTGGAACCTGCCACTGTGGTACAGCACATTCAGCAAATTCACGGACAGAAGCAGAGTCCACCAGCTGGAAAGGCAGGAGCTGCAATACGAGTAATTTTGCTAAGCTGGCATTTAGACGCTGTGCTTGGGGATGGTTGGGACTATATTTTTTCTTACGCTGCAGCAGCTGGGGCAACGTAATCTGACTGCGTAAATCTTCAGCTGATGGGATGCTGTCACATTGTGAGGAAGGACCTGGTACATCCATTACTGTAGCATCATCCCTGTCAGTGGAGGTTGGAGTCAATGACATGGCAGGACATATAGTGGGGGTAGAGACAGGTGAGGAGGACCTACGCAAAGTTTTGCGCCAACGGGATGTGTGGCAGGTGTTCATAGGTCGCCTCAAGCACGTGGTACCCAAGCGTCCGGTGTCTTTCCCACGCTTGAGCCTCATCTGACAGATTACAAATAGCAACGGTGCGGTCTGCTGAACATTTCTTAAAGAACTCCCAGACAGCAGAGTTCCTGGATGTGTGCTTTGAGACAACAGCGCTCTGCACCTGAGCAGCTCTGACATCTGATGCATTGGACTGGCTAATGCTACGGTTGTGTCACGGTTCCCGGATCCCACCACGCAGTCCTTAAAGCCCAACACTTCACAGAGCCCAAAAGCTACCAACAGGGTAGCCGTAGAAGAATCCCTAACTGTCCGGTCCTTAGAATTGGCCAGGTATACTAGCTAGACAGAAAGGGTTAAGCAAAGACAATAGAGAAAAAATGTGGCGGGACAGGAGCTTCCTTCACAATGACAGGGATGTCCTCACTTAAATGACAGTTCTCCCCTCTGTTGGATGAGTATAAACCTCAAACAGAACAGAAAACAAAAATAATGGTGCAGTATGTCAAGGCAGTATACTATTAAAATAAAGATAAGAGGATTGCACTCACATGGTGTGGTGTCTTAGTATCAGACACCAGATGTTTATAGCGGCTGGCAGAATTATGGAAGGAACGCCAGACTTCCCTTGGTGGTGCTCCAACGTCTGTGGTGGTCCTCCAATCTTTGGATACTCCAAGAGCCTTGATGTTGTTTCAGTATCCGTTCCCCTGATCCTCAGCAGCGGTGTAGATCACAATCATGTGGGATACAGCAGCCAGGAAACAGGAAGAATAGGTACAGCAAGCAAGGTATAATGGGATTTATTGGTATAAAATAATTAAAATAATCTTGGTACATCCAAACGCGTTTCGCGGTATGAAGCCGCTTCCTCAGTAGATTGACATCGCGTGACCACCTTGGAAGCAGCCCGGGAGCTCCGGGTGGTTCGTTTTTTAAAGGCTTGACGGGACGCGATGTTTTTATCTGGCAGTGGGTGAGATCAATTCCTAAACCCACTACCTATACTCTGTACGTATATCAAGTCAGTGTATTTTTATATATATCAATAAAAGGTATAACACTATTGAGATTTCCTTTTTCTCGAGATATATACCCTTAATGAAGATTCGCCAAAGAAGTGGTCGTTCGTTTTAAAGGATTGGAAGAATTTGCCAAATTTCCTTTTTATAACAGAGACTGGATATCCATTGAACGAACTATAGAGGAATAGGAATTTTTTTCCTCCTTTTTTGCCTCTTCTTGCTGTGCATATTAGCATGCTTTTAATATAGACTTACACAAGTTTTTTACTTTATTTAGCGCAACATCACCAATTTTGTTTTTTATGTTATATTCTTTCTGAATTGGTGGATATCAGGGTGGTGTTTTTTGCTGCTTACTTTGTGGGTGTTTCCGCAGTATAAACCCTCTTTGTTTTGTAAACTCTAATCTGGCCTTCCTGTTTTTGAGGCTCACCAATGGTTTACATCTTGTGGTGAACCCTCTGTATTCACTCTGGTGAAGTCTTCTCCTGATTGTTGATCATCTTGAGAGTTGACAGCAACAGATTCCAAATGCAAATAGCACACTTGAAATGAACTCTGTGCCTTTTATCTGCACATTCTAATTGGGGTAATGAGGGAATATCACACACCTGGCCATGGAACAGCTGAGAAGCCAATTGTCACATTACCTTTGGTCCCTTAACAAGTGGGAGGCACATCTGCAAACTGCTGTAAGTCCTACACCGTTCACCTGAGTTGGATGTACATACCCTCAAATTAAAGCTGACAGTCTGCAGTTAAAGCACATTGTGTTTGTTTCATTCCAACTCCATTGTGGTGGCGTATAGAGCCAAAGATGTTAGAATTGTGTCGATGTCCCAATATTTCTGGACCTGGCTGTACCTCATTTCTTGTATCCACCATTGCATAAATATTGTCCAGGTGATTCAGTTTGGGTAAAAGAGTGGAAGGCCGACCCACTAGGCCCTAAATGGAGGGGTCTTTACCTTGTTCAATTATCCACTCCTACAGCAGTAAAGGTGGCCGAGTTGGTTCCGTGGATACACCACTCGAGATTGAAGCCAGCTGCAGCTGCACCCAAGTTTCAGTGGGAAGTGATCCCCAACGAATTTAGTCCACTCAAGCTGAAGTTGACTAGGGCTGCTCCCAAGTCTGCATAGATAGGCAAGTAGGTGTTTTGACAGCCATAATAACGCCTGACCACCTACCAACGATGGAAAGTCGGGAAGCCCAAAGGGAAACCCGTGAATATATGTTGTCGCCCGCTGTTCAGCAGCGAGAGGAGAGACTCATAGCACCCATTAAGAGAGCTTTCCAGGTTACTATTGCTCTGGCTGCCATTACTTTAATGATACTGTTTATAATGACTTATGTGACTATGCTTTTCCCTAAAAGGCCGCAAACAAAAGAGGATTTGAGACTGAACTTCTCATCCCTTCTGAACCAAACCGGTGGGAGAGACAAGCGCAATTTGGGACCTGTTTCAGCACCAAAGAACAATTTGTTGATGAAGTTTAAATCTGCTTATGCTCAGAAGTCAGGGCAGACCTCCTGCTGAGTGTGCAACAGATTGCACCCAGAGACAATATATATTCCATTTACTGCAGTTCCGGTTAATTTGACAGTTTTCTCTGCTGGGAACATTACTGTCCAGCCGTTAAATGAGACCCACATGAAGTATGCAGGCACCTTACCTGCCTACCCAATTACTTGCCCTGTATACCTTCCTGATTGGTGTTTCCAGATAGGGCCAATAAATCTCAGTCTAGAGACTCCGTGCCAGTCAAGTCGCTTCAACCTGTCAGTTAATACCACTTTGTCAGGAACAGGGATGGGGGGACTTATTGTTAAACCTGTTAAGCCGACTCTGGGTCCAATCCTACAAATTACTAATCTTACCCTAACCCGACAGACTGGAAAATATCTTCTTAATCATTTAGTGAAGATGATGGTAGAGGTCCAGAAGGGAGTGCATCATATGCATCCATTTCTACTGACCAGGGGACTACATATCTGTTGTGGAAAAACGTGTTACACCTGGATACCACCCACCCTAACTGGACTGTGTTATGTAGCTAGACTAATCCCGAAACAGAGTACAGGGAGACGAAACCCTACCTGACACTGCACTACACCCTAGGTACCCACTAGTCTTTAAGAAACAGAAACGAGAGTTGTTCTCAAAAGGCAGATCAGGCCTGGGCCTGGATTCCAGCATGGACTGGCTGGGTAATTGAGTTAATGAAAAGGTTGAATAACTACTCTGTGTTGATGGATGAAATATTAAACTGTTATTCAACTGGTGAGTCTTGAATTACGGGAAATTCGGAAATTGCAGATGATACATGATATGGTGCTCGAACAGATCAGTGCAGCTTTAAATGGGCTATGTGAAATGACTATGCATTATAAATGTTGTACTTTAAAATTCAACAGAAGCGGTCCCAGATTACTTCCAGGTAATCCAAGATCATCAGGAAAAGGTGTCCCAGCTGCAGTACAAGGCCAGTCAGATAGCTGCCGAGTGCTGGAATCCATTCCGTGGGTTCAGCTCTTTTGCGGACTGGTTTGGATCCATTCTCCATTTTGTCTCCTGAGTTGGATCCATGATAATGATGGGCATAGTGATCCTGGTGATGGGAGCAGTGGTCTATAGGATAATGTTGTGTATGTGGCCCATATGTAAAGGATGTTTTAACCCCTGCTAAAAGCAAGCCCCCAGTTATCACCCCCAAGGTTTTCCCAATGAAGGAGACGCCCCCTGATTACAAGACTCTGCTCATTTAATATATTGATAGAAGTGGCTAGGAGCAGTAGGTACCTCTTTAGCCAAAGGGGGGAATGTGACAGGAGTGGCTCAGAAATTAGTCACCATCTTGTATACTGGCAGCCATCTTGAGCAGAGCCATGGCAAAAAATTGTACATAGAGAATACTAACTGACTTTAGATAAATTTACTTAGATTCTAACATTCCAGAGGCCGCTGGTGTACAAATTAGTAGAATAATCTGGCCAAAATAAACAGAGGTGCCAAGGAACTGATTTAGTTTAGCCAAGGCCATAAAAGTCTCAGGCCCTGGTAGAGCGAGAACAAAGGATTCCCTCAGCGCAGATGGGGCCTTTTCAGTATTGGGAGGAACAGGCCTACTGGGGGATGATATTGGCAGGACCTAGCTAGCTTCTAAATCAACTAAATGTCCTTGTCCTGTTTCTCCAAATCACTGAGAATGTGATCTCTTAACTTACAGTTATGATGAGATGGCGATAACTCCCAGTCTTAGATGAATTACAGACAGTGACTCAATCCAGATGATACCTTGAAGATCTGATGAAGTTTTATTCTTTAAACTGTAGAAAATCCACAACAATATACATCGGATAGATCAAAAAATCATAGTGGAATCTGGGTCCATGAGGCTTGCAAAGGATTACTGGGAATTGAACAAGGGTGCAGCTATCTAGACAGGAAATCACTGAACCATGAGGAGGGGAGGAGAGAAACCCAGGGGTAGATAAGACATGTGCAATTCTTAAAGGCATATCACAAGGCATATGAAACAGGACAGTCCTAATTGTATAAGAAAAGGCAAATTGTGGAATGTTCTTTGTGTCCAAGATGGAGGGAGGGCACATTTGACCAGGGGGTGTACCTGGGATGTACCTTTTTACGAATCAATGTATAAGAATTGGATCTCTGTCTTGAAGACCTCATTCGAGCTTTGTGATCCAATCCAGCTTGAGTCTGACGTCATAAGAATGCTTTTTCCTGCCATTGACAGCACCGTGCCGACCTTCTCCCGAACAAACCAGTTGATTGCCGGTAACAATACCCTGAGGCAAAATCCTTAAACCTGCTTGCAAATACATATTGTTGTCACCTTATATGGAAGTGCTACAATCATTTTGTACACGTGACAGTCTCTGGTTATGGTTATGGGCTATCAGCGCCTTCATTTTGTTAGAAGGACATATATACTCCTGTTCTTGAATACAATTAGAATTTTGAAGACCATAGGTTGTCTGTGTCTCATTCATTTTGCACAAGCGCGCACTCGTTAATGCCTGGGTACAGCGACCAGAGAGACCGGTAATCGAGATTTGGGTGGGAGACACATGGTGACCCAAGGGAGAGGAGACCTTTCAGATCTATCAGTTATTCTGTCTCTCCCATTGTAGGAATCAGGTGAGTATTAGAAAAGAAAAAAAAGATTTTATGTTCCCGGGGACATTTAAAAATGTACTCGGATTTTTTTTTAATTTTTTTTTAGAAATGTGTCGCCTTACCTTAGCCTGGTGGTCAGTCAGTGGGGGCTCCCTGGATCCTGGTTGTGGGTCTGCCGTGGCTGCAGGTGCAGTGGCTCCCTCCCTGCGCCGCCTCTCTGCCACATGTACCAGGCCCACACAGTCGCAGCTCTGTCATCCGGTGGCCGCATGCTCAAGGGATCCTTTGGAGGCTCTGGCGGGCTGCCCTCTACAGTGCCTGATTAGAGGGCCTCGTCTGCCTGATGTTTTAGCAACAAGATTGTTTTATCCCATAGGCTTCAATGTTAAAAATATTCCCGTTTTAATTCAATATCTAATAAACCGTTGCTTATAAAATTCTGCAGTAAAGAGTTTTATTTTTAGATTTTTTTTCGGATTTTTTAAGCTTTTTTTCAAAAATTTTCAAATGTGTTTTTTTTCGAACGGCCTGAAAAGTTCGGAGTTTGATTACTTTCGAACAGCCGATGTTCGATGCGAACATCGAACCGATTCGAACCGGCAGCCCATCCCTAATTTTGACCTAGAATTTTTCCATTCTCCAGTCATTCTCCTGCTTTTCACTAGTGATGAGCCGAACACCTGAGTTCGGTTCGCATTTGAACTCGAACTTTCCAAATGTTCGAATTCGAACTCAAACTCAATACAAGTCAATGGGACTCAAAATTCGATTTTTAGAGTGCCCTCCAAGAGGGAATATATGCTAGATATTTGCCATAAAAGGTGTATGGGGGTCCGGGTAGTGCCATGGGGGACAGGAAACAAGGACAAAAAGTAAAAAAAAAAAAGTTTTTAAAGGGACAGGGAGTTTTCCATGAAATAAGGGTTAAAAATAAAAACGAAAAATTCCTTCAAATATCGTGCCTAGGACGTCCCCATAACCTGCCCGTGAAGTGGCGGATTTCTAGGATGTATAGAAACATTTAAAAACAAACAAATGACGTTTCAAAAGACTGTAAATGCTTTTCCTTTAATCTATTCATAAACAACTGCTTGGGGCGGCAGCCTGTATGAAAAGACATTTTTGGATGCGCGGAAAAAGTTGTGATTTTTTGGCTAAATTATGGTGAAACTTATGCAGGCTTTGGATGACAGTAACAATAGGTGCTTTAAAATTGGGCTTTTAGTGTCGGCAACAGTGCCGTCACACAGTAACCCCTCTGAGGATATGAATCTGGTACAGGCGTCAGTGGCAGTGCACCCAAATATTGTGCATTTGGTGCCAGGCCAGCAAGTGCCATCATACAGTAACCCCTCTGTGGTATTGTGGAAGACTGCAGAGGTGGACCATGCGGTCAGGGCCGGTGCTAGACTATTTTGCGCCCTGGGCAAGACCAGCTACTTGCACCCCCCAAAAAATAAAAAATAAAACACACATGAAACTGCTAAATTTCTTTTTATTTAAGAATAAAGTTTGAAAAGCACCAATAGTAAAGGTAAAATAAATATAAATAAACTGTATTAAACCATTTTAAATTAACTCTATTAAACAAATTAAAATTAACCTTATTGAACAAATATAAATTAACGAAAAAAAAAAAAGAGTTGTCACGTAAGTTTCAATTTCAGACACATCAAAATTTCACTTTGCGTGTCTTATCCTTTGCAAATTTTCATCATGTGTATGTATATATATATATATATATTGCCCAGGCCAGCTCATATCATGCGTATAATATATATATTGCCCAGGCCAGCCCACATCATGCATATATATATATATATATTGCCCAGGCCAGCTCACATCATGCGTATATATATATATTGCCCAGGCCAGCTCACATCATGCCCCAATGTGGAATATGTCGAAAAGACCAGTGATAAAGTGCTACCGTGGGTTAAATACTAATATTGTGCAAGAGTGCAAACAAAGTGCATATATTGCAAAATTGACTAAACGTCGGTGTTGACACCAGTAACGTGCCGCCAAAAGTGCCTATTGAAATAGATCAGTTCGTAAAAAACACATCATAAAAGAACAATTAAAAAACAATTCATATAGACACACGTCTTGTGCAAAATGCAAAATAAATGCGTACAGGATGTCGATATTGGCAATAATAACAATATGTCAATAAAGTGCAACATTGTCCATAAAAAACAGGATAGAAAATAGAGGGAAACTGTCTTGCAGAATGTGTAAAAAAGCCGCAGCTGCAAAAAAATGTGCACGCCAGAATAGTAGGCTATTCGTGAATAAAGAATAGGGCTAAATTAAAGTCTATATATGCCTCTCATTCTTAGCATCCAGGCATATGTGGGGGTCCTAATAGATATCTTATCCTTGGAGTCCTAGTATGTTCCTGATTCTCGGGAAAAGGAAGGAAAAATAGAGAATAATAGTACAGTACTGTCTGGACTCACTGGCTACGGTATGTACAATAAAAGGGTGGGCACTTACACTTTCCAGAGGTACACTGGGCCAAGTAAAGAGTGGCCTCTTCCCTTCTTTGATTCTCTTATTCACCTAAAATACAGGAAATTTGGAGACACAAAGCAATCATAGCGTAGCTTGAAAAAGCAGCCAAGGAGGTATAAGGTAAAAGTGGACTCACTCACCGATGTTGGAGCCTTATTAATCCAGGCTCAATTAAGTGGCATGCGGTACTCCTTAATCGATGGGCACCATCACCTCTTTGGCAGCCTGCAAATGTCTCAAGTGGATAGATGGGATGATGTTCGTATCACACAAAAACTGGCTAAGTGTCTAATGTACACTCTATAGAAACAACTACAGACTGAGTAGATAAAAGGGGATACTTTAATATTAAAATAGAAATACAGGATACTTAAAATAGGGGGGAAGGATCAAAGGGATGGGTGGATATGCGTTTCAGCAACCTATGTGCCTTCATCAGTCCATAGTCAGGAAAAAAATGGGGCAATCTGAGGCACTCCACGGGTCTGTTCTTATATAGGATCAATAGATATTCCATTTGAAGCGTGTCTGTTGACTTACTTCCGGGTTTGCGAGTCTCCTGGTCACATGTCAGGTACAACGTCATCACTGTGTGCCGCGGCCATCATGGCAGTGCGTTCCAAAGCCTGGAGCATGTGTTCCACTTGCGCGTCGCAACCGTCATGGCGGTGCGTTCCAAAAACTTGGAGCATGCTTTCCAGTTCCAGTTAGAGAATAACTTTTTTTATTTTCAGGAAGATTTTTATCTGCAACTTAATGGGAATGCGATGAGGACAAGATTTGCCCCATCATATGCTAACCTTTTTATGGCACTTTGGGAAACATCTTTTTTACCGACGTATCAGTATAATCTTATATGTTACAAACGTTATATCGATGATATTTTTTTCATCTGGGAGAGGTGGAACCAATACACTACAATAATTTTTACAAACGTTGGACCAGAACAATAGAGGCATTAAGCTCACAACCACTTGGAGCAATGAGCGAATCAATTTTCTTGACCTGAGCATATTTATTCAAGATAACAAGATTAAGACCGAAACTTTTTTTTAAGAAGTGGACCTCAATAGTTTTATTGAAACAATGAGTTGCCATCTACCTCAATGGCTAGAAGGAGTACCTAAGGGACAATTCCTACGAGTTAGAAGAAATTGCACAGATGTAGCCACGTATGAAACGCAGTAAGGAAAACTTAAGAAAGACTTTGCAGAAAAGGGATATGATCCAGACGTACTCGAGGCAACTAGAATAGAGGTGAGGAACGTAGAACGCACCACTCTACTCCAGAAGAAACAGAAGATAAACATGGGATATGCAGCCGATGTACCATTTATCTTCCCGTACAACGCTCAAAACAAACATATCAGAAAAGCGATAAGAAGGTACTGGCCGATCCTGAGAAAGGATCCACAGTTTAAGGACATACTACCTGAAAAACCCAGGATGATATGTAGAGGAGTCAGTAACCTCAAAATGAAACTAGCACACAAACATGCTAAGAAGTGCATATCAAAACCCAATCTCTATAACATTAACAAAGGATTCCATCAATGCGGCAATTGTTTAAATTGCCGAAATACGAAAAGTAGAAAACAGATTATCACACAAATCGATGGGATCACTGGACCGATTAAGATTAGAGATATAATTACTTGCTTTACGAAGAATGTGATTTACTTGCTCATATGCCCTTGTGGTTTGAAGTACATGGGTAGAACCACCAGACCTCTCAATATACGGATACAAGAACATATTAGGAATGGAAATGATAACCATAGTGTCCCGTTACATTTTAAACTCAAACACGCCATGAACCCAGATGGATTGACTTTTATCGGAATAAAAAAGGTTGAAACACCATGGCGAGGTGGAAATTTCGATAAACTCATCGGGAGAGAGGAAATGAATTGGATTTTTTTTTTTTTTTTTATTATTTACATTTTTATTGAAGTAAAGGTCATATAGACAGCAACATTAGGCCTCACAGGGCCATAATACTCGGCGGAAAATAACACTGCTAAATACGATAAAAATCAACCAGACATCAGCAAGAAAAACAAAATAAAATAAAATATCCTGGAAAGTCAGCATCACATCATCGAAATGACGGCAGTAATCTCTAAAACATCCTAAAAGTGTACAATTCACATCAGCAAGGGCTTCAGTTTGAATTGGATTTTTAACCTAGGTTCGCTACAACCACAAGGGCTAATTGCAGATTTCGAATTGTGTCATTTTCTCAATTAAGATTTTTACTCTTCTCTCGCATCCATACCTTTTTACCCATTTTTATACATTAATTATTCATTAACGTTTAACCATATTATCATTCTCAATCTAGGCCCATTTTCATAAAGGAACTATAATTCCATTTATCCCTTCTCTCTGTTATGGACAAGAATATGTATCCGCTTTAATAATATTCTAAAGCCTAGAAAAATGCTCATTTAAGTAGTTTAAGTGGTTAATCAGGATTTAAGAATCAAATGCATATTATTGTTTAACACGCTATCTTAGCCGATTGTTTTGTAAGCACATGTAGTTTCTCTTTCCTAGTATCAAGAAGAGAATACTTTGGAACATTTAAACAAAAGTCTGTAATTTCACAATATTAATGACAAATAGAATATTGGGCAACAGCCTGTTTTCGTTACAAGCTTTTTTATTCTACTTCGCACGTATCTTTTCAATAAAGCCCAGAGAAGTCACCCGGCCATGTCCGAAGGAGGCTACATAGACCTATCCAGCGAGTCTGTGTTTTCTTTCAGTGCGCACTTGATTTGATTGGCTTCTCCACCATTTGGCAGCTGCAGGCATTCGAACAAGAGACTGTTTAAGTCTGATCCATAACAATTGGCGCCCAACGTGGGGCCATCTGAGTTGTTCTGCCAGGTGCCAGCAAAAAAGACTTCCACAGACGGAGACTGTACCAGAGCAGAGCCTGATCACCTTCGTGCCTCAAAAGGTAAGATACCTTTGTTATCTGCCTGTGATGTGTTCTGGTCTGCGGTCCCCGTCCCGGGAATCCATGCATGGCACTTGGCGGACAACCAAATTGGGCTTTTATTTAACTTTGCTCAGATGTCAGTTTACGGACCCACGGATCGCGTGCCTGTACGTCTGTTCACGGTCCTTTGTATTGACTGCATATTTCCTGATAGGAATTATGGTTTAGTTGGTGATCAGAGAGATTGTTGGGGTCTAGAACAGGGGATGCAGGCTAGACATCCCTGGTAGACGGACACGATATATCTCTGATAGAGGTGTAGTTGGATTGGCAGTCAGAAGGGGTAGTGTGAGCAGCAGGGGATGCAGGCTAGACATCCCTGGTAGCAGCCCACATATATATATATATACATATACAGGTAATGCAGGCTAGACATACCTAGTGGCAAGATATATATATAGACTATATTTGGAATTGGAATATAGCGGAGGACAAGACGCTTTACTGTCAGGGTCTAGAACAGGGGATGCAGGCTAGACATCCCTGGTAGCAAGACACGATAGGTACAGGTCTATCCTCACTTCTGACTATTGATAAACTACGTGAATTGCTTAAATTGATCAGGAAAGAGCTAACAATCAGGAATGGGTAATGAACAGAGTAACCATGTGGGATAGAAACCCCACGCAAGTTAGTTGAAGCTAAAGCAGGTAAAAGGAATGTTATGTTATGAATTTGAACCTTCTCGGTAGAAAGCAGAGGAATGGAGAAGTTTATTGAAGAATAGAAAAAGGAAAGTTGACCGATAATGGTTTATGGAATGTAGAACAAGCATGGTATAGAGTTGCAAAAGAGATTGAGAACGAGGGGTGGATAGAAACATGAGAATAGGATGGGAAAACCCTGTTACTATTACCTTGCCCCAAAATCAGAAGTAAAATCCGAACACCCTTCTTATGGTGAAATATCCACAAAAAAAAAAAAAAAAAAGAGGATAGTAAACCCAACGACAACTGCCCAAAAACAGCCAACAGGTCTCTACCCTGTTTTACGTATAGATGGGGCATACTACACCCCTGGTCCTGTCGTATCCTCATCAATAGCTGAGAGCCATGTACCGACCGTATCCCTTATTATGTATAAATTTTGCAGAGAATCAAGCCAAGGCTTGCCGTACACTATGGTCATTGAAAAGTCAAAAGTGACTAAAATAGTCAGCTGTCTAGGGAAACAATGTCAAGCGCCAATTATTATGTGGTGTCAAGATACGTTGGCACATCGTAAGGGTTATATTTGTCCTGTTTGTCTCAGAATATTTGAATACTTGTCCTATCTTCTGAGGCACAGCGCTGTCCATTCACAACAAAAGTCTTATCTGTGCGAGATTTGGGGCAAATCTTTTCAAAAGGATTTTCTTTAATCGTCATCAGCAAATCCACAAGGGCTAAAGTATTATACCCAAGCAGGAAAATGTGTAAAATAAATGCATAATTGCAGGAGACGGAATTAATTATTTGTTGTGTAAACGTCATTGTTTGTAATTAGGGATATTACAATAAATTTTACTTTTTAAATAAAGTATTTAGAGCAATTGTTTGTATAAGTGTAGTTTTCTAGGCCCACAGAGAACTACCTGAGATTTGTATAGATACACAGAATGGATTATAAAATATGGACACTTAATGTATTAATGTGGCCACTTGCCCCCCCTTTACAAAGTTTACAAAGGAAAAGTCCCGCTCCCTGTTTTCTCCACTATCCCTGGAAGACAGCGTGGCCCTTAATGCCATTTCCCTGCTCCTGTCCATCAACACTCGCCCTGCGATCCCAGCCCCATTCCAGAACTAGATCAGGAGGTCCCCGATTACCTGTGATCCCTTTGAAGTTCCCCACGCACGTTCTGGGACGGAGCGTCCATTGCCGTTGAGCTGACAATCTACCAGGCGCCAAGCAGGAATTCCTGCTCTGTGGATCTCCACTCATGGCAGGGGGCTGTCCGTCCAGGATCAACGCACTGGGTCACGGTAATCTCGTTTCTAACGCAAGCCAGATAGGTTTGGTTAAACTGAGATGTCAGCATGGGGTTAATTGAAATGCTGTACAGTGTGTCAGTGTGTGATTTCCCCTACAGTATGAATACGTAGTAAGTATATATTGTGTATGTTTGTGTTGGGCGGTGGGTATAAATAGCTGTTTTTATGTACGTGGTTTTTTACTGGCTCAGCCAGGTGTCAAGTAATGGGATCCTGACAGAGCAACCTGCTGCTGTATGTGATGTGTGTGTGTATGTACACTTCTACAATTAAAGTGTGTGCCCCTAGTGTGTGATTGTCAAGATTTCCTGGTTTGACTGTATATTGTGTCTAACAGTGTATACTTTGTAATTGTGTGCGCGTGTGGTGTGTCCAGGGACATTTGCATACCCCTGGTTCCCGTACTGGGATTCGGCCTTTTTCACTAGAGGTCTAAATTTAGCGTGCATTACAAGCTTTGTCTGAGAATAGTAGGATTTTCAGTTGTCGCGATTTTCGCTGTCTTCGCAGTCCACAAGCTCTTCTCCAAAGGAAGGGGGGGGTGCATTCTTTTAGCCTGGACCTGGTAACAGAGCGTTCTGTAACAAAACTTAACCCTCTGTGCGTATTACGCAAAGTCAGTTTATTTTAGTATATATTAAATGTGAAATATAGACATCTGTATGCAGAATTGTTATTCTTGAAGAACTAATGTATGTCTATAGTGTGAACGCCCTACCTTTATATTTATATCAGCTTTGCCCTGCGGGACAGGGTAAAGAGTTTTTTTCTGCAAAAAGATCAGTTTTAGATATTTAAGTTTTTGTGCAGCACCACGGCGCTGGTAGGCGCTTTGTAGATGCAAAAAAGATTGTTACTAATTTTCCTTACGGTACTTTAATATAAATAAGTGTATTTTTTGCTGCATAATTGTAGAGTGATCTTCCAGACCCACCTAATTTTGCACCAGGTTTGAATCGCTTGGTAGATTTGTTAATATCCCTTAATATGGAATACAAGTTACATTTAAAATATCCTGTATTCTATTGCATTATGTTTTTATTTGGTGGAGAGTAAACAGGATTTTGCCCAGACCCAAAAAAAAATAAAATAATAATAAAAAAAAAATGTACGAGTTTGTTAGCCTTGGAGTTCTAACCATGGAGATTACTGCCAGGGATAGAGGGAGGGGCAGCAGGTGCAGGAGCTACAGTAAGGGGAGTACGTCAGCGAATTGAACATGTACCACTCTATACAATTTTAGATAGATCAAATTTGGTTTATGATGCATAGTATAAACACTATATCTGTAATTTCGGATTGCTCTTTTTAAGAAAATGGGTGTTTTGTATAGGATTTTAGAATTAGTGACCAGACACAGAGTGTGACATAGCTATGTACAGGAGAAGGTTACTAATGTCTGCAAAGTTTTGTCCCCCAATTCTCTCACAGATCAGAGTGCTGGTTGCAAAAGTCTGGTGATGCCTGGTGATTAAGTATGGATTAAGATGATTAGAAGAAAGACACTGGCTACACCGGGATGGGACGGACCGTTCCATGTATTACTCTCTACCCCACCTACAGTCTACTTCGATGACCGAGTGCCTTGGATACATCTGACCCATTGCAGAAGAGCTGTAGGCCTGAATCCCGACCCACCAGTCTCGACCACGCCCTAGCCTGGACTTCAAAGGGGGGTTGCACTAATATGGGGGCCCGTCTCAAACCCCGGTGAAAAATGGAGGAGGCTGGCGAGACTCTAGGGGGACAGATAAGGCGAAGCTCTTCTCCAAGGGGGGATACTGGCGGTAGTAGCAATTGAAGAACCGTTACTGTAGAGAAACAGATTCCTGTGATGGAGGAAGAGGTTAAAGATATCCAGAAACTCATCCAGACCCCCCGGAGGTCCTTACCCATCTGACCAGTACTCCACCTGACATGCCAAATCTGGAATTCTACCTGAACAAACGGTGGTTTGAACCAAATGGTGAATTCAGCGACAAAAATTCTCAAGCGGTCACAAGATGGATAAAACCATTTCTATATCCGGTGGCCAGTCCCCCTTCAAGAGCAAGGACGGAATGCATGGGGGGGGGTAAGAAGCTGGCAAGGCCTGGCATTGCAATCATGAAGCAGAACAAAGGAATCCCGCAATAGAACTGTCTGAACTGTCTGAGAAAACCTGAATCCTGAGAAATCCTGAATTCATGTTTACCGTGAAGAACAGATGGGAATGGCGAGACCGGTGGTATTTCACATGGAAACAAAAAGTTGAACAAAAGGGAGTTCATCTGGGGACCCAGGGAGAAACTCCAGTGTTACAAGAAGATTCTCTCTCTGATAATCCCCTTGCTGCTGCCGCCACTTGCCCACTGGACTCCAGACTAATCTGAAAAAGAGCAGAAGTGGTTCTCTGAAGAACCATGAAGATTCTGAGAAGATGGATGGTTCCAGCTAGCCAGCAGACGAATAGTCTTACCTGCCACATTGGCACCAGAGATTGTCTGGGCCCTACACGCCAGCACCCATGGAGGAAAGACAGCCATGGAACAGTGTGTCACTTGTGCTAAGAATAACGCCGGATCAGGCCCATCACAACAGCCAGGAGTACAACCCATCGGATTATCACCAATGGCCTTACTTCAGATGGACTTTACCATACTTCCACCCTGCAAAGGGTACAAGTATCTTCTAGTGCTGGTATGCACTCTGACATGATGGGTTGCAGCCTATCCAACCAGAACTGAGAAGGTCGCAGAGGTAGTGAAGTGCCTCCTGAAAGAAATTATCTACCGGTATGGATTACAACTTGCAATTGGGTCGGACAATGGCCCAGCCTTCGTACAGACCTGTCTGCATCGACTCGTCCGCCATTTCGACATCACCTAGAGACTGCATACTGCTTACAGATCCTCAAAGTTCCAGAAAGATAGAACACATGCAGTGACTCAGCCCCTGGAGTACTAGTCCAGTACCTGTGGCATACCTGTCAGACGTACCAGACACAGTCGCCTGCGGCCTGCCACCCTGTATCAATCTGCTGGTTGCTGACGTGCTTACCCTAGGCCAAGGAAGTATGTGCAAGTACGCATTCATGACCATCCACGTTGATGGAGCCCTCTACCTGGACTGCAGCCTACTAACCTCTATGGGCAAGCGGGTACAGTTCGCCCGAGACATACTTCTGCTAAAAAACACATTTCTACTCTCACTGCCTCGTACTGTAACAAGGGGGGTTATGGGCTGATCCATAACTCTTCTGAATGTGCAGCACAAATGGGGTCCGATGAACATTAAGACAGATGAGTTAGCCTTATTGTATTAGGGGAAGAAATGTGCATTTTTAGGGGGAACTGTTATGGACAAGAATATGTATCTGCTTTAATAATATTCTAAAGCCTAGAAAAATGCTCATTTAAGTAGTATAAGTGGTTAATCAGGATTTAAGAATCAAATGCATATTATTGTTTAACACGCTATCTTAGCCGATTGTTTTGTAAGCACATGTAGTTTCTCTTTCCTAGTATCAAGAAGAGAATATTTTGGAACATCTTGGAACGTCTTGTAACAACATCCTTGATGGCTAAGGCTAGGGTCAGACTAGCGCACTTTTAACGTGCGTTCTGGCGCACTTAATTACGGCCGCACTAGCAGCAAATGACGGGCAATGACGGCCAATATACGAAGTACGGTCGCACGAAAGTCCGGCCGCGCAATGCAAGTGGCAAACGAACGCATTTTGTCGAGAATGTCAAACCACTAGTACGGTCGTACAGAGTGCGCTGCGGCCGCTAGCGGCGTGTTTGCGTGATTTAGAGATGTCAGACGCTGCTAATGTCCGGCCAACATAACGTCCAGATGCAAAAGTGTTTTATTGATGATCCGTACAAAATCACGAACGCATATGCGCATCGTATGACCGCTATCGCGTACTCCGTGAAAAAATGCATCCATTCGTTCGAACGCACTTTTTCACAGACAACGCGAAAATGCGTTCGTCTGACCCTAGCCTTAGGGGACAAACGGAGAAGCTGGTGTTTTATTTTCCTTAACTATTAAACAAAAGTCTGTAATTTCACAATATTAATGACGAACAGAGTGTTGGGCAACAGCCTGTTTTCGTTAAGTGCGAAGTAGCATAAAAAAGCTTGTATCTTTTCAATAAAGCCCAGAGAAGTCACCCGGCCATGTCCGAGGGAGGCTACATAGACCTATCCAGCGAGTCCGTGTGTTTTCTTTCAGTGCGCACTTGATTTGATTGGCTTCTCCACCATTTGGCAGCTGCAGGCATTCGAACAAGAGACTGTTTAAGTCTGTTCCATAACATCAATATGTCTCCACGTATGCTCCCTTTTAAGAATCCTATTATCATGCATCCACTATGCTTCACATAACTGTATGATGCCTCCGTTTATTGTTTACACATATCCCCTTTTCACAATAATTTTACTTTAATTACATCATCTTATCGGGTTGTTTGTCCTCCTCCCATTTATGTTACCCCTGGTGACGTGAAACATTGTCGTTGCCACTTGGGCTCACTTCCCTTATTATGTTTAAAGACCGCTGATGTAATCTCGTTTACCCCTTTAATTTGTGTGATGCTAACGGCGGGGATGGACCTTTACTCTTCCCCCCTGTTCCGCCCCACGCTTGTAGGCTTAGTTTTTTTAGGCACATTTAAACTATGTTTAACTCATGCTCCAAATTTTTGGAACGCACCGCCATGACGGTTGCGACACGCAAGTGGAACGCATGCTCCAGCTTTTGGAACGCACCGCCATGATGGCCGCGGCACACAGTGATGACGTTGTACCTAACATGTGACCGGGAGACTCGCAAATATCTATTGTTCTGGTCCAACGTTTGTAAAAAGTATTGTAGTGTATTGGTTCCACCTCTCCCAGATGAAAAAAATATCATCGATATAACGTTTGTAACATATAAGATTATACTGATACGTCGGTAAAAAAGATGTTTCCCAAAGTGCCATAAAAAGGTTAGCATATGATGGGGCAAATCTTGTCCTCATCGCATTCCCATTAAGTTGCAGATAAAAATCTTCCTGAAAATAAAAAAAGTTATTCTCTAACTGGAACTGGAAAGCATGCTCCAAGTTTTTGGAACGCACCGCCATGACGGTTGCGACGCGCAAGTGGAACACATGCTCCAGGCTTTGGAACGCACCGCCATGATGGCCGCGGCACACAGTGATGACGTTGTACCTGACATGTGACCGGGAGACTCGCAAACCCGGAAGTAAGTCAACAGACACGCTTCAAATGGAATATCTATTGATCCTATATAAGAACAGACCCGTGGAGTGCCTCAGATTGCCCCATTTTTTTCCTGACTATGGACTGATGAAGGCACATAGGTTGCTGAAACGCGTATCCACCAATTCCTTTGATCCTTCCCCCCCTATTTTAAGTATCCTGTATTTCTATTTTAATATTAAAGTATCCCCTTTTATCTACTCAGTCTGTAGTTGTTTCTATGGATTGTACATTAGACACTTAGCCAGTTTTTGTGTGATACGAACATCATCCCATCTATCCACTTGAGACATTTGCAGGCTGCCAAAGAGGTGATGGTGCTGTGACGGAACCATTCTCTTCTGTCTGTCCTGACTCTCTCGAGACACCCCTTCGTTGCGGTCAGCCGGCTACTGGGAGCGCTGTCCTCAGCGCCTCGAGCAGCTTGACCCGCCTGCTTCTGATTCTCTGCCCTGGAGTCGTCAGGAATTTCCAGAGGGCCGCTCTGTGCCTTCTGGGGGTGATAGTGGGTACCCTGAATGAGACACCAGACGTGGCTGTATGTTCCAACAGGATTCTCTCTCTCTGAGCTTGAGAGTTCTGACCTTTAATGAACAAAAAACGCCACCATTTATGCTGAAATCCAACAGTCATAATTTGCATAAATGACGCACCTTGTCCTACCAATATGCTAATTACATTATGTCAGTTAGGTATTTACAATAAACATTCTTTACATTCTTTAGCTCACACAACATTTGCATAATCCATTGTTCTAACACATCAGATTAAAGACAAACACTATCACAGATCGCTTGAATTAAACATGCAGCCAGATAAGGGGGAAAGTCCTGTTGCATAAATTACACAGCAGTAAAGCTTGCTTACTGGCTATACAGAAACACATTTACCTACAGGAATATAAGTATATTTAAAACTAAAAGTTACGCCATTTTACACTAAACTAATTTAAACTAAAACCAAACGATGTAAAATATATTTAAAAACACACAATATAAATTGAAAATACATTCTCTTGGGGTTTGAAGCATAGAGCGTTACATCAGCTCCATGACATATGTCCCCCCTTCCAGAACGGCAGGGCAAGCTTAGATCCCAAATGGATCGCTTGCCACTGACGAGACCTCTCACCTTGTCCCTTTTCTGTGCCATCTTCAAAGTTCCAGGTTGCGGGCACATAAGCAAGGTCAGCGGGGTCTGACGGTCACTGGAGGGTTGTGGGTCCATAGTCTGTCGGGAGGAGGCGAGCCCCCACTCTTCTCCAGCTGTCCTGGCTCGGGAAAACAACCAGCCTTAGTAGCGCATTGAGGGACCCTCCTGTTCTCCCGGGCCGTTGTGGGTACACCACATTGCTGGTACCCCCTCCTGGAAAAAGGGCTTGCTACTGGGGAGAGGTCCCGCCTGTACCTCAGCTCAGGTTATCAAAATACAGTGTGAAAAATGTGCCAACTGCACCTGCTCTTGGTGCTCAAGAAGCAGCTGGGGGGGGAACATGGGGTGACCGATGCCCCCCGCGCAGGGGTTTGAAAATCATCTGTCTCCACTCCCGGCATCACAAACTGCTGTGGGAGAGCGAGGTCATCTTTATCCGCTCTCTGAAGCTCGTTTTGCTGCTCCAGTGAAGCGGGGAGGATCAGAGAAGAACAGGGGGCAACCAAGGCCTCCGGCACAAGCGGTTGAAAGGATGGGCTGAGACCGACTGTGCTCTGCCCTGTAGCCAGCAATTCTGCTGGGGGGGGTGGCTTCATTCACTCCCATTGGGGATACCGGCTGCTGGAGAGGCAGCTCCTGGAGATCACTTTCAAGGCTCTCCAGATGTATATTAGGGTGTGGGCATAGGCCAGCGGCGCTCTGCCCCATAGCCAGCACTTCTGCTGGGGGGTTGGACACAATAGTGTCCGCTGGTTGGGACGGAGGGAGGTCTTCCTCCACTCGCGTTGGAGATGGAGAGGGCCATCCGGACCCGTCTGTCAGTTGTTCAGGCTCATCCTGGCAATTTAGCACCTGCAGTGCTTCGTGCAACAACGCCACTTCTTCCATGGTGGGCAAGACGGGAAAATGTAGGAGCACTTACGGCTCCATTTCCTCAGGTTCCTCTGTCCCGTCCAGACTGTCCGCTCCTTCTGCCGGACAGTCGCCGGCCTCTGTCACTGCCATATCCAGGCCTTCAAGCTCCCTCAGCCATCCTTGGCTGGGAGCACATTGGGGCCAATCTAGGTACTCTGCCCCACATCCCCACATCTCTCTCGTGGGGACGTCAGTTTCGCCCCCTGTCCCGAGGCAGTCCTCTAAAAGTGCCCAACCGTCCTGCTGGGTCACACTGGTGGAAACAGCTGTCTCATCCACAATCGTCTGCCAGTAATCCTCTGGTTCTTGGCGGTAGAGGCCAGAGGCATGTTGTGCCGTGGTCCGCACTTCAGCCGGCACCACATAATCGTCCCAATCCAGAGGCTCCGGGGGCCTCAGACTGCCTCTGCCTACCTCGCAGCTCAGCCACCCAGAGTTCGTGCTGCTGCTCACGCTCCCTCTCCTGGCTGTCCCCCTCTCTTTTCAGCACTCTTTCCTGCCGGGCATCCTGCAGCATTATGTCTGAGGTGGCCCGACTACTGGCTTCCTTGGACGTATCACTCCCATACAGGGCCATTCGTTGCCGGACCCTCTGCTGGAATAGCTCCTCAGCTGACCGGGGTCTTTGGTCCATTTTGGTTAGCTCTATGATTAGGGCATCTTTGTCCTTGGATCCAGCGATCCCTCCTTGACTCTCCAGCAGGTCTCTCAGGGTGTCTCGCTTGCAGGCTGCATAGTTGGCCATCTTGGGGTGTCTTAGTGTTGGAGAGCCTCTATCCCACCGCTTGTGACGGAACCGTTCTCTTCCGTCTGTCCTGACTCTCCAGACACCCCTTCGTTGCGGTCAGCCCAGCTACTGGGAGCGCTGTCCTCAGCGCCTCGAGCAGCTTGACCCGCCTGCTTCTGATTCTCTGCCCTGGAGCCGTCAGGAATTTCCAGAGGGCCGTTCTGTGCCTTCTGGGGGTGATAGTGGGTACCCTGAATGAGACACCAGACGCGGCTGTATGTTCCAACAGGATTCTCTCTCTCTGAGCTTGAGAGTTCTGACCTTTAATGAACAAAACGCCACCATTTATGCTGAAATCCAATAGTCATTTGCATAAATGACGCACCTCGTCCTACCACTATGCTAATTACATTATGTCAATTAGGTATTTACAATAAACATTCTTTACATTCTTTAGCCTTTAGCTCACACAACATTTGCATAATCCATTGTTCTAACACATCATATTAAAGACAAACACTATCACAGATCCCTTGAATTAAACATGCAGCCAGATAAGGGGGAAAGCACTGTTGCATAAATTACACAGCAGTAAAGCTTGTTTACTGGCTATACAGAAACACATTTACCTACAGGAATATAAGTATATTTAAAACTAAAGTTACGCCATTTTACACTAAACTAATTTAAACTAAAACCAAACGATGTAAAATATATTTAAAAACACACGATATAAATTGAACATAAAGTCTCTTGGGGTTTGAAGCATGGAGCGCTACATCAGCTCCAGGACAGGTGCCCACCGATTAAGGAGTACCGCATGCCACTTAATTGAGCCTGGATTAATAAGGCTCCAACATCGGTGAGTGAGACCACTTTTACCTTATACCTCCTTGGCTGCTTTTTCAAGCTACGCTATGATTGCTTTGTGTCTCCAAATTTCCTGTATTTTAGGTGAATAAGAGAATCAAAGAAGGGAAGAGGCCACTCTTTACTTGGCCCAGTGTACCTCTGGAAAGTGTAAGTGCCCACCTTTTTTTGTACATACCGTAGCCAGTGAGTCCAGACAGTACTGTACTATTATTCTCTATTTTTCCTTCCTTATTCCGAGAATCAGGAACATACTAGGACTCCAAGGAGAAGATATCTATTAGGACCCCCACATATGCCTGGATGCTAAGAGTGAGAGGCATATATAGACTTTAATTTAGTCCTATTCTTTATTCACGAATAGCCTACTATTATGGCGTGCACTTTTTTGCAGCTGCAGCTTTTTTACTCATTCCACAAGACTGTTTCCCTCTATTTTCTATCCTCTGTTTTTTTATGGACACTGTTGCACTATCGACATCCTGTACGCACATTATTTAGCATTTTGCACAAGACGTGTGTCTATATGAATTGTTTTTTAATTGTTCTTTTATGATGTGTTTTTTACGAACTGATCTATTTCAATAGGCACTTTTGGCGGCACGTTACTGGTGTCACCACCGACGTTTAGTCGATTTTGCAATATATGCACTTTGTTTGCACTTTTGCACAATATTAGTATTTAATCCACGGTAGCACTTTATCACTGGTCTTTTCGACTGTGCTCATATTCCACATTGGGGAATTACCGTTCATTTAGGATACACAACCTCCCTACTTTCGCACAGAACCATTTTCTGTATTATCCGTCATCTAGCCTCCGTAAGCCCCTTTGTCTATACCTCACTGACATAGTAGCTACCATCAATATTTAGATTTATTTTGCGCCACTGGAGCCACCCCTATCTCCTTACCTCTAACATTTCTGTCGAGGTTTTGTGTCCCTCCCCCCGTAGGCTGCATTCACACCATAAACTATTATTCTGAATTTTACCGCCTCCACTGTATTCCCTTTTTCTATAGCTCACATCATGCGTATATATATATTGCCCAGGCCAGCCCACATCATGCGTATATATATATTGCCCAGGCCAGCTCACATCATGCTCACAGATAGTCACAGATGCGCCATCATGCGTATATATATTGCCCTGGCCCAGGCCAGCTCACATCATGCGTATATATATATTGCCCAGGCTAGCTCACATCATGCGTATATATATATTGCCCAGGCCAGCCCACATCATGCGTATATATATTGCCCAGGCCAGCCCACATCATGCGTATATATATTGCCCAGGCCCAGGTCAGCTCACATCATGTGTATATATATATTGCCCAGGCCAGCTCACATCATGCGTATATAAATATTGCCCAGGCTAGCTCACATCATGCGTATATATATATATATTGCCCAGGCCAGCCAACATCATGCGTATATATATATATATAGATTTCCAATAATTGTAGGGAGCACTCGAGGACTTAAATATAAAGTTGAGATTTTATTGAGCAAGTAAGTCTAAAAAACGACGTTTCGGCCTACGCAGAGGCCTTCATCAGGTATAAAAACAATAGTGGACTCGCTCTTAATATAGTATCTTAGTTAAAGATTGACCAGTCTGTAGCTCATTGAAGTTAATTGCACGTCAACCGGAACCTGTTAGCACGCCTCTTGATTCATGTTGTGTAAACTACGTCCTCAGTGGAAGTTTCCGTTGCTAAGTAGCAAGTGGGACGCTGCCTATGAGTAACGGTGAATATGTTAAAGGGCACTGAGAGATTAAAATCATCGGAGGTCCGGGAGGCACAGAAAAGGAAGTATATGGAGAATATGGTTATGGTAAAGATGTTAAAAGGAAGAAATAAAGAAGAAATAAAGAAAATAATTGTCATTGGAGGAGATATAGCTAAATAGAAACACTCTATATGTTGCATGTACCGGGATCTCAGCACTTAGAGCCATAATTCACGTGACTAAGAGACCACAGGACGCGTCATCAGAGCAACGCTCGCTGTAAAAAAGAAGGAGATAAGGCTGCCCAACCAACACAAGGTAGATTAAGTAGTACAAACTATTGTACCTGCTGTTTAGAAACAGCGGGGTGTCCTATATACGAAGCACTCATTGTAAGGAGAGATGAAATAGTTCAGTTGTGGATGAATTAATTAGGTAACACCTGAGGCAATTGTTCCTGTTGCCTAGAAGCAGCAGGACGCTAGACCAAAGTGGTGATCATTATAGAGGAAAAGAATCAGTACAATCGTCGAGGGGTTAATGAAGATAATATAAGCCCACATAATGAATCAATGTAGATAAATGATGTAGAAAAAATGTAGTTAAAGAAAAACTACACCGGTGACTTGTATCAGAAAAATATCTGGTGTAAAAAATGCAAAAAGCAATATTACGTGATAATGTGAGAAGTGTACAGTAACCATAAAGATAATGTAAAGGAAGAATCAGTGATGTAGTAGGGAAGATGCTGAAGAGGCGTGTGTGTGTGACATGCATATAATGACAGGATGAATGCTAGTGTGTGGAGTGTCTGAAAAAGGAAGTTAAGATGGGTGAGTGAATGTAAAAAATGTATGTGAATGTAACCCTTAGTGTGTGTGTATGATAAGCAAACGTGGAGAAGAGTGTAACCTAAATGTCACTGAAAAATTTATATGGATGTGTGAGGGAAGTGAGGATGAAAATAAAAATAATACTGTGAGAAAATAAATCTATAAAAAATATATAAATCTGAAGAAGATAAATGTGAACAAAGAAGATAGAAAATAAAAAAAAAAAAAAAAAAAAAATTATTAAACCCCCACTGAAATTGAGTGTTTTGGCCAGTTTGACATTGATTTTGTTCATTCAGTCATCTTGCTTACAATCAAAGAGGCACGTGTAGGTCAGACAAATATAACATAACATTTATAATGAAATAACCACAAATGTCTTTTCTGTGCTCACATCATTATCAGTTTTATTCAACACCCAAGTGACATTCAATCTTAGTACTTATAACTGTAAAAGGATGTTGTACTAACAGCTTTTAAACGTGAAGCATAGCTTGACACAAGTGTCTTGCAGCGATCTATGGGTATCTTCGCCCATTCGTCATGGGCAAAAGCCTCCAGTTCAGTCACATTCTTAGGCTTGCGCACTGCAACTGCTTTCTTTAAGTCCCACCAGAGGTTCTCAATCGGATTTAAGTCAGGTGACTGCAATGGCCACTCCAAAATGTTCCAGGCTTTAATCTGCAACCATGCTCTAGTGGACTTGGAGGTATGCTTGGGATCATTGTCCTGTTGAAAGGTCCAACGTCTCCCAAGCCTCAGGTTTGTGACGGACTGCATCACATTGTCAGCCAATATCTCCTGGTACTGAAGAGAATTCATGGTACCTTGCACACGCTGAAGCTTCCCTGTACCTGCAGAAGCAAAACAGCCCCAAAGCACGATTGACCCCCCGCCATGCTTCACAGTAGGCAAGGTGTTCTTTTCTTCATAGGCCTTGTTCTCCCTCCTCCAAACATAGCGTTGATCCATGGGCCCAAACAGTTCTAATTTTGTTTCATCAGTCCACAGAACACTATCCCAACACTTCTGTGGTTTGTCCACATGACTTTTGGCATACTGCAGTTGACTCTTCTTATTCTTTGGAGACAGCAAGGGGGTGCGCCTGGGAGTTCTGGCATAGAGGCCTTCATTACGCAGTGTGCGCCGTATTGTCTGAGCTGAAACTTCAGTACCCACTTCTGACAAATCTTTTCTCAGTTCCTCAGCAGTCACATGGGGACTTTTCTCCACTCTACGCTTCAGGTAGCGCACAGCAGTCAAAGTCAGCATCTTCTTTCTGCCACGACCAGGTAGCGTTTCAACAGTGCCCTTTGCCTTGAATTTGTGAATGATGCTTCCTATGGTCTCTCTTGGTATGTTTAACATCTTTGCAATCTTCTTATAGCCATTGCCCTTCCTGTGAAGAGTAATCACCTCTTCTCTTGTCTTCCTGGACCATTCTCTTGACTTCACCATGTTTGTAACCACACCAGTAAATGTCTATAAGGAGCTGAGTATCACAGTCATTTTAAAGCTGCCTAATTGGTGCTTATTATGCTTTATTGCTGCTCCGTGACATCCACAGGTATTTTCAATACCTGATTGAAAACACTTGAATGAACCTCTGTTCTTCAGAGTGGTAGTCTTTGAGGGGTTGAATAATTGTGTCAATGAAGAATTCACAAAAGAAACATTTACTACTGTATTACAAAACCAACTGATGTCATTTTAATTGCATATGGTTCTTTAAAAAGTCCTTGTAGGATTTCATTCTGAATACAATTACAAATGTACACTAAATTCCCTAAAACCCTTTACAGCATTGGGGGTTGAATAATTTTGAACACAACTGTATATTGCCCAGCCCAGCTCACATCATGCTCACAGTCACAGATGCGCCATCATGTGTTTATATATTGCCCAGGCCAGCTCACATCATGTGTATATATATTGCCCAGGCCCACTCACATCATGCATATATATATATATATATATTGCCCAGGCCAGCTCACATCATGCGTATATATATATATATTGCCCAGGCCAGCCAACATTATGCATATATATATATATATTGCCCAGGCCTGCCCACATCATGCTGACAGTCACAGATGAGCCATCATGCATATATATGTTGCCCAGGCCAGCTCACATCATGCATATATATATTGCCCAGGCCCTGGCCATTTCACATCATGTGTATATATATATATATATTGCCCAGTCCAGCCCACATCATGCGTATATATATTGCCCAGGCCCAGGCCAGCCCACATCATGCATATATATATTGCCCAGTCCGATCCCCTGATGGAGATAGAGGGTTCATTTGAACTCGGATATCGCCAGACATCTAGGGTGTCAAGCATTGCATTTCGAATGATACAACATGATCAGGTATAAAGTAAAAAAAAATAAAAGAAAATAAAAACAACATGTGTTTTGTGTGTTATTTTTATTAATGCAGCAATATTGTTCACAATTCAATTATAATGTGAACGATGATGCACTAATGATTTTTTCTATGGGGTGCGTTTGCTATAAATCACGTAATTCCCCCCACAAAATGTAACAAGTCCCCATTTCTAATTTTTGTACAAGCGCACCCCATAGAAAACATAACCGCAAACGCTCATGTGCTAAAATGTGAAAAAAAAACACTTTACACACTGCAGATTAAAAATTCAATTTTTATTGCATTTTTTGTCATAATATACAGGCAGGACATGACGTATACATATAAAAATGATATATTAGGAATCTGCGGAGTCTGTAGGAAAGAACGATATCTAATATGTCTGGGTTATTTAATAAAATGTGGCTTCAAATCGCGTTTAAACATGAATGAAAGCGGTAAAAATGAGCTGAGCACACAGCAGTGAAATTCAGCATACTAGAGGAGGATTTAGTAGAGAAATTAACACTTCTCAGAAGCAGACACCACACCCTCAGTATAGTCTACATACAATGTATCAAATTCATTAGACCAGACTAAAAACAACTGTTATTTATCGTTTGAGAACACAGGTCATTTAGAGGTGAGAATCTTTGCACGTACACATTAGTTTTTAATTCAATATCTAATAAACCGTTGCTTATAATACTCTGCAGTAAAGAGTCTCTTTATTTCTAGGTTTTTTAGTATTTAAGCATTTTTTATACTTTTTTAAAAAAAAAGTTTTTTGCGAACTCGCCAAAACGTTTGAAGTTCGCGAACTTGCGAACGGCCAAAGTTAGAAATCGAACTCCGAACTGATCGAACTCAACAGCTCATCCCTACTTTTCACCGCTTTCTGAATAACCCTGATATCAATAACCCTGAGATCATTCATCTTAACAGTTTGTAAGCAAACTGTCATGTTCGCGGTAGCGCTCACCCCTGATAACCGTGGTGTGGATCCTTTTGGACAGACCTCTGTGCTTTTCAATTTTTAAGCAGTCAGGACTGCTAGCCCTAGTACTCCCAGCCAGGGAGATCAGACAGAACAACAACACTAAGTACCACTCAGAAGCAAATGATTTCGAGACCAAGTGTCTACTGAGCCAAAACAAGTTAACTATACTGATGCAAGAACAGCGATTAGGCAGAAGTTCAAGAAATATTTTCCTATACCAGAGGTTAACAGAAGCGTGTTCAAATATATAATCCGAGTCTGCAATAGACGAGGTAATCAAATAGGCAGGGTTGGCAACAGAGGGGGTAGTCTTACAGGCAGGGTTGGCAACAGAGAAGACACTCATACATTCCATGTCAGCAAGGTAGCTTGAGGGGTTGATAGATTCAGCAACCTGCAGGTCAGGCCTACAAGCGGAGACTGTTACATCCTCAGCCCCCACTGTGCCCCCTGGGGGGTCTGGGCAAGAAGGGGGGCCGCTGGCTGGCCGTGTGCCAGCACTTTCTGCTGGCAGATCGGCATCTGAGGGGGCGGGGTCAGGTATGGTTACCAGGAGCCGCAGGCTTTAAAACAGGGCTCGAGGAGTTACCTCATCGCCCTGTTGTGGAGTTTTCTTCACGCACTGCTACTTCCTGAATCTATTTGAATTCACTGTTGACGACCCTGCTTTGTATGAGATTCCTGCTCCTGTTATTTGACCTGGCTTGGCTTTGATGACTCTCTATCGTGTATATTACGCTGTTTGGTGTTTTAGTGATTTAACCCCATGCTGGTTGCTGGGTTGATCGCTCGCTGTTTGGGTTCTGTCCCATCACGTTAAGGGGTATCGTTTGTAACCCTCCTCGGTCCCTTTACCTAGGCTACTACTCATGTTAATGTTTTTGCAAAGACCACGATAACAAACGATTGTTTATTTCTGTTTAATGTTATTTCTAATCGCATCTCTGTACATATTAGCAATAACAATCTTGTATACAAGCCAGTACCTTCCGAGAGTCACCAGGTATCTACTAATCTTAAGTATTTACCAGAACGGTTTGTTTCTGCATCTGACTGCCCTGCACCTTGAATACTTCACGGACTGTCGTTCCACGTATGGTGTTTCTGAGCGTGTCCTAGGTTATCTGTTGGTCTCGAAACCTCCAGAGCTTAGAGGCAATTCAGTTAGCCCTTGTGTCTCCTTGGCTATTAAGTTACAGTCTGTAGTTTATGAACCTTTTGTGTTATTCAAGCAGATACTTTTGCCCTCAAGGATCTCAACTCCGCTACTCATGTGGCAGCGTTACCGCTACCGTTACATTACAACAGGGCCAATGGATCTGGCAGAATTATCTGAACTCATGTCCAAATTAGGCGACTTGATTAATAAACAGGAGGTACAACTCCATAGACAGGAGGAGCAAGATCGTAGACTAGAGGAGCAGGATCATAGGATGGATCAATTTGCTCAGGCTTTGGGCCTACTTCTGAATCAACTTAAGGAGTTAGGTCAGGCGTCGCCACCTTCCACTCCTGCAGTTAATGAGGGTTCCCAAAACTGTATCTGTCTCTTCTATGATCGCTACTGAAGTATCTCATGTGAGTTTAAAGACACCTACGTGTTTCAGTGAGAATTTTGGTTTATGTAGAGGGTTCATAACCCAAATTGATATCATGTTTGAGTTGAATCCAGGTATGTGTCCCACAGATAGAGCTAAGGTGAGTTATGTGAACAACCACCTGACTGAGAAAGCTCTACTGTGGGCAACCCCTTTATGGGAATTAAAGAAACCAGTGATTTATAATTATGCTGCATTTATGAATGACTTGAGACGTACATTTGACCTTGCTCGACGGGCTACAGGGGCAGCTAGAGCCTTGTGGCGTATTTTCCAGGGCAACCGCCGAGTTGCTGACTATGTCATAGAATTCAAAACAATAGCAGCAGAATTACAGTGGCAAAATTAAGTGCTGGTTACGGCGTTTCGAGGGAATTTCAGAGACTGTTATGAATGAATTAGCACTTTTGTCTTTGCCTTAAGAACTAGAAAATCTGATTATTGTATTGCTCTTGATGATCAGATACGAGACAGAAGGTCTGGTCGTAGCAAGTCACATAAACAGCCTCACGGTACATGTTCTATTCCCAGGTCTGTTCATGTATCTCCTCCCAGACCCATGCCTGCTGAACCAGAGCCTATGCAACTAGGTCATTCTGGCATATCAGGAGAGGAGAGACAATATCGCCTCAAAGAGGGTCTGTCTTTATTGTGCAGATAAAGGGCATTTTCGGTTACAATGCCCCAAAAGACCCGAGAGGTCTAATGTGTCACAAGCAAACCTGGTATCGCCTGAGAGACAGGTTCTAGGTACCACTGTCGTGTCTCTCGTATCTGATAAGAAAAGAAAGAAAAAATCTTGCGTCGTAATGCCTGTAACCATTGGTTGGGAAAAGTTCAAATTTGACACTGAGGCATTACTGGATTCTGGGTCTGCAGGAAATTTTCTAGACTCTGAGTTTGCTGCCATTCACCAAGTGCCTCTGGTTGAGAGAGAGGTACCACTTCTCATTGAGAGTATTGACGGCGGGAGGTTGACAAGACCTCATGTCACGCATCAAACTGTTCCTGTATCTTTTAGCACTGGTGTTCTGCATAAAGAAAAAATACAGTTACAAATTACTGAGTCTCCTACCGTGCCTATGATATTGGGCTATCCGTGGTTGGCTAAACACAGCCCAGTGGTGAACTGGGGAAAAGGGAAGTTGGAATTGTGGGGATCAAAATGCTGGTCCAGGTGTCTGAGCATGACTGCTACAGTTGGTAGCTTGAATGTAGCCACTGCTCCTCCACTCTCTACTGTAGTACCTGAGTGGTACAAAGACTTAAAGGAGGTGTTCGATAAGGGTAAATCCGAGATCTTGCCACCTCACAGGCCGTGTGATTGTGCCATAGACATATTACCAGGCACCATGCCTCCAAGGGGTCATGCGTATCCACTTTCTCAGAAAATGATATTATGGAAGAATATATGTGAAAACCTAGCCAAAGGGTTCATACGTCGTTCTTCCTCTTCTGCGGGAGCGGGGTTCTTCTTTGTGTCTAAAAAGGAGGGGGATTTAAGAACTTGCATTGACTATAAAGAGGTGGCACAGGGACTCCAGGGCGGGAGCATGGGCAGACTCCAGGGATGGAGCCACGGCAGACCCCCCTTCCGCCCAACCAGGTTGCAGGGTGCATGTGGCAGAGAGGTGGCGCAGGGACACCAGGGTGGGAGCCACGGCAGACCCCCCCCCCTTCTGCCCAACCAGGATCCAGGGAGCCCCCACTGACTACCAGGCTAAGGTAAGGCGACACATTTTTAAAAAAAATAAAATCCGAGGACATTTTTAAATGTCTCCAGCAACATAAAATAAAACTTTTTTCTTCTTTCTAATACTTATCTGATTCCTGGATCCACAAACTGTAGAGGTGCTGCCCGGCAGTGTGAGGATTCATATACTGCATTAATTATACTGTAAGGATGAGTTCACACCTGCTTTTTTTTTTTACGCGCGCAATATGTGCGTTTATTAACGCGCATATCGCGCAAACGTAAAAAACATGCGAACGCGCATTGCAGCGCGTTCACGGCCATAGACTGCAGAGTGAACACGCTGCAATACGCCCCAAAGAACCTACTGTACTTTGGGCGTAGGACGTTTTACAGCGTGTTCCTGCGCGCTGTAAAACACCAAGGTATGAACGGGTCCCATAGCAAATAATGTGATTTCCCTGTTTATGCATTTTACAGCATGCAGGAACGCACTTTAAAACGCTTAGGTGTGAACCGGGCCATAAGGTGCTGCCCGGCAGTGTGAGGATTCATATGCTGCATTAATTATTGTTCTTACAAATTTGGTTACTTAACCTGTTTACGTTTGGATTGTAATATTGTGATATCCAGGGCCCCGGGTGGCGATCGGGGGGGCCCCGGACGCATGGTGCCACCAGCTGGCCGAATGCCAGGAGCTCCGGCGGCACGCAGCGCATCTGTGAGTGATCAGGGGGCAGGGCGTGGCGTGATGACACAGAGCCGCCGGGACTGGTGTGCGCCAATTCTCACCATATACAGTAGCGCAGTGCTAGTGCCTAAACGTTGTTGAGCTGGTTTTGTTATAACAACTACTCTCGCTCTGTGCCCCTGTCTGGTATATTCCGCTGCTTGTTACTGCTGGTGCGCTTCCATCCTGCCATACACTATAGGGCAGTAATATTTTGGTGCACTGCCACTGATGCCTATATTACCAGATTCATAGAATTTTAATATTGGACCGCAGGGTCCACCCCTGCACTCTTCCACAATACCACAGAGGGGTTACTGTATGATGGCACTTGCTGGCCTGGCACTAAGGCACAATATTTGGGTGCACTGCCACTGACGCCTGTACCAGATTCATATCCTCAGAGGGGTTACTGTGTGACGGCACTGTTGCCGACTCTAAGGCTGGGGTCAGACGAGCGTAGTGTTCACGTCCGTGATTGCGCCTAAACGTACGTCCGTGATAGCATGAAAGAAAGCCCATTGGAGCCCTCTACACGAAGTACGTCTGCACTGAACTGCGGACGCACAACGGCCGCGGCCCATGGACGCAAGGCAGGCAAGAACGTACAACCTTTAGAACGGCCGAACAAAGTGCGCTGTGTCCGCTTTGTGTGTGAGTGATGGAACGTGGTCAGATGGACTGCATTTATACGTCCAGCATTTTTCACGGACAAAATGGTTTTGCTTTTTATTTTATTTTCCCTCCTACATCCGTCAAAATATACGTCAGTGAAAAAAAACGGACTGTGTGGCCACTACTGCGTCTTCCGTACTGACGTATGTCCGTGTGCACGGACGTACAGTCCGTAGAAATCACGCTCGTCTGACCCTAGCCTAAAAGGCCCAATTTTAAAGCACCTATTGTTGCGCTCATCCAAAGCCTGCATAAGTTTCACCATAATTTAGCCAAAAAAATAAAAAAAAAATCACTAAACTTGTTCTGCGCGTCCTAAAATGTCTTTTCATACAGGCAGCCACCCCAAGCAGTTGTTTATGAATAGATTAAAGGAAAAGCATTTACCTTCATTTGAAATGTCATTTGTTTTTAAATGTTTCTATACATCCTACAAATCCGCCACTTCACGGGCAGGTTATGAGGACCTCCTAGGCACGATATTTGAAGGAATTTTTCGTTTTTATTTTTAACCCTTATTTTATGGAAAACTCACTGTCCCTTTAAATTATTTTTTTTAACACTTTTTGTCCTTGTTTCCTGTCCCCCAGGGAACTACCCGCACCTCCATACACCTTTTATTGCAAATATTTAGCATATATGCCCTCTTGCAGGGCACTCTAAAAATTGAACTTTTGAGTCCCATTGACTTGCATTGAGTTCGGTTCGTGTTCGAACTCGAACTCTCGAAATTGTTCGAGTTCGAATGCGAACCGAACACGGGGGTGTTCAGCTCATCCCTACTTATCACCCACAAACTAATGGGGCCGCAGAGAGAGCCAACCAAAGTGTTGAGCAGTACTTGCATTGCTTTGTGTCTGAAAGACAAAATGAGTGGGCAGACCTGTTACCCTGGGCTGAGGTTGCTTTAAACAACTCAGTGAAACCACAGACCACTCACCTTTCCATGCAGTCTATGGTTATGACCCTCCCATGCTCCGTTCTGAATTCCAAGCGACTGCTTTGCCAGCCTTGGACGAAGATCTGAATGACCTGAAAGGGACATGGGAGAAAGTGAAAGAGATTATGAAGGCCAATATTGAGAAAAAAAATAATAAAATAAAAGCAGACAGACGCAGAGGTCCTGCACCGGTATAATTGGGGACAAGGTATGGCTGTCTACCAGAAACAAATTGTTGGTGCCATCCATGAAGATGGCTCCCAGGTTTATTGGGCCTTATAAAGTGTTAAGACGTATTAATCCTGTCTCTTATGCGCTGGCTTTGCCTCCTTCTCTACGTATACATAACATATTTCATGTCAGTCTCCTGAAGCCTCTTACCTGCAATAAGTACACCAGAGTTGCTGTTCCCCCTCCACCTATCAAGTCTCAGGGTGAGGAGGAGTACGAGGTCCGTGGCATCCTGCGGTCCCGTCTGGTCAGGGGAGTCCTGCAGTACCTGGTGGACTGGGAGGGTTATGGTCCTGAGGATCGTTCTTGGCAAGATGCCTGCGATATCCATGCGCCTCGCCTGGTTCGCCTGTTTCACAAGGCCCATCCTTCAGCGCCTGGTGGTCGTTTTGAGCCCGACTGTAGACGGGTGGATTCTGTTACATCCTCAGCCCCCGTTGTGCCCCCTGGGGGGGGGTCTGGGTAAGAAGGGGGACCACTGGCTGGCCGGGTGCCAGCATTTTCTGCTGGCAGATCGGCATCTGAGGGGGCCGGGTCAGGTACTGTTACCAGGAGCCGCAGGCTTTAAAACAGGGCTCGTGGAGTTGCCTCATCGCCCTGTTGTGAAGTTTACTTCACGCACCGCTACTTCCTGAATCTATTTGAATTTACTGTTGACTAGGGATGAGCCGAACATCCGAGTTCGGTTCGCATTCGAACACGAACTCAATACAAGTAAATGGGACTCAAAATTAGATTTTTAGAGTGCCCTCCAAGAGGGCATATATGCTAGATATTTGCCATAAAAGGTGTATGGGGGTCTGGGTAATGCCCTGGGGGACAGGATACAAGGACAAAAAGTTTAAAAAAAAAAGATTTTAAAAAGGGACAGTGAGTTTTCCGTGAAATAAGGGTTAAAAATAAAAACGAAAAATTCCTTCAAATATTGTGCCTAGGAGGTCCCCATAACCTGCCCGTGAAGTGGCGGATTTCTAGGATGTATAGAAACATTTAAAAACCCCAAAAAATGAGGTTTCAAATGACAGTAAATGCTTTTCCTTTAATCTATTCATAAACAACTGCTTGGGGCGCAGTCTGTATGAAAAATACATTTTAGTACGCGCAGAAAAAGTTTAGCGATTTTTTTTTTTTTTTTTTTTTTTTTTTTTTTTTTTTTTTTTGGGCTAAATTATGGTGAAACTTATGCAGGCTTTGGATGAAAGTAACAATAGGTGCTTTAAAATTGGACCTTTAGCGCCGGCAACAGTGCTGTCACAAAGTAACCCCTCTGAGGATATGAATCTGGTACAGGCGTCAGTGGCAGTGCACCCAAATATTGTGCCTTTGGTGCCAGGCCAGCAAGTGCCATCATACAGTAACCCCTCTGTCGTATTGTGGAAGAGTGCAGGGTTGGACCCTGTGGTTCAAAAAATTAAAATTATATAAATCTGGCGCAGGCATCAGTGCAGCCAAATATTGTGCCTTTCATGGCAGCAAGTGCCTTCACACCGTAACCCTTTTGTGGTATTGTGGAAGAGTTCAGTGCTGGAGGTTTTGTGAATGCAGAAGACAAACCCGATCTATTCCGTTACGTCAGCATCAGGGGATTGATAGCTGCTGATCCAGGACGGATTCATTTTTATAAATGTCAGCCGGTCTACAGAGTCGGTGGACAGATGCACTCGTCTGTGGCAAAACCTCCAGCTGCACTGAACGTCCTTTCAGAAAGCACGCTAGATTATTATTATTATTATTATTTATTTATAAAGCACCAGCATATTCCGCAGCGCTGTACAATAAGCACAGTACAGACAGGGTTACAATACATTGAACAACATTTGACAAACAGTACAGGAGGAGATGAGGGCCCTATTCCCGTAGGAACTCACAATCTAGGAGGGTTGGGGTTGGAAACAGGAGGAGAGGACTGTAAGGTGAGAGTGATTGATGGTTGCGTCAGTGAGTTGGGTGGTAGGCTTCACAAAATAGGAATGTTTTCAGGGAGCGTTTGAAGGAAGAGAAGTTAGGGGAAAGTCTGACAGCACGAGGGAGAGCGTTCCAGAGAGTGGGGGCTGCGCGTGAGAAATCCTGCAGTCTATCATGGGAAGAGGTGATGCGGGGAGAAGCTAGGCGCAGGTCACTGTTTGACCTTAGGGAGCGGGCTGGGGTGTATTTGGTGATTAGTGAGGACAGGTAGTGGGGCGCTGAGTTAGTGAGGGTTTTGTAGGTAAGGATAAGGATTTTGAACTTAATTCTGCAGTGGATGGGGAGCCAGTGAAGGGACTCGCAGAGGGGAGCGGCAGAGACAGAGCGGCGGGTGAGGTGAATTAGCCTGGCGGAGGCGTTCAGGATGGATTGTAGGGGGGAGAGGCGGGACAGAGGGAGGCCAGATAAGAGATTATTGCAATAGTCGAGTCGGGAGATTACCAGGGCGTGTATGAGTTGTTTTGTGGTGACAGCGGTAAGAAATGGCCGAATTCTGGAAATATTACGCAGTTGGTATCGGCAGGAGGAGGAAAGAGACTTGATGTGGGGGATGAAGGAAAGAGCAGAGTCCAGTGTAAGTCCAAGACAGCGAACTTGGTTTGATGGGGAGATGGTGATACCCTCCACCGTGATAGAGAAGTCAGGAGGTGGGGAGGCATTAGAGGGAGGAATAAGTAGGAGCTCAGTCTTTGACATGTTGATCTTTAGGTGGTGGGAGGCCATCCAGGAGGAGATGCCAGATAAACAGTCACTGACTTTTGAAAGGACAGGGGGAGAGAGATCAGGGGTAGAGAGGTAGATCTGAGTGTCATCAGCGTAGAGGTGGTAATTAAAGCCAAAGCTGTTGATGATTTTGCCCAGGGAGGAGGTGTAGATGGAAAAGAGCAGAGGACCAAGGACAGAGCCTTGAGGTACACCAACAGATAGAGGCAATGAAGAGGAGGAGTTACCAGCAAAGGACACACAGAAGGACCTGTTGGATAAATAGGAGTCAACCCAAGCAAGTGCAGTGTCACCGAGACCCAGAGAGTTGAGGGTCTGTAGAAGGAGGGGGTGGTCAACAGTGTCAAAAGCAGCCGAGAGGTCAAGCAGGATGAGAATAGAATAGTGGCCGTGTTTTTTAGCAGTTAGGAGGTCGTTGGTGACTTTGGTGAGGGCAGTTTCAGTTGAGTGTAGCGGACGGAAGCCAGATTGCAGGGGGTCAAGTAGGGAATTGGAGGACAGGAAGAGGGAGAGGCGGTTGAAGACTAGTTTTTCTAAGAGCTTTGATGTGAAGGGAAGCAGGGATACAGGGCGGTAGTTGGATGGAGAGTTGGTGTCTAGGGATGGTTTCTTTAGTAAAGGGGTAACTAGCGCGTGTTTGAAGGCGGATGGAAAGGAGCCAGTGGAGAGAGATAGGTTGAAGATGTGTGTGAGAGCAGGGGTGAGGGAGGAGGAGAGGGGAGGAATTAGATGTGAGGGAATGGGGTCGAGCGGGCACGTGGTGAGATGTGAGGAGGACAATAAGGAATTGACTTCCTCCTCAGTGGTTGGGAGGAAGCGGCAGAGGGTGGCAGAGGGGACCTGTGGGAGTGGAGGTGGCAGATAACTATCTTGTGTTGGGATGTTGCTTCTGATAGTTAGAGTTTTACTGAGGAAGTAGTCTGCCAGGTCTTGAGCGCTGAAGGTCAACCTAGTAGCTGCATAGCATATTGGCTAAGTTCTGGCCAGTGATCCAATCTCAACACCCAGTAAGCCAGTGGATCATCTGCAGTAAAGGTATCCAGGTCTGCCCTTGCCCCTAGGTAGTCCTGCACCATATGGTGAAGACGCTGGCAATGGGTGCCTACATTTGACGTCCCTGGGCGTCGTGGACTAAAAAAAATGTATCAGTCAAGCGGCTCCGGCTTCCACCACTATTCCTCTGATCATCCACAGCCTCAGAAGCACGTGTGTCATCACTTGGTAACCTACCAGTGCCTGGAAAGGTGTTACACAAGTCTCGCTTTAGAGCGTCTTCAAGTTTTTTCATCCTGTGCTCCCTCTGTGCGGGCAGGATGAGCTCTGCAACTTTACCCTTGTATCGTGGATCAAGAAGGGTTACCAACCAGTAATGATCCCTCTCCTTGATAGCACGAATCCTGGGGTCCTTTACCAGGCTTTGCAGGATAAGGGAGCCCATGCAGCGTAGGTTGGAGGTGGCATTAGCTTCCGAGTCTTCCTGGTCAATGAGGAGGATGACCCCATCGTGCATTTCCTCCTCCCAGCCACGTACTAGTCCTTGTGTTTCTGGGCACACAAAACCCTCCCTTGAGGAATCCCCACCTTCAATGCCCCCACTACTTAAATATTCCTCCTCCTCCTCCTGTCTGATCTGAGGAGGACCCGCTGGAATGCTGTCTGCGGAAAGACTGGGGCCTTCAGAGCTAGGGAAGGCCTCCTCTTCCTCCCACTGCTCTGCCTCTAGAGCCACATCAATAATTCCCTGCAGAGTGTGCTCCAGCAGGAACACTAAAGGAATTGTGTCACTGATGCATGCACTGTCCCTGCTCACCATCCTCGTTGCCTCCTCAAATGGTGACAGTACAGTGCACGCACCCTTGATCAGCCACTGCGGGGGGGGAAACCAAGTTGACCTGAACTTGTCCTTGTGCCATACTCACACGTACTCGTTGATGGCCCTCTGCGGCTTGTGCAGATGCTGCAGCATTGCTAATGTCGAGTTCCACCTGGTGGGCATGTCATAGATCAGATGGTTTGTGGGAAGGTGGAATTCTCTGAATTTCTGCCAGGTGAACGCTTGCTGGGAATGATCGTCTGAAGTGGCTGCAGACTTTTCTGGCCTGGCTGAGAAGCTTTGCCAGCCCTGGGTACCTGGTTAAGAAATGCTGTACCACCAGATTTAGGACGTGTGCTAGGCATGGTACATGCGTCAACTTACCCTGGCGTAGGGTGGAGAGAAGGTTGCTGCCATTATCACAGACGACCAATCCCAGCTGAAGCTGGCGTGGTGTTAACCATCTCTGCACCTGCCCCTGCAGAGCTGACAATTTCTGGCCCGGTGTGGCTCCTGTCCCCTAAACAAACCAGCTCAAGCACAGTATGGCATCTTTTTGCTTGAGCCATTGCGTAGCCCCTGCCACGCATCGGTTTAACTGCCACTTCGCCAGAGACACAGAAGGAGGAAGAGGTGGTGGTGGAGCAGACCGACCCCATACAAGCAGCTTTCTGGAGACGTGGTGGATGAACAAGCTCCAGCACAGAGCCCCATCTTGGATCCTTCCCAGCTGCAAATCAGAGTTACCCAGTGTGCCGTGAAGGAAATGTAACGACCCTGTCCATGCTTGCTGGACTACGTGTCTAAAGTCACATGCACCTTGCTGCTGACTGCCTTTCCCAATGACTTCCACGTGCTGGAATGGCCTTCCGTGAAAAGTAATGGCGTTTTGGAACATGCCACTGTGGTGCAGCACATGCAGCAAATTCACGGAAGGGAGCAGAGTCCTCCAGCTGGAAAGGCAGCAGCTGCAATGCGAGTAATTTTGCTAAGCTGGCATTTAGATGCTGTGCTTGGGGATGGTTGGGACTATATTTTTTCTTACGCTGCAGCAGCTGGGGCAACGTAATCTGACTGTAAATATTCAGCTGATGGGATGCTGTCACATTGTGAGGAAGGAGCTGGTACATCCATTACTGTAGCATCATTCCTGTCAGTGGAGGTTGTAGGCAATGACATGGCAGGACATACAGTGGGGGTAGAGACAGATGAGGAGGACCTACACAAAGTTTTGCGCCAACGGGATGTGTGGCAAGTGGTCATATGTCGCCTCAAGCACGTGGTACCCAAGCGTCCGGTGTCTTTCCCACGCTTGAGCCTCATCTGACATAGATTACAAATAGCAACAGTGGGGTCTGCTGCACATTTCTTTAAGAACTCCCAGACAGCAGAGTTCCTTGATGTGTGCTTTGAGACAACAGCACTCTGCACCTGAGCAGCTCTGACATCTGATGCCTTGGACTGGCTAGTGCTATGGTTGGTCAAAGAGGATGTTGTGCCTCGTGTTTGTTGTGCTTCCTCCTCCTCACTTGACTCCTCTGTTCGATCAGGCACCCAGGTGGAGTCAGTGACCTCATCACCCCTTATCTCCACGTCACTAGAGCCAACTTGGCAGTATTCTGCAGCTGCTGGGGCAACATGAGTGCCAGTTTTTTGTGTCATCACTGGCACCCCCTTCCTCTAGGTTGATTATACTCCCTTGCTCAACCTCAGAGATTGAATCAGAGCACTGTACTTGCTGCGCATCCTCAAGCAGCATGTCACTGTCATTGTAGTCAAACAATTCAGCCGACTCCGTGTGTGATAGTGAGGCTACGGCAGGAGTAGCTGTGGACATGGAGGCTGCAATAGAGGCTTTGGCAGCTGAGGTAGACTGTAAAGCACTACAAGCCTGGCTGGGAGAGGACTCGGAGGATGAGGATGGCCTGGTTAGCCAATCCACCAAGTCCTCTGTATGTTGCTGCTGCTTAAGACGGCCAGCACCAGTTAGAAAGGACAAGCGTGCCCCTGCAGAGGATGCACCACGTCCACCACGACCAGAGGCACAGCCTCCCGACACAGAGGCTGCTTGCCCTCTTATCTGTGTCTGGGAGCATCTGCCTGTCCTTTTTGTTCTTTCAGACATAGTGAGTGATATATAGATTAAATATATACATTACTCTGATTCAACTCTGGTATAAAGATTAAAGATTTACAGAACTCTGGTATAACTCAGTGAGACACCCTGATAGCTGGCAGCCAGTGACAAGACACAGATTACAAGTCTCAGAAACCTCCTATAAATCAGTGAGACCCCCTGATGGGTAGCAGTGACAAGACACAGATCACCTCAATTCACAAATATTTTGTAGCAATTACTGACCCCTAAAATACTGGGTGTCAGTGAGAACACAGATTAGAACAATTCCCAGATATTTTTTGTAGAAATGAGACCCCCCCCCAGTAGCTGGTGGCAGACTGGCAGTGAGAACACACACTAGCACAAGAACAATCTCCTCTCAAACCCGTGCTGAAGCGCTGTGTGAAACCTTATATAGTGTGCTACGGGACTTAGCTCTGTGAGCCCATGATTGAGCCGTGATTGGCATAGTCTTGAACCTGTCTTGCACCTGACCACAGGTCAGGTGCAAGGCTGTAGCCAATCACAAGCTTCAGCCCAGTGGAAAAGTGCATTGTGGTGCATTGTGGGTGAACAAGTGGAAATGTTCGTAGTTCGCGAACATGCGAACAGGCTATGTTCGATGCTGTGACGGATCCCGCTACTCGGGGTGAGTAGATCCGCCGTCAGTGCCGAGTACACCTGGAGGTCGGTAGTGTGGTAGCGAGGTGCCGCTGGTCCTCGTAGGATACCCCGAGGTTGCAGCGCTGTAGACAGGTCCTTGAAGCGTCCCTGTTCCCAAAGCCCTGTTATCCCCAATTACTAGCCGAGGCAGGAGTAAAGGTTCAAACAAGAGTGATTTATTTTGCATGGGGAACACAGGTGTATTTATGAGGGAAAAAGGCATTGTTCTCCCCTGGCCCGCCCTCAGCCCTCCCTGGGTGATTTCTGCCACTGCCCCGAGCCATTGCCCAATTTCTCTTTGTTAACCTGGGGCACCACCTGCTGTGCGCAGCCCTTATCTTGGGGCTCGGCGCCAGCTCGTCTGGTGAACTTTCCAGGGCTCTGAACGAGCGGGGAACAGGGGAACAACAGGGAAAAATCACATTGGGGTACTTATAAAAATAAGGGCTAACGAATTTTTAATAAAACACAAATAAATAAACACTTGAACTGTTGTACTGCACTACAGCGTATTGGCAGCCGTCCCGTCACACCTGTTATCCCCAATTACTAGCCGAGGCAGTAGTAAATGTTCAAACAAGAGTGATTTATTTTGCATGGGGAATACAGGCGTATTTATTGGGGGGAAAAAAGGCCTTGTTCTTCCCTGGCCCGCCCTCAGCCCTCAGAACTGTTGTACTGCGCTACAGCGTAGTGGCGGCCGTCCAGTCACAGATGCGAACTCCAAACCGAACAGCTCATCCCTGCTGTTGACGACCCTGCTTTGTATGAGATTCATGCTCCTGTTATTTGACCCGGCTTGGCTTTGACGACTCTATCGTGTATGTCAAGCTCTTTGGTTTTTTGCACAATCTTCCCGCTTGAAAGGAAATTCAAACATCGACACTGGAAATAATAACTGGATTCCACTCTTCATTCGCTTGTATTCAAGTTTAATTTCAATAAGTTGTGGGGTAAATTAAGTTGCTGTAGATTGATTAGGTGAATAGTTGAGTAGATGAGTAGTAGAATAGTGATAGCTGAATTAAAGTGATGAGTAGCTTAGCAATTAGAATTAGTTTTGAATTAAAGCGATGATTTAAAGCGATGACTTAAAGGTGAAAAACCTTAAACAGAAAGAAATACAGAAATTGTATAAATACATTGCACATAAAGCTTGTTAATCATTACCTCTGTGCCAGTTTCATTTACATCCACTAGCACACACTTCTAGAATATTATTACTGCCAAAATATGTTTTAACTTAAAGAAAACCAACATGAAATGAGCTATTATAAAGACTGCATGTGGAATCTCCTCACACTGAGCATGAAATAGATCTAAAAAAGTTAACTGACTGCATTTATTACTAAACTGGCTCAATTCCTTTTCTGTACATGACTATAACACAATACTTTCCTAGATATGACTGAAAAATAGTCTTAGCTCACCGGCCCCACTCCAGGATTTGAAGATGCTTGTAAATCTGTGCACTTCGTCATGTCCAGGTTGCCTGCCTCATGGGATGCCTGGAGCTCTCAGATGGCTCCTCCCTTCCTCTACAGCTCTGTCTGAGGCTGCTGGGAAGCCTGACCTCTGCTCTGACTGGCTGACCCTACCTGGAGCTGAATTGCATGCAGGGACAAGTAGTTCACAGACTCTTGCAGATTACAATTACCTAAACTGAATTACATTATTTTTATTATCCCACTTGCTTGTTCATTAGCTGCCTATTCTGTACCACTGCAGTTTGACTTGACACCTCCCACTCAATTTTCATGGATACAAAAGGGAAATTGCAATGTTTAGAAGGCAAACTTTTAAATTTCTGGTTGTAGACCATCTAAGATTCTTCATTGTAGTTCACTCGTTTGCTCCTCAATTGGAAGAAGGACCACCAGACGCCTGACATCTCTGAAGAACAGTACTAAGAATTTTCTCGTTGCGTCCTTTAGACTCTGGGGCTTGCCTTCTCATTTAATGGTCTTATAATAATAGGAACTGGATAGCCTGGAGAAGTTTGGATGTTGACATCTCTCACAACACCCTTGCTGTCTGGGTCAACACTAAATTACTCTGCCATGTTTAAATTGATCTCTGAATGCATTTCTATGTGTAGTATGCCACTTTGTTCTCAAGAATAAATTAGAACCTGCAAGCTGGCTCCAGTGTCTCCAAAAGTCATTCACTACCGATTGCATTGCTTGGAGGCGCTTAAACAGATAACTGGAAAAGTCAAAAGCTGGATGAATTGTCCATATCCACTCCGTCCCATTCTGTGCAGCCCTTTCCTTTAGGGTAGATTTGTCGATGTCCTCCAGAAATTTACTCAGCTCTTGCCGAACTGGTCTTGCACCGACGGAATTGGTTCCTGCTGAAGATACTGCCTCCCACTTTGAGGAACCTTTTTGCTGCTCTCCATACCCAGGTTATGGTTTTGATTAGTCTAGTGAGATCACTGAATCGCTTCAAGTCACACAAGCTTTGAACAGCTGACCCTGCAGGAGGTCTCCTGCATCCTACTTGGGCTTGAAGGGGATTCTCATCTTCCTCCAATTCCTCAGATGGATTCTGCAGCCTCGCTTTGGATCTCGTGAGCAGAGCTGCAAATGCCTTCCTTTGAAGTTTAATGATGCTTTCTCTGGTATTAGCTACAACATACTTCGCAGACTTGATTGGCCATTCATTCTCAGGCAGGATCAGGAACTTAAGTCCACTTTGCCAATCTGAATTTTCATCAAGATCTTGAGGGCTAGCTCCCGTCTGCTTGGCTGGAGTCTCTAGGCCTCCTGGATCATACACTCCTGACACCTGGCTTAACAGCTCCCTTCTTGTCAGCGGACCTCGCGTTTGAGCTCTAACTTGCTCGAGAGAGATTCTGACCCAGTTTCATTTTCTTTTTTCTCTTTGAGAAATTGATGTCATCACATAAAGCATATCTTCTTCCACGATATAGCCCAGACCCAGTGCTTCGTTTTCATCTTCACACGTTTGGTTTGGTAAAAACATTTTTCCTACCTTGGTTTCGGAAGGCTTTTCTTCTGACTCACTCCTCCCACTTTGACCTGAGAAGACCCAAGGTTTAAGAAAAAATCCTCCTACTTTTAAGATTGCCTCTACATTTGCCACAATTGATCTTAGCTGGTGAAAGTCGTTGTGAGATGTGAGAATGTCATCACCATAACTGTCTTGGTGTAGCACTCTTCGTTCCTCAAGATGAGCAAAAGATGGCAAGTTTGCAGTTTCACGCATTGCCAACTACGCAATGCAGCCTGCTGGTATGTCTCCAATGTTTACTCTTGTGATTGCGTATTCACTCAGTTCTTCATTTTCTGAATTTCTCCAAAGGAATCTGTGCAGGTGCATTTCTTTGTCCTCTAGCGAGACCGAATTGTACATTTTCTTAATGTCTCCTAGTGCAGCGTGCACCCCGCTTCTGAACCTTAGCAAAACCGCACGTATCTCATTTAGGAAATCTGGGCCTTTAACTAGCAAATCGTTCATGCTAACGCCTCTGAATCTTTGACTGCAGTTCCAAACGAGTCTCACTGGGGTTGTGACAGAGTGCAGGTTTGGAGCAATAAGATGACTGACGTACCACACAACTTCACTCCATTCGGCGATCATTCTCTGTTATGCTTATCAGAGGAGCTGCAGTTAACTTATCTTGAACTTGAGCTCTGTAGGCAGTTTTCCATTCGGGCTCTTTAGCTAGCTGTTTTTCCATCCTCAGGAACGTAGCTTCAACTGCACTCTCGTTCGGTAATGATGCTGGGTCTCCTAGGGATGAGCTGTTCAGTTCGGAGTTTGATTCGAACTTTGGCCGTTCGCAAAAAGAAATTTTAAAAAGAGTATAAAAAATGCTAGAGATAAATCTAGAAATAAAGAGACTCTTTACTGCAGAATATTATAAGCAACGGTTTATTAGATATTGAATTAAAAACTAATGTGTACGTGCAAAGATTCTCACCTCTAAATGACCTGTGTTCTCAAAAGGTTAACAGGTGTTTTTAGTCTGGTGTCATGAATTTGATACATTGTATGTAGACTATACTGAGGGTGTGGGGTCTGCTTCTGATAAGTGTGAATTTCTCTCCTAAATCTTCCTCTAATATGCTGCATTTCACTGCTGTGTGCTCAGCTAATTTTTACCGATTTCGCTCATCATGTTTAAACGCGATTTGAAGCCAGATTTTATAAAATGACCCAGACATATTAGATATCGTTCTTTCCGGCAGACTCCACAGATTCATAATATATAATTTTTATATGTATACGTCATGTCCTGCCTGTATATTATGACAAAAAATGCAATAAAAATTGAATTTTTAATCATCGGCAGTGTGTAAAGTGTTTTTTTTTTCACATTTTAGCACATGAGCGTTTGCGGTTAGGTTTTCTATAGGGTGCGCTTGTACAAAAATTAGAAATGGGGACTTGTTACATTTTGTGGGGGGAATTACGTGATTTATAGTAAACGCACCCCATAGAAAAAAATTCTAAAAAAATTAGAAAAAATATTGCTGCATTACTAAAAATAACACAAAAAAATTACATGTTTTGTGACGAAATCCGCTACTCAGCAGGAGTAGATTCGCCAATAACTCCGTCCTTGCCTTGGAGCACTGGGAGGTAGCATGCCAACCGAGGTGTCTGCCCTGGATGCAGTGAAGGCGGCTGCTCAGAATCAGCCAATCTGCTGGATGGAGCCTGTAATGCCGCTATTAAGAGGGCATCAATCCACTGCTTGTCTCTGCCTGGATCCGAGAATACCGAGGCTCTGTGAGAATAGCCCTGTATCCCTCTCCAATCACTTAGTCGAGACAAAAGTGTAGGTTGAAGGAAATTCTGAGTGTATCTAGAATGGGAACAGACAGTGCTTATATACAAAATATAGCCATGCACAGTCAGACTTCCCGCCCACCCTAACAGTTCTGATTGGTTGGTTTCAAGACCACTGCCGGCTTCTTTCAGGTCCTCTTCGGTCCACTAGTTGTATGCAGATGAAGTCTTGACCCCACAGTGACCACACACATTGATTTACATAACCCATTGTAAAGGGAATCAGGTAGTGGGTGGCTGAGACATTGGTGACTCTCAACCTTTCAGACATGTAAACAGATAACAGATACACAAAGAGAAAGCACTCTTGCATAATCCACAAGTTATTGTACATTCTATACGAAGGAAAGCATTTGCCACTAGCAGCAGGTAGCATCTTAAAAAAAAAAAACATTTACCTAAAGAAATATAAGTCTATTTAAAACTAAAAATTAGCAATTTAAAATACATTTAAAACCACACAATATAACTGAACATAAAGTATTTGAGTTTGAAGCGTGGAGCGCTACATCAGTGACTAATACATTGTAGCAAGCATGTACTCCATGGCTACTAGCAGGATCGGTGCATATATAGCTAACTACTTTCCTGGGTATGCACCCCTCCCTGTTCACGGGTGTGTCCCACCGTGACAACCTATAAAGGCTAGTCCCTACGGGGAAGCTCAAAGTTGAGCTAATTCTGCAAATGCAGATACAGTCAACTAAGATAGGACCTGTCAACGATGGGGTACATTGGCGACTGACAGGCTTACGCAAACTATGATCATACTTTGTTAACTGAATCCCCATCATTTTACCTCAGTCAGGTTTTTGAATTTTCTAAATGTTTTTTTCTTGCAGAAAATGGTGGATGAAGGTGGTCATTGGTATGGTGTGCTCTATTTTGGTGTTTTGTATATGAAGTCTTAGATGCACCCGCTTGTGTTGCAAGTTTAGATTGAGTGCAACCCACCCTGTGGTTTGTGTGTGTGTAATTATATATATATATATATATATATAGATATATATATATATATATATAGATATATATATATATATATATATATATAGATGTGAGCTGGACTGGGCAATATATATATACGCATGATGGTGCATTTGTGACTGAGCACGATGTGAGCTGGCCTGGGCAATATATATACGCATGATGGCGCATCTGTGACTGTCTGAGCTGGCCTGGGCAATTATATATATATATCACACACATGATGAAAATTTGCAAAGGATAAGGCACACAGTGAAATTTTGAGGTGTTTGAAATTGAAACTTACGTGACAACTTATTTTTTTTTCGTTTAACTGTATTGAACAAATACAAATTAACAAATAAATTAATAGAGTTAATTTAAAATGGTTTAATACAGTCTATTTATATCTATTTTACCTTTACTATTGGTGCTTTTCAAACTTTATTCTTAAATAAAAAGAAATTTAGCAGTTTCATGTTGTGTCGTTTTTTTGGGGGGGGTGCGCAAGTAGCTGGTCTTGCCTAGGGCACAAAATAGTCTAGCACCGGCCCTGACCACATGGTCCACCCCTGCAGTCTTCCACAATACCACAGAGGGGTTACTGTATGATGGCACTTGCTGGCCTGGCACCAAAGGCACAATATTTGGGTGCACTGACACTGACGCCTGTATCAGATTCATATCCTCAGAGGGGTTACTGTGTGACGGCACTGTTTCCGATGCTAAACGCCCAATTTTAAAGCACCTATTGTTACTTTCATCCAAAGCCTGCATAAGTTTTACAATAATTTAGCCAAAAAAACAAAACTGTAAACTTTTTCTGCGTGTCCGAAAATGTCTCCTCTTTTCATACAGACTGCCGCCCCAAGTAGTTGTTTATGGATAGATTAAAGGAAAAGCATTTACCGTCATTTGAAATGTCATTTTTTGTTTTTTACATATTTCTATACATCCTAGAAAGCCGCCACTTCACGGGCAGGTTATGGGGTTCTCCTAGGCACAATATTTGAAGGAATTTTGCGTTTTTATTTTTAACCCTTATTTTATGGAAAACTCACTGTCCCTTTAAAAACATTTTTTTTACTTTTTGCCCTTGTTTCCTGTCCCCCAGGGCACTACCCGGACCCCCATACACCTTTTATGGCAAATATCTAGCATATATGCCCTCTTGGAGGGCACTCTAAAAATCTAATTTTCAGCCCCATTGACTTGTATTGAGTTCGAGTATTTGGAAAGTTCGAGTTCGAATGCGAACCAAACTCAGGGGTGTTCGGCTCATCCCTACTCCTAACCAGGGATATTTAGCGCGCCAATGCGGTTCTTTACTGTGGCTGTCTTCTTTGACATAAGGGAGGCCCTCTCTTACTAGTTCAAGTTCTCTCTCTTCACCCAGGGTCATGTCTTTTCCACCCGGTTGGCAATTCCCGCAGTGGCAACCATCACACTTGGGTTCACACGCAGCACCGATGGAATCCCACCTCCACCATTCCAGAAAGTCTTGGCTGCTAGCACAGGTACTCTCTTAGTAAACTTTGGCTTCTATTGGAAGGTGCTCTTTCACTTCATATTTTACAGCCGCCATTCTCATTGACTTTGCAAAGTGTGTTTTGGACTTGTGGATTGACATATCTGCTTCTTCAAAGAGCTCAGGGTGAGCCCCGCCGACCGTCTTTCCTAGTGGTCCATCCCACAACACAAGGTCACCGACTACTTGGACTCTTTGCGGCGCCAATTGACCTTCGATGACTTATAAGCAGTTCAACTACTCAAGGTCTTGTGAGTTCGATGAGAGGAACACCTGGAAATAATTTTTTCAGTTGCTCAGGTGGCACTGCTTTGTGAATGTCTGCGATACTTTCAAGTCCATAGCAGGCCAATTGGTGTGGCCTGAGAGTGCCCTGATCGGTCTTTACTCTAATTTTTAGAAGATATTGCATTGTCTTCACGCGGACATTCATTCCTCCAACTCCATGGATGACTAAAGTAATTTTCTCACCTCTTAGGTTCAGATGATGTGCAGCATTGTGGGTTATGTAATTTGTGTCAGATGCTAAATCTATTAATGTCCCGATTGTCTGTCCAGCATTGGCAGTTACGTTGAGGAGCATCATTATTACGGGCAGTTCTAGTAACCCACATTCTGCTGGTAAACTTGACTGTTCTTTTGTTGCATTGAACACTCTTGCTGTAGTGTTCGAAAATACACTTCGGCATTGCTGTGCTAGATCTGGTGAGAGTTTGCTAAGGAAATCTTCTTGCACTTTCGTGTAATCTTTCTTGCTACTGTCTCCTTCGGAATAAAACTTGTTCTCTTTGTGAACAGTGTTGGTTTCTCTGCTCTCAGCATTTGTGCATAAATAGAAGTGATGTTCAGGAAAACAGTCTTTGTTTTTGCATAGATTGTGCGGTCATCGTGGCCTTCGAGGCACCTTTTACAAGCTCCCAGTTTCTTCACTGCAGCCATCCTGTCAGTTACTTTGTGACCGGAACTGTTTGCAGAAGTAGAGCTTTCTCTTGTGCTTAACATCACCACAGACTACACACCCATTTTCGTCATTGTTTGACCTCGTGGACCTTGTTCTTGCCCACCTTGGTTTAGATTTGATTCTCTGTTTGGTTCTTCATCTCTTAGTTGCTCGAGCTGCTCGTAAATACTCTTGCTTTTTGAGGAATACCAGAAGTTTGTCAAACCGGTTGTCTGGTGTGACAGCATTCTGTTGGTCAGAGACATGGACAAGCCATTCTTTCATGAGTGACTCAGGAAGTTTTCCTTCTATGGACTTCGTTACTAAGGGATTTTTGATAGCGCCAATGTTTCCAAGATCACTCCAATCTCCAAGTGCCTTCTCCACTGCTTGATTCAAATCAACTATTCTCCTTGGATGGTGATTCCATATAGCAGGGATTGCTTGCAGATCTTCCACTATTTCAATCGCTATCGTTAGCACGTTTCCGTAACGGTTCTCTAAAACGCGGAAAATGTCATCTGCAGCATTGTAGGTGGTGAGGCGGAGATCTTTAGTAATTGAAACTTTTTTACTTCTTTTGAACCGGTCGGCTCCCCTTGCTTTTGAAGCGCTTCCCAGTCTCTCTTCCATCTGTAAAAGTCGCGTATATTGCCGGTGAACTTTGGAAGAGATGTAGGTTTTAACCTAATGGTTGCCACAGAGTTGCTGGAGGTTATCGGTGGGGGCGCTGTTCTCACTGCGTCCTCTCTCCTTGCCCGAATAAAGTCAGCCTTTCTTGAGACCAATCTGATAATATTGAGATCGAGGTTTGACAGACCTTGACGAAAGCTATTTTGATCACTTGGCGGTATGCACCGTTGCCACTGGCTATAGAGATCTTTCGCAGTCTTTGCTAATGTCTGAAGGTGCTCGAGCATGAAGTCGTATGCTTCGTGATTGCCATCTAGAACTACTGCTGCGACTCGTTCACTCTCAGCTTCTGCAATTTGCAATGCTGTGGACAGTTCTTTACCTCCATATTTGGTCCAGAAAGTATCCTGAAGAAGGCTTTTGGTTTCTTTTAGCTTTGCTTCACACTCACTTGCGGCTCTTTCAAGGTCGGCCTTTTGCTGTTCTGTTAGCGCAGCTATTTTGCCTTCATCCAGCTCTGCTTCTAACTCAGCGATGATGCCTGCATCAAAATCATCATTTATTTCCATAACTCTGTCTTGTGGGCTTATGCAAGCTGTCTTGAAGATCCGCCGCCGTCATATCATTATAGGTTCTGGATATGGTGTTGACTAGACGAGTGAATCCTCTTTTCTCCACCGTCCTTTCTGCCTTCAACTGTTCGAGTGACTTCCCAGTCGCCTGCTCAGCCATCTTGATGGTTGTTTTTTTTTTAACGTTGGGAATGAATGCGCGACTTTTTGATCAGTATCACTTTGTCTGTTCGCATCACAGTTTTCACTGGTTTCCCGTTTTTTTACTGCGTTCTGGTTTTCGCCGTTTTCCCTGTTTTTTACTGAGTTATCAGTTTTCCACTGTTTCCTGGTTTTCCCAGTTTTTCTCTGGGTTAGCGGTTTTTCACTGAAGGTCTTTGGTTTTTTGCACAATCTTCCCCGCTTGAAAGGAAATTCAAACATCGACACTGGAAATAATAACTGGATTCCACTCTTCATTCGCTTGTATTCAAGTTTGATTTCAATAAGTTGTGGGGTAAATTAAGTTGCTGTAGATTGATTAGGTGAATAGTTGAGTAGATGAGTAGTTGAATAGTGATAAATAGATAGCTGAATTAAAGTGATGAGTAGCTTAGCGATTAGAATTAGTTTTGAATTAAAGCGATGATTTAAAGCGATGACTTAAAGATGAAAAACCTTAAACAGAAAGAAATACAGAAATTGCATAAATACATTGCACATAAAGCTTGTTAATCATTACTAGGGATGAGCCGAACATGTCCGAGTTCGTACCCGAATCCGAACTTTCCAAATGTTCGAACCCGAACTCAATACAAGTCAATGGGGCTGAAAATTCGGCTTTTAGAGTGCCCTCCAAGAGGGCATATATGCTAGATATTTGCCATAAAAGGGTAGTGCCCTGGGGGACAGGATAAAAGGACAAAAAGTTAAAAAAAAAAAAAAAGATTTTAAAAAGGGACAGTGAGTTTGCCATGAAATAAGGGTTAAAAATAAAAATGAAAAATTCCTTCAAATATCGTGCCTAGGAGGTCCCCATAACCTGCCCATGAAGTGGCGGATTTCTAGGATGTATAGAAACACTTAAAAAAAAAAATTTAATTTCAAATGACCGTAAATGCTTTTCCTTTAATCAATCCATAAACAACTGCTTGGGGCGGCATTCTGTATGAAAAGAGGAGACATTTTCGGACACGCAGAAAGAGTTGTGATTTTTTTTGGCTAAATTATTGTGAAACTTATGCAGGCTTTGGATGAAAGTAACAATAGGTGCTTTAAAATTGGGCCTTTAGCGTCAGCAACAGTGCTGTCACACTGTAACCCCTCTGAGGATATGAATCTGATACAGGTGTCAGTGTCAGTGCACCCAGATATTGTGCTTTTGGTGCCAGCCCAGCAAGTACTATCATACAGTATCCCCACTGTAGTATTGTGGAAGAATGCAGGGGTGGACCATGTGGTCCTATATTAAAAAGAATTCTGGTCAAGGCGTCAGTGCACCCAGATATTGTGCCTTTGGTGCCAGACTGCCAGGCCAGCAGGGATCATACAGTAACCCCTCTGTGGTATTGTGGAAGAGTGCAGGGTTGGACCCTGCGCAGGGCCGGATTAAGATCTCTAGGGGCCTGGAGCTGAAAATTTTGGTGGGCTTTTTTGGAATTTAGTGAAATTAAAGCATATTTTAGGTTTTTTAATAGTGCAGATACGGGTATATCTAACCCGGCAGATACTGTGTGAGGAAATTTACATTCAGATTTCAATCATTTACAGCGTTTAAAATTATTTTTACACATTTTATCGTCCAAACCTTTCTGGTTATATATTCTATAGGGCATTCTTGTTAAACTAAAATTGAAATGGGATCCTGTCACTGCATTTTTCTGAGAAAATATACAATTTTAACCAAAAAGGAAATATTTCCCTTGTTTTGGAGGAAGGTGTTTTATGAATAATATGACTATGTATAAACACTGATCTTGCTCCCAGCGTGGGAAATGAGAAGGTGAGTAATGGCAGTGAGATTGCTCATTTCATATGTGACAGATGGAGAATGCCGATGCATTGGAACTAAAAATAGATAAAAGTTTTGGTTCTCCTTTCTTTTAGATTTTACATGGTTGTGTTTGGGATTAATGCAAACGCCAGACTCTGTCTTGTCCAATGACACCTCCCTTGACCTTGTGACCTGTGTCCCTCCCAGTGCACTTTACTTCAGTGCAGGCGGTTTAGGTTTTTGGTGTAACAATTTGTAATAATGTATCGTGCCATCACCTCCACACTTGAGATGGTGAGTTCGTGCAAGATCATTGTTTACTTTAGAATTGAAAAGTGGAAAGTATTGCTGTGTTAAAATAATAATTTATTTTTTCTTATTTTTATTGTTACATAAAACCTGGTCATATTTGGTATCATTGGAAAGACCATGCTCTGGCCTTGCCAGTGATATCTAACATGACTCTCTAGCTGCTATGGTGTTGGAGATAATGAGGTCCAAATGTCTATCAATGCAGACATTGTTATTTTTTCCCTGGGCCTATTCAGAGGCATGGGCCTGGAGCTGCTGCTCCATCTGCCCCTATGTTAATCCGGCCCTGACCCTGCGGTTCAAAAAATTTAAATGATATAATCCTGGCACAGGCGTCTTTGCAGCCAAATATTGCACCTTTCATGGCAGCAAGTGCATTCACACCATAACCCTTTTGTGGTATTGTGGAAGAGTTCAGTGCTGGAGGTTTTGTGCATGCAGAAGACATCCGATCTATTCCGTTACGTCAGTATCAGGGGAGTGATAGCTGCTGATCCAGGACTGATTCATTTTTATAAATGTCAGCCGGTCTACAGAGTCGGACAGACCCACTCATTTTTCTCTGACAAAACCTCCAGCGGCACTGAACATCCTTTCAGAAAGTACACTGGATGAAGGGCAACCTAGTAGCTGCATAGCATATTGGCTAAGTTCTGGCCAGTGATCCAATCTCAACGCCCAGTAAGCCAGTGGATCATCTGCTGGAAAGGTATCCAGGTCTGCCCTTGCCCCTAGGTAGTCCTGCACCATATGGTGAAGACCCTGGCAATGGGTGCCTACATTTGACGTCCCTGGGCGTCGTGGACTAAAAAAAATTTAAAACGGCATCAGTCAAGCGGCCCTGGCCTTCACCACTATTCCTCTGATCATCCTCAGACTCAGAAGCACGTGTGTCATCACTTGGTAACCTACCAGTGCCTGGAAAGGTGTTACACAAGTGTCGCTTTAGAGCGTCCAAGTTTTTTCATCCTGTGCTCCCTCTGTGCGGGCAGGATGAGCTCTGCAACTTTACCCTTGTATCGTGGATCAAGAAGGGTTGCCAACCAGTAATGATCCTTCTCCTTGATAGCACGAATCCTGGGGTCCTTTAGCAGGCTTTGCAGAATAAGGGAGCCCATGCAGCGTAGGTTGGAGGTGGCATTAGCTTCCGAGTCTTCCTGTTCAATGAGGATGACCGTATCGTGCACTTCCTCCTCCCAGCCCCGCACTAGCCCTTGTGTTTCTGGGCACACGAAACCCTCCTGTGACAGAACGGCCGTCACGGTGTATAAAAAGATTGTGTGTAGTTATTCCTTCATTTAAAAGGTTAAATTTGTTTCTATAATTTAGTATCTGTTTGGATAAATACAGAGCAAACGAAATACATCAAAACGAATTCCCCTATTAGATGTGCTGTAAAGTGTCCAAGGTCATATTTAATTGTGTTTTTCCTGCAAGGTTCCCACTGATTCTGCGGGTAGAAAACGGCAACATTGTAGCAAACAGCCACTAGCAAATTGCCAAAACCCGACCTGAGTTCACCTGCCTGCCCTGGAGCCCCCTTTACCTCGAGCAAGGTGCTTTTTGGACCATAGGTCCCCAGGGATGGTAGCCTGGTGTGGGGCAAGATTGGAGAGGATTCGCCAAGGAGAACCCCTTCATCCAACTAGAAATCCCCCTCCTGCCCGGAGTCTGTCAGCCCCTGCACCGCAGTCTCGGAGAGAGAGCGCTGACAAACTGTATCTGATGGCGCTCTGACCCCTCTGGACAGATCAGGTAGATTCTTTCAGGGAAGCAGCCCGAGGACCCGAGCTACCCAAGGAGTAAAGGGGGTGCCAGAGCGCCCTGGGGATCACCCCAAAAACCCCATTTCCCAGACCATCGGGCTGTGAGCTGCGCCATCGGACAGCAGACAGGCAGGCGCCAGAGGACAGTGGCAGAATTCAACCCAGGGGTCCAGGGGCGGGCGTGGGAGAGAACAATGGGACTGTACCATATAAATGGACCGTGTATGTGCTGTATTTAAATAAACCAACTTGCTTAAACCTATACTGTGTCACGACTAGTATTTGGGGAGAGCATAATCACTGAATAAGCCGGCTTTTACTGAATCCTTCGCTTCCAGACCATCCAGGGACCGCTGCCAATCTCTCTCCCACCTTGCTAGCTCGCTACCCGGCTAAGCTCTCGACTCGGCTCTAAGACTTGGCGCTGCAGACGGAGCTACCCCTGCAGGGTAGCTGATCCGCTACACCTCCCTTGAGGAATCCCCACCTTCAATGCCCCCACTACTTAAATATTCCTCCTCCTCATCCTCCTCCTGTCTGAGGAGGACCCGCTGGAATGCTGTCTGCGGAAAGACTGGGGCCTTGAGAGCTAGGGAAGGCCTCCTCTTCCTCCCGCTGCTCTGCCTCTAGAGCCACATCTATAATTCCCTGCAGAGTGTGCTCCAGCAGGAACACTAAAGGAATTGTGTCACTGATGCATGCACTGTCCCTGCTCACCATCCTCGTTGCCTCAAATGGTGACCGTACAGTGCATGCATCCTTGATCATCAGCCACTGCGGGGGGGGGAAACAAGTTGACCTGAACCTGTCCTTGTGCCATACTCACACAGGTACTCGTTGATGGCCCTCTGCTGCTTGTGCAGACGCTGCAGCATTGCTAATGTCGAGTTCCACCTAGTGGGCATGTCACAGATCAGACGGTTTGTGGGAAGGTGGAATTCTCCTTGAATTTCTGCCAGGCGAACGCTTGCTGGGAATGACCATCTGAAGTGGCTGCAGACTTTTCTGGCCTGGCTGAGAAGCTCTGGCAGCCCTGGGTACTTGGTTAGGAAACGGTGTATCACTAGATTTAGGACGTGTGCTAGGCATGGTACATGCGTCAATTTACCCTTGCGCAGGGCGGAGAGAAGGTTGCTGCCATTATCGCAGACGATCATTCCCAGCTGAAGCTGGCGTGGTGTTAACCATCTCTGCACCTGCCCCTGCAGAACTAACAGAATTTCTGGCCCAGTGTGGCTCCTGTCCCCTAAACAAACCAGCTCAAGCACAGTATGGCATCTTTTTGCTTGAGCCATTGTGTAGCCCCTGCCACACGTCGATTTAACTGCCACTTCGCCAGAGACAGAGAAGGAGGAGGAGGAAGAGGTGGTGGAGCAGACAGACCTCATACAAGCCGCTTTCTGGAGGCATGGTGGATGAACAAGCTCCAGCACAGAGCCCCGTCTTGGATCCCTCCCAGCTGCAATCAGAGTTACCCAGTGTGCTGTGAAGGGAATGTAACGACCCTGTCCATGCTTGCTGGACCACGTGTCTAAAGTCACATGCACCTTGTTGCTGACTGCCTTTCCCAATGACTGGATAACATTGTCTTCCACGTGCTGGTATAGTGCTGGAATGGCCTTGCGTGAAAAGTAATGCCGTTTTGGAACCTGCCACTGTGGTACAGCACATTTAGCAAATTCATGGAAGGGAGCAGAGTCCACCAGCTGGAAAGGCAGCAGCTGCAATGCGAGTAATTTTGCTAAGCTGGCATTTAGACGCTGTGCTTGGGGATGGTTGGAACTATATTTTTTCTTACGCTGCAGCAGCTGGGGCAACGTAATCTGACTGCGTAAATCTTCAGTTGATGGGATGATGTCACATTGTGAGGAAGGAGCTGGTACATCCATTACTGTAGCATCATCCCTGTCAGTGGAGGTTGTAGGCAATGACATGGCAGGACATACAGTGGGGGTAGAGACAGATGAGGAGGATGAGGACCTATGCAAAGTTTTGCGCCAACGGGATGTGTGGCAGGTGTTCATATGTCGCCTCAAGCACGTGGTACCCAAGTGTCCGGTGTCTTTCCCAGGCTTCAGCCTCATCTGACATAGATTACAAATAGCAACGGTGTGCTCTGCTGCACATTTCTTAAAGAACTCCCAGACAACAGAGTTCCTGCATGTGTGCTTTGAGACAACAGCACTCTGCACCTGAGCAGCTCTGACATCTGATGCCTTGGACTGGCTAGTGCTATGGTTGGTCATAGAGGATGTTGTGCCTCGTGTTTGCTGTGCCGCCTCCTCCTCCTCCTCCTCACTTGATTCCTCTGTTCGATCTGGCACCCAGGTGGAGTCAGGGGGTGAAGATGACATTGAGGTCACTATCTCGTCACTGGAGCCAACTTGGCAGTATGCTGCAGCTGCTGGGGCAACATGAGTGCCAGTTATTTGTGTGTCATCACTGGCACCCCCTTCCTCTAGGTTGATTATACTCCATTCCTCAACCTCAGAGATTGAATCAGCACTGTACTTGCTGCGCATCCTCAAGCAGCATGTCACTTGCATTGTAGTTAAACAATTCAGCTGACTCCGTGTGTGATAGTGAGGCTACGGCAGGAGAAGCTGTGGACATGGAGGCTGCATTATATGTTGTCAGCTGAGGTGGACTGTAAAGCACTACAAGCCTGGCTGGCAGAGGACTCGGAGGACTCGGATGGCCTGGTTAGCCAATCCACCAAATCCTCAGTATGTTGCTGCTGCTTAAGAAGACGGCCAGCACCAGTTAGAAAGGACAAGCGTGCCCCTGCAGAGGATGCACCACGTCCACCACGACCAGAGGCACAGCCTCCCGACACAGGGGCTGCTTGCCCTCTTATCTGTGTCTGGGAGCGTCTGCCTGTCCTTTTTGTTCTTTCAGACATGGTGAGTGATATATAGATTAACCCTTTCGCTGCTGAGCCATTTCCCGCCTCTGTGCTGAGGTCATTTTTACCGATTTTGCTCATGTTTAAACGTGTTTTGAAGGCTTATTTTAGTATATGACCCAGACATATTATATATCGTTCTTTCTGACACTCGGCAGATTCATAATATGTCATTATTATAAGTATACGTCATGACCTGTCTGTATATTATAACAAAAAATAAAATAAAATATGAATTTAATAATTTACAACGTGTAAAGTGGTTTGTTTTCACATTTTAACATGCGAGCAATTGCGGTTATATTTTGTATGGGGTGCGCTTGTTAAAAAAATTAGAGATGGGGTCTGGTTACATTTTTTTTTGGGGAAAATTACGATTTTTAACAAACGCACCGCATACAAAAATCGTTAGTGCAGCATTATTGTTCAAATAATAATTTAAATGGGAACAATATTGCTGCATTAATGAACCAAAAAAGAAAAAAAAAATTTTTTATTTTTATTTTTTTAAATGTTTTTTTAAAAAGTTTTTTCATACTCATGTTTGGTATTGTTGGAACGGCCAGGCTCTGGCCGATCCAACAATACCAAACATTAACCCCTAACTGCCACGGATCGGGTGATAGGGGGTTCCAATGAACCCCATATCTCCACCATTGGTGGCAGTTAGGGGTTAACTCCAGGACTGGCGTCATCATGCTATGAACGATGACGCCAGTCCTCAGGGGGCATTCCCGGAAGCTTGGCCGACATCCAAGATGTCGGCCAGCTCCGGGAAAGGATCACGAACTGGTGCTTTTCGGCGCCGATTCGTGATCCGGCCCCATGGGGTTAATGCCAGGTACCATTTGGAAGGGCAGGCTGTGCCCTTCCAAACGGTGCCTGGGTTAACCCCCTGCACGCTGCCGATCGGGAGGGAGAGAGGTCCGAAGGACCTCCCCCCCTCCCTTTCAGGCGCCTCCTCCACACATGCGGGGGGGCGCCTGAATTAGGTGTCATCGCGCCCCCACGATGACACCTAATTACTCCGGCGGCAGTTCTGGGTGCTGGGCTGACATCGAGGATGTCAGCCCGCACCGGGGGGGCCAGCGATCGGCCGGAACCCGTCCTCCGCAAGGAACGATACTGCGGGTAGACGCGCTGAGCGCGTCCTCCGCAGTGAAGTGGTTAAATATATACAGAACTCTGATTCAACTCTGGTATAAAGATTTACAGAACTCTGGTATAACTCAGTGAGACAACCTGATAGCTGGCAGCCAGTGACAAAACAGATTACAATTCCCTCCTATAAATCAGTGAGACCCCTTGATAGGTGGCAGTGAGAAGCCACAGATTACAAATCTCAGAAACCTCCTATAAATCAATGAGACCCCCTGATGGGTGGCAGCCAGTGAGAACACACGGATTATAACAATTCCCAAATATTTTGTAGAAATTTGTGACCCCCAAAATACTTGCTGGCAGTGAAAAGAGACAGGTCACTTCAATTCCCAGATATTTTGTAAAAATTAGTGACCCCCCCAAAATACTGCGTGGTACTGGCTGTGTGAAAAGACACAGATCACCTCAATTCCCAAATGTTTTGTAGAAATGAGACACCCCCAGTAGCGTGGCAGACCGGCAGTAAGAACACACAACAACAATCTCCTATGAAATCTGCTCAAATGCATGCTGATGCGGTGCGTGTAAACCTTATATAGTGTGCTGTGGGACTTAGCTCTGTGAGCCCATGATTGGGCAAGATTTGCCCAATCAGAACTCTGAGCCGTGATTGGCATACTGTTGGACCTGTCTTGCACCAGACCTGTGGTCAGGTGCAAGGCTGTAGCCAATTACGAGCTTCAGGCCAGTGTAAAAGTGGATTGTGGGCCATTGTGGTCGAACATGCGCCGAACACCCGGAAATGTTCGGCGTTCACGAGCAGACCGAACAGGCTATGTTTTGTTCGAACTCAGAACCGAACAACTCATCCCTAATCATTACCTCTGTGCCAGTTTCATTTACATCCACTAGCACACACACACACTTCTAGAATATTATTACTGCCAAAATATGTTTTAACTTAAAGAAAGCCGACATGAAATGAGCTATTATAAAGTTTGCATGTGGAATCTCCTCACACTGAGCATGAAATAGATCTAAAAAAGTTAACTGACTGCATTTATTACTAAACTGGCTCAATTCCTTTTCTGTACATGACTATGACACAATCCTTTCCTACATATGACTGAAAATAGTCTTAGCTCACCGGCCCCACTCCAGGATTTGAAGATGCTTGTAAATCTGTGCACTTCGTCATGTCCAGGTTGCCTGCCTCATGGGATGCCTGGAGCTCTCAGATGGCTCCTCCCTTCCTCTACAGCTCTGTCTCTGAGGCTGCTGGGAAGCCTGACCTCTGCTCTGACTGGCTGACCCTACCTGGAGCTGAATTGCATGCAGGGACAAGTAGTTCACAGACTCTTGCAGATTACAATTACCTAAACTGAATTACATTCTTTTTATTATCCCACTTGCTTGTTCATTAGCTGACTATTCTGTACCACTGCAGTTTGACTTGACAGTGTATATGACGATGTGTGTTTTAGTGATTTAACCCCATGCTGGTTGCTGGGTTGATCGCTCGCTGTTTGGGTTCTGTCCCATCACGTTTAGGGGTATTGTTTGTAACCCTCCTCGGTCCCTTTACCCAGGCTACTACTCATGTTAATGTTTTTGCAAAGACCACGATAACAAACGATTGTTTATTTCTGTTTAATGTTATTTCTAATCGCATCTCTGTACATATTAGCAATAACAATCTTGTATACAAGCCAGTACCTTCCGAGAGTCACCAGGTATCTACTAATCTTAAGTATTTACCAGAACGGTTTGTTTCTGCATCTGACTGCCCTGCACCTTGAATACTTCACGGACTGTCGTTCCACGTATGGTGTTTCTGAGCGTGTCCTAGGTTATCTGTTGGTCTCGAAACCTCCAGAGCTTAGAGGCAATTCAGTTAGCCCTTGTGTCTCCTTGGCTACAGTCTGTAGTTTATGAATCTTTTGTGTTATTCAAGCAGATACTTTTGCCCTCAAGGATCTCAACTCCTCTACTCGTGTGGCAGCGTTACTGCTACCATTACAGAGACTGCGTGATATATTATGCACATAAACTCAGTGTAAGAAGAGAGCACAATAAATATACAGAAGGAAGCAGAGCGAGAATAGTCAAGAAGGCAATCCGGGTCAAACACAAGCAGGGTCCTCATACATAGGGATGGGTGTTCGATTCGATCCGAACGTGAGTTTGAAACTAACATCGGCCGTTCGACGGACGCCAAACATTATGGGATGTTTGCGGTTTGTTCAACCGTGGACATTCCATAATAAAAAATGCATTCACAGGTCTCCTAAATGTACCGGCGGCCGGTACATTTAGGAGACCTGTGGCTGCTGCCCCGGCCCCCATAACTCACCTGTCCTGCCCTCCTGTTCCCCGGTGAGTCAGCTCCTCCGGTCCGTCTGGCCGCGGCTCCTCTGCCTCACGTCTTCATGCTGAATGATCTGATTGCCCAATCAGGGCTCAATATTGAATTAGAGCCCTGATTGGGCAAAGTCCAGGTCAGGTGCAGGACTTTGCCCAATCAGAGCTCAGCATGAAGATGAGCTTTAACCAAGTTCTGATTGCTTAAAGTCGGCGCAAGACTTTAAGCAATCAGAGCTTGGTTAAAGCTCTTCTTCATGCTGAGCTCTGATTGGGCAAAGTCCTGCACCTGACCTGGACTTTGCCCAATCAGGGCTCAATATTGAATTAGAGCCCTGATTGCCCAATCAGATCATTCAGCATGAAGACGTGGGGCAGAGGAGCTGCGGCCAGACGGACCGGAGGAGCTGACGGACCGGGGAACAGGAGGCCGGGACAGCTGCAGGACAGGTGAGTTACGGGGGCCGCAACCACAGGTCTCCTAAATGTACCGGCAGCCGCCGGTACATTTAGGAGAACTGTGAAGGCATTTTGCATGTTCGGCCCCCATTGATTAACATTGTGTTCGAGTTCGTATTCGAACATTTCGGCCGTTCGGATACGAACCGAACACAGGGGTGTTCGGCTCATCACTACTCATACAAGCAATATCGACAACACAGTACAGTAATCAGTGAAACACAGTGTGGATTCACCAGGCGATGTGGAAATAACTCCACATCAGGGTGACGAGCTGATTCTCGTGCCCTGCATTTAAGGCCTGCGGCTCCGCGTCACCACACCAAGCCCCGCCCCTCCAGACACCGGACGATCAGCCGGAACTCCTGGCAACCGGCCAACCAGCTATGCCGCCGGGTGACCAGACCCCGGCGGCAAAGGCAGGGCCGCAGGATGTGACACAAACTCTACATTATATAACACTGTAGAACAATGATGCGGATAATAAAAATAATAATTATGATACTGATGATACCATATCATCTATTACTTAGTGAAACAGTCAAGCAAAACAGTGGTGCTATATAAAAGTGAACCACAAATCAAGAACCAATGCACATTACAGAGTATACAGATTACTGAAATGGTTGAATAGAGAGTCTGACTAAAACACATAAAACGAGGGTGTGCCAGACACGGTCGACATAAAATGTCTGAAAACCCATAAATGAAACAGCCCTTAAATTTGGATAAGTACATAAGATTAAAAGGGAATCTAGTCAATCTAAGGGCACGCCAATATAAAGGCAACGTCAACACAAACACATAAAAGTCTAAATTTGTAGTCAACTGTAATGGGAACATTCCAGGGGTTTGTTAAAGGCTCAAGGATCACTCTCAAACTGTTACTTTGGGGGAATATATTATATATGAGATATATATATATATATATATATCAGGTAGTAATCCAGCACTCACGGGTTCTCGTTTCATGCCTGGTGCAACGCCAAGCTTTATGTAAAGTCCAAAATACCGGCGGCACTCTGGGTCTTTTCCAAAAAAAATAGCAAAACTTTATTGTTTAAAAGGTCAACATTTCAGCCTGCTCATCCCAAGCTTTCTTCAGGACAAATAAAGATAAATCAAACATTTACACATTGATTGATTGATATATATATATCAATCAATAAATCAATAAATCAATCAATCACAGACATACTAACTACCTCCCACCACCTGTGCCATTGATCCACCTGAAAAAAAGGTCGGGTAGTGATGATGTCAAAGCCAGATCACCATCTCCCTAGTAACTGCTAATCAATTCAACAGTTCCCTGCATGGACCAACAAACATGATGGTCACTTAGAATTGCGCTCCACTACCGTTTAGGCCTAGTGCTCACGAGCGCACTCAGAGTGGAAGGAACGTCCGTGAGAGTGGACGTTCCTTCCACTCGATGCCTGCCTGACCCCCTCAGCACTGCAAAGCAGGATCGCGCTTTGCAGCCCTGTCGACGCGCATCCCCGGGGAGGATCTCTAGGCGGACGCACAAGCGTGTGACCAGCCCCGTCGCAGCATCACATGGCTGCGACGGGCACCGGTAAGTGCGTGCACACGGGCGCACTAAGGCTAGGGTCAGATGAGCGCATTCTGAGCGCACTGTGCATCTGTGCACAAGGGACGTACTTTCTGACTGACAAGGTAGTGGCCACACAGTCCGTTTTGTGACTGAGGTTTTCTGCGACTGATGTAGAAGGGAAAATAAATTAATATGAATAACATTTTGTCCGTCAAAATGCTGGACGTCAAAAATGTAGTCCGTCTGACTTCGTTCCATCACTCACACACAAAGCTATGCGGACGTTGCAGACGCAGTGCACTCTGTGCGTCCGTTCTAGCGGATTTACATTCTTGCCTAACCTGCGTCCGTTTGCGGTTCCGCGCAGACGTACTTTGTGTGTGGGGCTCCATTGATCATAATTATATGCTATAACGGACGTACAAATGTGCGGCAACACGGATGTGATCAGTGTGCTCGTCTGACCCGAGCCTAAGTGCGCTTGTGTGCAGCCGGCCTTAGAGAGGCGGCACACGAGCATACTGTACTGCTTTTTTTACGGACGCACTTTTTGACGGTAGATATTGTGAGTAGGGATGAGCTGTTCGGGTCGATCAGTTCGGAGTTCGATTCGAACTTTGGCCGTTCGCGAACTTCGACCTTTTTTTGGCGTGTTCGGTTCGAGTTCACAAAAAAAAAATTGAAAAAAGTATAAAAAATGCTTAAAAAAAATACTAAAAAATCTAGAAATAAAGAGACTCTTTACTGCAGAATATTATAAGCAACGGTTTATTAGATATTGAATTAAAAACTAATGTGTACGTGCAAAGATTTTCACCTCTAAATGACCTGTTCACAAAAGGGCATAAACAGGTGTTTTTAGTCTGGTGTAATGAATTTGATACATTGTATATATGTAGACTATACTGAGGGTGTGGTGTCTGCTTCTGAGAAGTGTGAATTTCTCTCCTAAATCTTCCTCTAATATGCTGCATTTCACTGCTGTGTGCTCAGCTCATTTTTATCGCTTTCGCTCATCGTGTTTAAACGCGATTTGAAGCCACATTTTATAAAAAAAACAGACATTAGATATCGTTCTTTCCGGCAGACTCTGCAGATTCAGAATATCATTTTTATATGTATACGTCATGTCCTGCCTGTATATTATGACAAAAAAATGCAATAAAAATTGAATTTTTAATCATCTGCAGTGTGTAAACTGTTTTTTTTTTCACATTTTAGCACATGAGCGTTTGCGGTTATGTTTTCTATATGGTGCGCTTGTACAAAAATTAGAAATGGGGACTTGTTACATTGAGGGGAATTACGTGATTTACAGTTGTGTTCAAAATTATTCAACCCCCACTGAAATTGAGTGTTTTGGACAGTTTTACAATGATTTTGATCATTCAGTCATCTTGCTTACAATTAAATCAAAGAGGCACGTGTAAGTCAGACAAATATAACATAACATTTATAATGAAATAACCACAAATGTCTTTTCTGTGCTCACATCATTATCAGTTTTATTCAACCCCCAAGTGACATTCAATCTTAGTACAACATCCTTTTACAGTTATAACAGCTTTTAAACGTGAAGCATAGCTTGACACAAGTGTCTTGCAGTGATCTACGGGTATCTTCGCCCATTCGTCATGGGCAAAAGCCTCCAGTTCAGTCATTGTTAGGCTTGCGCACTGCAACTGCTTTCTTTAAGTCCCACCAGAGGTTCTCAATCGGATTTAAGTCAGGTGACTGCGATGGCCACTCCAAAATGTTCCGGCCTTTAATTTGCAACCATGATCTAGTGGACTTGGAGGTATGCTTGGGATCATTGTCCTGTTGAAAGGTCCAACGTCTCAAGCCTCAGGTTTGTGACGGACTGCATCACATTGTCATCCAATATCTCCTGGTACTGAAGAGAATTCATGGTACCTTGCACACGCTGAAGCTTCCCTGTACCTGCAGAAGCAAAACAGAACCAAAGCATGATTGACCCCCCGCCATGCTTCACAGTAGGCAAGGTGTTCTTTTCTTCATAGGCCTTGTTCTTCCTCCTCCAAACATAGCGTTGATCCATGGGCCCAAACAGTTCTAATTTTGTTTCATCAGTCCACAGAACACTATCCCAAAACTTGTGGTTTGTCCACATGACTTTTGGCATACTGCAGTCGACTCTTCTTATTCTTTGGAGACAGCAAGGGGGTGCGCCTGGGAGTTCTGGCATGGAGGCCTTCATTACGCAGTGTGCGCCGTATTGTCTGAGCTGAAACTTCAGTACCCACATCTGACAAATCTTTTCTCAGTTCCTCAGCAGTCACATGGGGACTTTTCTCCACTCTACGCTTCAGGTAGCGCACAGCAGTCGAAGTCAGCATCTTCTTTCTGCCACGACCAGGTAGCGTTTCAACAGTGCCCTTTGCCTTGAATTTGGGAATGATGCTTCCTATGGTCTCTCTTGGTATGTTTAACATCTTTGCAATCTTCTTATAGCCATTGCCCTTCCTGTGAAGAGTAATCACCTCTTCTCTTGTCTTCCTGGACCATTCTCTTGACTTCACCATGTTTGTAACCACACCAGTAAATGTCTAGAAGGAGCTGAGTATCACAGTCATTTTAAAGCTGCCTAATTGGTGCTTATTATGCTTTATTGCTGCTCCGTGACATCCACAGGTGTTTTCAATACCTGATTGAAAACACTTGAATGAACCTCTGTTCTTCAGAGTGGTAGTCTTTAAGGGGTTGAATAATTGTGTCAATGAAAAATTCACAAAAGAAACATTTACTACTGTATTACAAAACCAATTGATGTCATTTTAGTTGCATATGGTTCTTTAAAAAGTCCTTGTAGGATTTCATTCTGAATACAATTACAAATGTACACTAAATTCCCTAAAACCCTTTACAGCATTGGGGGTTGAATAATTTTGAACACAACTGTATAGCAAACGCACCCCATAGAAAAAAATTAGTGCATCATCGTTCACATTATAATTGAAATGTGAACAATATTGCTGCATTAATAAAAACATGTATTTTGTTTTGTGTTTTCTTTATTTTTTTAACTTTATACCTGGTCATGTTGGGTATCATTCGAAAGGCCATGCTCAGGCTTTGATTGACACCCTCCATAACCCCCTAGATGCCTGGAGATAGGGGGTTCATTTGAACTCTATCTCCACCAGGGGATTGGCCTGGGCAATATATACGCATGATGTGAGCTGGCCTGGGCAATATATATATATATATATATATATGCGCATGATGAAAATTTGCAAAGGATAAGGCATGCAAAGTGAAATTTTGGAGTGTCTAAAATTGAAATTTACGTGACAACTTTTTTTTTCCCGTAAATTTAGATTTGTTCAATACAGTTAATTTTAATTTGTTTAATAGAGTTAATTTAAAATGGTTTAATACAGTTTATTTATATTTATTTTACCTTTACTATTGGTGCTTTTCAAACTTTATTCTTAAATAAATAGAAATTTAGCAGTTTCATGTTGTGTCGTTTTTTTTTGGGGGGGGGGGTGCAAGTAGCTGGTCTTGCCTATGGCGCAAAATAGTCTACCACCGGCCCTGACCGCATGGTCCACCCCTGCAGTCTTCCATAATACCACAGAGGGGTTACTGTATGATGGCACTTGCTGGCCTGGCACCAAAGGCACAATATTTGGGTGCACTGACACTGACGCCTGTATCAGATTCATATCCTCAGAGGGGTTACTGTGTGACGGCACTGTTGCCGATGCTAAAGTCCCAATTTTAAAGCACCTATTGTTACTTTCTTCCAAAGCCTGCATAAGTTTCACAATAATTTAGCCAAAAAAAAATCACTAAACTTTTTCTTCGTGTCCGAAAATGTCTCCTCTTTTCATACAGACTGCCGCCCCAAGCAGTTGTTTATGGATAGATTAAAAGGAAAAGCATTTACCGTCATTTGAAATGTAATTTTTTGGTTTTAACATATTTCTATACATCCTAGAAATCCGCCATTTCATGGGCAGGTTATGGGGACCTCCTAGGCACGATATTTGAAGGAATTTTTCGTTTTTATTTTTGACCCTTATTTCATGGAAAACTCACTGTCCCTTTAAAAATGTTTTTTTTTTTTAAACTTTTTGTCCTTGTTTCCTGTCCTCCAGGGTACTACCCGGACCCCCATACACCTTTTATGGCAAATATCTAGCATATATGCCCTCTTGGAGGGCACTCTAAAAATTGAATTTTGAGGCCCATTGACTTGTATCGAGTTCGAATGCGAACATTTGGAAAGTTCGAGTTCGAATGGGAACCGAACTCGGGGGGTATTCGGCTCATCCCTAATTGTTGTGAGTACTGCATAAAGTGCGTCCGTAACGTCTGATGTCTCCACGCCCTAGGACAGGGATGGCGAAGCTTTGAGCCCGAGTGCCCAAACTGGATCGCTGAACCAACTTATGTGCCTCAAAGTGCCAACCCCACAATTAGAAAAAAACACTTCATATGACTGTTTGAACTAATTATGTGCTTAAGTCTTAAAAGAAAAATACAGTATAAGATTGCCCCCAGCAGCTCACATAGATATGTTGCCCCAGCAGCTCACCCATGGAAATATATGTTGCCCCGGCAGCTCACCCATGGAAATATATGTTGCCCCGGCAGCTCACCCATGGAAATATATGTTGCCCTGGCAGCTCACCCATGGATATATAGGTTGCCCCGGCAGCTCACACATGGAAATATATGTTGCCCCGGCAGCTCACCCATGGAAATATATGTTGCCCCGGCAGCTCACCCATGGAAATATATGTTGCCCTGGCAGCTCACCCATGTATATATATGTTGCCCCGGCAGCTCACACATGGATATATATGTTGCCCCGGCAGCTCACACATGGATATATATGTTGCCCCGGCAGCTCACACATGGATATATATGTTGCCCCGGCAGCTCACACATGGATGTATATTGCCCCTGGCAGCTCACCCATGGATGGATATTGCCCCAGCTCACCCATGGATGGATATTGTCCCAGCTCACCCATGGATGGTGTGCCGGAACGGCCGCCACTATACCGTAGCGCGGTACAAAATTTTAAAAATGTTTTTTTAGTATGGTGTATTAAAGAATTCGTTAGGTTGTACTTTTATAAGTTCCCCCTGTAATTCTCCCCATGGTTGACCTGTTCCCCGCCTGTCCACAGCCCCGGGAAGACGCCCGGTCTGTGAATGCCTCGAGCCGCCGCTGACTGTCTCTGCCAAGCCGCCCAAACTTACCCCGCAGCGTGGAAACCACGCAGAAGAGCGCTTCTTGGCCAGTGGGCTCCTAAAAATAGGTGCTTACGGGGGTGCGAATTATAGAACGAAACACCCCGAGAAACCCGAACGCCGACCAGGGATCCCTTGCTGGGAGCGCGGCCGGCAACCAGTGACTCTTGCCCGGGTACAGCCGCCGAACTTTCCCCCTTCGCAGCTCGGGCTCCGTGGATCCGATCCGGGCGCTTTTTGGACTGAACCAGCCCCCGGACCCGAGCTACCAGGCTGTACCCCCAGCATGCCGCCGCTCCCAGGGGATCACCCCGAAATCCCTGGTAAAACCCCAAACTCAGGCAGAAAGCCACAAGGAGCGCTCACACCACAGGGGGGCCGGGCCCTGGCCAGACAGGGAGAGGCTCTGGGAGGGGGGGGAACAGATGAGCTGGCGCCGGGACCCGAGATAAGGGCTGCGCACCGTAGGGGTTCCCCCAGGTTAACCCAGGCAGATTGGGCTATGGCTTGAGGTACAAACGCAGATCACTGCAGGAGGACTGAGGGCGGGCCAGGGGAGAACAATGGTTTCATTTCTCATAAATAACCCTGTATTCTCCATGTTAAAATAAACTCATTCCTGTTTGAACCTTTACTCTTGCCTCGGCTAGTAATAGGGGATAACAGGGCTTGGGGAACCGCGACGCTGCAAGGACCGTGGAAAGAAATGTTGGATCACCGCCAAATCCCTACCGCCCGCTACCCCTGACTCTACACCCCCAGACCAGTTCGGCGCTGACGGCGGATCTACCCTGGGCGGCTTGGCAGAGACAGTCAGCGGCGGCTCGAGGCATTCACAGACCGGGCGTCTTCCTGGGACAGGCGGGGAACAGGTCAACCATGGGGAGAATTACAGGGGGAGCTTATAAAAATACAACCTAACGAATTCTTTAATACACCATACTAAAACAACATTTTTAAAATTTAGTACCGCGCTACGGTATAGTGGCGACCGTTCCGTCACACATCTCCCCCAAGTTTCCAGATAGCAGACCCGGTGAGACCCTCTTCAGGACCGCTTGGGGATGTCCATGGCCTCCACCCTAAGTTTCAAGCTCAGTCTGGCGAGATAGTCCGTCCGCATTGCCATTTTGCTTCCCAGGCCGGTACTGGATGGTAAAAGTGAAGGGCTGGAGGGCCAGGCTCCACCGCAAGAGCCTGCCGTTGTCCCCGGCCACCCGGTTCAGCCATACCAGGGGGTTGTGGTCCGTGAGGACCGTGAAGGAGCGCCCATACAGATACGGTTGCAATTTCTTCAGGGCCCATACCAGGGCCAGGCACTCCTTCTCGATGGCCGCATAAGCCACCTCCCTGGGTAAAAGTTTCCGGCTGATGTAGGCAACCGGGTGGTCGTGCCCGTCTTCACCGACCTGGCTCAGCACTGCTCCCAATCCGAACATAGATGCGTCTGTGTGGACAACAAAACGTTTAGTGGAATCAGGAGCAGTCAACACGGGGGCTCCCACCAGGGCTCGCTTGAGCTGCTGGAAGGCTTCTTCACACTCCGGGGACCACAGTACCTGTCGGGGAAGGTTCTTGCGGGTCAGGTCAGTCAGGGGTTTGGCAATGGCGCTGTAGTTGGGGACGAAACGGCGGTAGTATCCTGCCATACCTAGAAAAGCCAACACCTGGGTCTTGGTGCGGGGAGTGGGCCACTGGGCAACAGCCTCAACCTTGGCAGGTTCTGGGCGCTGCCTTCCGCAGCCCACCCGGTGGCCCAGGTACTGGACCTCGGACATGCCGACGTGGCACTTGTCTGGTTTGATGGTCAGACCGGCGGTGCCAAGGCGGTCCAGTACGGCCCGTAAGTGTTGTAAGTGTTCCTCCCAGGTGTTTCTGAAGATGGCTATGTCATCTAGGTAGGCACTGGTAAAGTCTTGCATCCCCTCTAGCAGCCGATCCACCATGCGTTGGAAAGTGGCCGGGGCATTCTTCATCCCGAATGGCTTATACCAATTTCGGGTTATGCCAAACGGAGTGATGAATGCCGATTTCGGCACACCTTCCTCGGCAAGGGGAATCTGCCAGTACCCCTTACATAGGTCAATGGTGGTGAGAAAGTTTCCCTGGGCAATCCGGTCTAGGAGTTCGTTGACTCTGGGCATGGGGTAGGCGTCAGTGACAGTGTGGTCATTTAACTTCCTATAGTCCACACAGAACCTGGTAGTGCCATCCTTCTTGGGTACTAGAACCACCGGGGAGGCCCAGGGGCTCTGAGGGTTCTATTACCCCTAGGTCCAACATCTCACGGATCTCTTTCTGCATCCCGTCTCTCACTGCATCGGGGATTCGGTACGCCGTCTGCCGCAAAGGGACTTGACTCTGGGTATCGACCCGATGCAGGGCTACGGAGGTGTTGCCGGGACGGGATGAGAACAGGTCTCGGTGCTCCTGTAGCACCTGCTGAGCCTGTTCCTTGTGGCGGGGGGTGAACCCCTCGCCCAGCCGGACATCGGCTATCCCCTGGGCGCTTGGATCCCCAGGCAGTACCGGCAGGGGGAGATCCTCCAGATCCCCCGCGTCCGGCGCGCAGATGGCGGCTACTGCCTCTTCCCTTTCGAAAAACGGTTTTAGCATGTTCACATGAAAGGTTCTGTGTATCCTTTCATCTGAGCATCTAGCTGCGGTGAAGGTGGTATCGCAAGACTTTTCTATGATTTTGTAGGGTCCTTCCCAGGCTGCCTGCAACTTATTTTGTTTGACCGGTCAGAGTGCTAACACTTTCTGCCCTATCTGGAAGGTGCGGTCCCTAGCCGACCGGTCATACCACCTCTTCTGCTTGGTTTGGGCCGCTTGGAGATTGTCCCGTACCAGGGCGGTCAATTCCTGCAGCCGGTCCCTAAACTCAAGCACATAATCTATGGCCGAGGTCCCCTCCTCGGCCAGAGCACCTTCCCAGTGCTCCCGGAGCAAGTCCAAGGGGCCGCGGACTCTCCGGCAGTACAGTAGCTCAAAGGGAGAGAAGCCTGTGGCTTCCTGGGGTACCTCCCGGTACGCGAACAGAAGGTGGGGCAGATGGCGTTTCCAGTCCTTATGGGACATGGTAAAGGTGCGGAGAAGCTGCTTGAGGGTCCCGTTGAACCGCTCGCAGAGCCCGTTGGTCTGCGGGTGGTAAGAGGAGCTGTACAGGGGTTTAATCCCACACAGCCTCCAGAGCTGCTGGGTCACCTCAGCCGTAAATTGTGTGCCCTGGTCAGACAGGATTTCCTGGGGAAATCTAACCCTGGAGAAGATCTGCAGCAGAGCTCCGGCAATGGTCTCTGCGTGGATATCCCGGAGGGCCACGGCTTCGGGGTACCTGGTGGCATAGTCTACTACGGTCAAGATATACTTCTTGCCCGTAGGGCTAGGCACTGCCAAGGGTCCTACCAGATCCACTGCCACCCGACTAAAAGGTTCTCCCACTATGGGCAATGGTCTCAGGGGAGCTTTCTTGGCGTCCCCCTGCTTCCCTACTCGTTGGCATACCCCACACGTCCGACAGTAGTCCCTAACTTCCCCTGATAATCCGGGCCAAAAAAAGCTCTGGGTCAGACGGTGCAATGTCTGCCGGTGCCCGAGATGGCTCGCAAGGGGAATATCATGCGCGATCCTTAACAGATCGCACCGATATTTCGCCGGCACTACCAGCTGCCTGTGGGGTACTCGGTCTATTCCCTGGCTCGTTCCCCCCGATGTCCTGTACAGCTTCCCTTGGTCCCAGGCAAATCTCACCTCCCCTAACCCTCCCGGGTCCCTCCCTGCTTGTTGTCGGTATGGGGCAAGGGTAATATCGTCCCGGGGGGCTTGGGCAAAGTCCGTCGGGGAATCCCAGGTCAGGGCAGGGGCATTGTCAGGGCCAGGTGGGGGTGTTGGTCTGGTCTGGCTTACCGTGGTCCCCTCGGAGTCGATGGGTGGAGCCTTCCGTGCTTGATTGCGGGTGGTAACGGGGCATACCCCGCCAGGATGAGGGTCCTCAAAGGTGGAGGTCAGCAGTCCCAGGTCGTTGCCAAGTAGGACCTCGGATGGTAGATTCTTCATGACCCCGTCCTCCACGTCCCGGGCATTTGTGCCCCAATCTAGATGGACGCGGGCCGTAGGGATTCCATACACATGGACGCCAGCGACTCTGACGGCCACCGAATACCCGGTTGAAGCAGCTGAGGGGATAAGATGGGGGTGTGCCAGGGTAAGGGTCGCACCGGTGTCTCGCAGACCACTGGCAAGCTGTCCATTCACCCGAACTTGTTGGCGATGGTGTTGACGGTTGTCCTGCGCGGCTGCTTGCACGGGGTTGGCCTCATGCAGGATGCCCCAGTCTTCCTCGAGGGTGGCTGTGGGTTCCGGTTCCTGATGGCAGCACTATGCCGTAGCTCGGCTCGGTGGGTGCGCTGCCCGGGGCAGTGCCGGACGCTGGTTGTTCAGGGGACAACGGTCTCTCATGTGTCCGATCTGGTTACACTCATAGCACCGGGGTCCTACCCGAGGAGCCGGGGTGGAGGGTGCCGGTGGCCTGGGTGCTCGTTTGAGGGGAGCAGGGCGTAACTGTGGTGCTGGATGGAAGCGGGGAGATGGGGCTCGTATGGCCGGAGGGGCTTCTCGCCTGGCGTCCTGGTACTCGTCGGCAAGGCGGGTGGCTTCAGACAGGGTGAGGGGGCGCCGGTCTCGCACCCAGTCTCGGACCTCAGGAGGAGAGTAGTTGTAGAACTGCTCCAGTAATAGCAGCTGGACGATCTGGTCCGGTTGGGTAGCTTGGCACCCCTGTATCCAGCTGCGGAGCGCCTGGTGCATCCTGTGTCCCCACTCCGCATACGAGTCCTGAGTGCCCCTTCTTAAGGCTCGAAATCGAACTCGATACGCCTCCAGGGTGAGTGCATAGTGGGCCAGCAGATGTTCCTTGACACTCTCGTACACCATACAGTCTTCGTCCGCCACCACCCGATAGGCTTCCGCTGCCCTGCCGGTCAGTTTGCTCGCCAGGATGGGTACCCAGTCTCGGACCGCCACCCCCTGCAGGGCACATTGCCTCTCGAAATCCTGCAGGAACCCGTCGATGTCTTCGCTCCCCTCTGGGAAGAGTTTGAATGCTGCAAACGGTATTTTCTGTTGGGGGGGGTCCGGTACTGCTTTGGGGGACAGCGACCCCCCCGGACCTTTGCTGCATCTCTCCCTGGCGGAGCTTGTCTGTGTCGGCCAGGACCCTCCCAATGATGTCGGCGGAGGGGTCCGTTCCGTATAGGGCCAGCCGCCACTGCACCTCTCGCCTCCATTCCGAGGTCTCGGAGCCCTCAGAGGGAGCCACGCTGTTGCAGTCGTCCATCAGTTCTCCGATTATGACCGCTTTCGCCTTGCCTCTGGGCGCCTTGCCTCTGGCTTTTAACAGTTCTTTCAGGACCGTGCGCTTCAGCCCTTCGTAGCTGTGACGGAACAGCCGCCACTATACCGTAGCGCGGTACAAAATTTTAAAAATGTTGTTTTAGTATGGTGTATTAAAGAATTCGTTAGGTTGTACTTTTATAAGTTCCCCCTGTAATTCTCCCCATGGTTGACCTGTTCCCCGCCTGTCCACAGCCCCGGGAAGACGCCCGGTCTGTGAATGCCTCGAGCCGCCGCTGACTGTCTCTGCCAAGCCGCCCAAACTTGCCCGCCTTGCCCCGCAGCGTGGAAACCACGCAGAAGAGCGCTTCTTGGCCAGTGGGCTCCTAAAAATAGGTGCTTATGGGGGTGCGAATTATAGAACGAAACACCGAGAAACCCAAACACCGACCAGAGATCCCTCGCTGGGAGCGCGGCCGGCAACCAGTGACTCTTGCTCGGGTACAGCCGCCGAACGTTTCCCCTTCACAGCTCTCGCTCCGTGGATCCGATCTGGGTGCTTTTTGGACTGAACCAGCCCCCGGACCCGAGCTACCAGGCTGTACCTCCAGCATGCCGCCGCTACCAGGGGATCACCCCGAAATCCCTGGTAAAACCCCAAACTCGGGCAGAAAGCCACAAGGAGCGCTCACACCACAGGGGGGGCCGGGCGCTGGCCAGACAGGGAGAGGCTCTGTGAGGGGGGAACAGACGAGCTGGCGCTGAGACCCGGGATAAGGGCTGCGCACCGTAGGGGTTCCCCCGGTTAACCCAGGCAGATTGTTTGTACCTCAAGCCATAGCCCACAGATCACCGCAGGAGGACTGAGGGCGGGCCAGGGGAGAACAATGGTTTCATTTCTCATAAATAACCCTGTATTCTCCATTTTAAAATAACTCATTCCTGTTTGAACCTTTACTCTTGCCTCGGCTAGTAATTTGGGATAACAGGGCTTGGGGAACCGCGACGCTGCAAGGACCGTGGAAAGAAACGCTGGATCACCGCTGAATCCCTACCGCCCGCTACCCCTGACTCTACACCCCCAGACCAGTTCGGCGCTGACGGCAGATCTACCCGGGCAGGGTAGCAGGGATCCGCTTCAGATGGATATTGCCCCAGCTCACCCATGGATGGATATTGCCCCAGCTCACCCATGGATGGATATTGCCCCAGCTCACCCATGGATGGATATTGCCCCAGCTCACACATGGATGATATTGGCCCCCAGCTCACTTTGTCCTCCCAGTGCCTCTGAGTGTGCTGCTTCTTCTTCCCCAGCGCGTGCTGGCAAATGATGTTCCCTGGCCGCTCGTTGAAGTCCAGCCACGATTGAGTTCGAGTTCGAATTCGAACATTTGGAGAGAGATCGCGGTGTTAACTTTGGAGTTAATGTCGCAAGATCGTGGCTGGTGGACTTCAACGAGTGGCCGGGGAACATTTGCCAGTGCGTGCTGGGAGGAAGCGACAGTGAGGCAAGCTTATGGCTCACGTGCCGACAGTCGGCCCCACGTGCCAGGTGTGGCACGCGTGCCACAGGTTCACCATCACTGCCCTAGGATAATACATGGCAGCATTGTTTCTGCGTCTGTTTAGCTTTTTCACATCGATGTTATTTTTGCGTTGCCCGTCGGTGAACAAGTGCGCAGGTGCTTTGTGTGGTGTATTTAATTGACTCCTTTATAAAGCTACGACGGACGGCAAACATTGCTCAAAACAGTGAAAAATAATAAAAAAATGAAGGCTAATGTCAGACGGGCACATTTTGTACGGACTGTGCAGTACAGACGCACGTTCTGACAGAAGACGCAGTAGTGGCCACACGGTCTGTTTTTGTGACTGAAGTTATTTTTGACTGATGTAGATGGGAAATTAAGTTACAATGAAAAAACCATTTTGTCCATTGTCATGGAGCTGATGTAACGCTCCATGCTTCAAACCCCAAGAGACTTTATGTTCATTTATATCGTGTGGTTTTAAATATATTTTACATCGTTTGGTTTTAGTTTAATTTAGTTTAGTGTAAAATGGCATAGCTTTGGTTTTAAAAATACTTATATTCCTGCAGGTAAATGTGTTTTTGTGTATACAGTAAACAAGCTTTACTGCTGTGTAATTTATGCACCAGGGCTTTTCCCATTATCTAGCTGCATGTTTAATTCAAGGGATCTCTGATAGTGTGTGTTTAATCTGATATGTTAGAACAATGGATATACAAATGTTGTGTGAGCTGAAGGCTAGAAAATGTAAAGAACTGACATAATGTAATTAGTATGGGTATGCAAATTATGACTGTTGGACTTCAGCATAAATGGTGGCGTTTTGTTCATTAAAAAGTGAGAGAACTCTCAGAGCTCAGAGAGAGAGGATCCTGTTTTAAAGCATACAGCCGCGCCTGGTGTCTTTATTACAAACTACGCTACACTCCACACTCACCCTCAGAAGGCAGAGAGCGGCCTTCTGGAGATTGCTAACGGCTCCAGGGCAGAGGAACAGAAGCAGGCAGGTCAAGCCGCTCGAGGCGCTGAGGACAGCGCTCCCAGTAGCCGGGCTGACCGCAACAAAGGGGTGTCTGGAGAGCCAGGACAGACGGAAGGGAACAGTTCCTTCACATGCATCAAAAATGCTGGACGCATAAATGCAGTCCGTCTGACCTCATTCCACCACTCACTCACAAAGCTATACGGACGTGGCGCACTCCGCACGTCTGTTCTAGCGGTAATACGTTCTTGCCTAACCTGCGTCCATTTGCCGCGTCCGTCATGCGTCCGCACCTCAGTGCAGACATACTTTGTGTGTGGGGCTCCATTGGTCAGAAAGCTATGCTGCCACAGACGTACAAATGTGCGGCAACACGGACGTGAACACAGTGCTCGTCTGACATGGGCCGAAAACAAAGTAAAATCAAGGAGGAATCACAGAGTTTCACACGTATGGATATATGTGTGACGGATCGGCCGCCACAGGATTTATTTAGTTTAATTTCATTCTTATTTTGTTATATTTCGTTTACCCTTTATTTATAGGAACTAATTCCCTTGTTAGATTTAATGTAAAACTGTTGCTAGACTTCTAATTAATCATGTTTTTCCCCTGCACCGATCCTGCTAGTAACCATGGAGTACATGCTTGTTACAATGTATCAGTCACTGAAACAGCCCGGCTGCATTTTGTCTGTATATCTCCTGTGCTGATTAATAACTCGTTCCCCTTTGTGTCCAGCTTGTACCAGTGCCAATTGTACAAGGTGTACCCCGGCTTGTCTCATATTGTGTAATACAGGAGGTTACCCAGGAGATCACGAATATCGCTGGCAAGCTGCCAAAACCCTACTCCTGTTCAACCGCCTGCACCGGAGCCCCCTTTGCCCCCACCATGGTGCTTTTTGAACATTAGGTCTCCAGGGAGGGTTGCCTGGTGTGGGGTGAGTTTGAAGAGGAAGCGCCATCGGGAACCCCTCCATCCAACGGTCCCAAAACAGAGCGGCTACAGCTATGGAGTTCTAAGGCGAATACACCTCACCCGCTGCTAGGCTGTTTGTTATCACTGCCACTCGGTCCCCCTTTCCTGGATCAGGGCGCTCTTTTGGCAAGAGTAACCAGGGGACCAGAGCTAGCCTGCAGAACCCAGAAAGTGTTGCTGCTCCAGCGGAATTAACCCCTACAGACCCGCAACGCTAAGCAGAGCCCATGTTGGACATACAAAGGGGCCCGGGCTGGAGGCGGTGGCAGAGCTGGCGCCGGGATGTCTGGAGGGGCTGGGTTAAGAACAATGACCAGCTGGGTTATCAAGATCTTGTCAATGTATATAAGCACTGTCTGTTCCCATTCTAAATACACTCTGATTTACCTTCAACCTACACTTTTGTCTCCACTAAGTGATTGGGGAGGGATACAGGGCTATTCTCACAGAGCCTCGGTATTCTCGGATCCAGGCAGAGACAAGCAGCGGATTGATGCCCTCTAAATAGCGGCATTACAGGCTCCATCCAGTAGATTGGCTGATTCTGAGCAGCCGCCTTCACTGCATCCAGGGCAGACACCTCGGTTGGCATGTCACCTCCCAGTGCTCCAAGGCAAGGACGGAGTTAATGGCGAATCTACTCCTGCTGAGCAGCGGATTTCATCACAATATGCATGCCAATTATTTGCAGTCTAACTCTAAAGTTGCAAGGTATTCCAAAATACACCCATAAGCAGTTTGCACAGCTCCAACTTCGGCTGAAGCAACCAACTGTGGTCCGATTAATGCATAATATAATGATGGTGCACAGATGGATTAACAGATATACCTATGTATAAATTTATAAAATTCACATATAGGGATGAGCCGAACACCCCGAGTTCGGTTCGAGCCCGAACCCGAACCCCCATGCAAGTCAATGAGGCTGAAAATTCGGTTTTTTAGAGTGCCCTCCAAGAGGGCATATATGCTACATATTTGCCATAAAAGGTGTATGGGGGGGTCCGGGTAGTGCCCTGGGGGACAGGAAACAAAGTTTTAAAAAAAAACGTTTTTAAAGGGACAGTGAGTTTTCCCTGAAATAAGGGTTAAAAATAAAAACTAAAAATTCCTTCAAATATCGTGCCTAGGAGGTCCCCATAACCTGCCCGTGAAGTGGCGGATTTCTAGGATGTATAGAAACACTTAAAAACAAATAAATGACGTTTCATATGACGGTAAATGCTTTTCCTTTAATCTATCCTTTATACAACTGCTTGGGGCGGCAGCCTGTAGGAAAAGACATTTTAGGACGCGCAGAAAAAGTTTAGTGTTTTTTTGGGCTAAATTATTGTGAAACTTATGCAGGCTTTGGATGAAAGTAACAATAGGTGCTTTAAAACTGGGCTTTTAGCGTCGGCAACAGTGTCGTCACACCGTAACCCCTCTGAGGATATGAATCTGATACAGGCGTCAATGGCAGTGCACCCAGATATTGTGCCTTTAGTGCAAGGCATGCAAGTACTATCATACAGTAACCCCTCTGTGGTATTGTGGAAGAGTGCAGGGGTGGACCATGCGGTCCTATATTAAAAAGATATGAATCTGGTAATGGGCGTCCGTGCACCCAGATATTGTGCCTTTACTGCCAGGCCAGCAAGTATCATCATACAGTAACCACTCTGTAGTATCCAATCTCATCACCCAGTAAGCCAGTGGATCATCTGCTGGAAAGGTATCCAGGTCTGCCCTTGCCCCTAGGTAGTCCTGCACCATATGGTGAAGATGCTGGAAATGGGTGCCTACATTTGACGTCTCTGGGCGTCGAGGACTAAAAAAAAATTTAAAAATGCATCAGTCAAGCAGCCCTAGCCTTCACCGCTATTCCTCTGATCACCTGCAGCCTCAGAAGCACGTGTGTCATCACTTGGTAATCTAACAGTGCCTGGAAAGGTGCTACACAAGTGTCGCTTTAGAGCGTCCTCAAGTTTTGTCATCCTGTGCTCCCTCTGTGCGGGCAGGATGAGCTCTGCAACTTTACCCTTGTATCGTGGATCAAGAAGGGTTGCCAACCAGTAATGATCCCTCTCCTTGATAGCACGAATCCTGGGGTCCTTTAGCAGGCTTTGCATCATTAGGGAGCCCATGCAGCGTAGGTTGGAGGTGGCATTAGCTGCCGAGTCTTCCTGGTCAATGAGGATGACCGTATCGTGCACTTCCTTCTCCCAGCCACGCACAAGCCCTTCTGTTTCTGGGCACACAAAACCCTGCCTTGAGGAATCCCCACCTTCAATGCCCCCACTACTTAAATATTCCTCCTCCTCATCCTCCTCCTGTCTAATCTGAGTAGGACCCGCTGGAATGCTGTCTGCAGAAAGACTGGGGCCTTGAGAGCTAAGGAAGGCCTCCTCTTCCTCCCGCTGCTCTGCCTCTAGAGCCACATCTATAATTCCCCGCAGAGTGTGCTCCAGCAGGAACACTAAAGGAATTGTGTCACTGATGCATGCACTGTCCCTGCTCACCATCCTCATTGCCTCCTCAAATGGTGACAGTGCATGCATCCTTGATCATCAGCCACTGCGGGGGGGGAAAAAACAAGTTGACCTGAACCTGTCCTTGTACCATACTCACACAGGTACTCGTTGATGGCCCTCTGCTGCTTGTGCAGACGCTGCAGCATTGATAATGTCGAGTTGCACCTGGTGGGCATGTCACAGATCAGACGGTTTGTGGGAAGGTGGAATTCTCTTTGAATTTCTGCCAGGCAGGCGAACGCTTGCTGGGAATGACCGTCTGAAGTGGCTGCAGAATTTTCTGGCCTGGATGAGAAGCTCTGACAGCCCTGGGTACTTGGTTAGGAAACGCTGTACCACCAGATTTAGGACGTGTGCTAGGCATGGTACATGCGTCAATTTACCCTTGCGTAGGGCGGAGAGAAGGTTGCTGCCATTATCGCAGACAATCATTCCCAGCTCAAGCTGGCGTGGTGTAAACCATCTCTGCACCTGCCCCTGCAGAGCTGACACAATTTCTGACCCGGTGTGGCTCCTGTCCCCTAAACAAACCAGGTCAAGCACAGTATGGCATCTTTTTGCTTGAGCCATTGCATAGACCCTGTCAGGCGTGGGTTTAACTGCCACTTAGGAGGAGAAGGAGAAGGAGAAGGAGGAGACAGACCTCATACAAGCAGCTTTCTGGAGGCGTGGTGGATGAACAAGCTCCAGCACAGAGCCCCGTCTTGGATCCCTCCCAGCTGCAATCAGAGTTACCCAGTGTGCCGTGAAGGAAATGTAACGACCCTGTCCATGCTTGCTGGACCACGTGTCTAAAGTGACATGCACCTTGCTGCTGACTGCCTTTCCCAATGACTGGATAACATTGTCTTCCATGTGCTGGTATAGTGCTGGAATGGCCTTGCGTGAAAAGTAATGGCGTTTTGGAACCTGCCACTGTGGTACAGCGCATTCAGCAAATTCACGGAAGGGAGCAGAGTCCACCAGCTGGAAAGGCAGCAGCTGCAATTCAAGTAATTTTGCTAAGCTGGCATTTAGACGCTGTGCTTGGGGATGGTTGGGACTATATTTTTTCTTTCGCTGCAGCAGCTGCGGCAACGTAATCCGACTGCGTAAATCTTCAACTACTGGGATGATGTCACATTGTGAGGAAGGACCTGCTGGTACATCCATTACTGTAGCATCATCTCTGTCGGTGGAGGTTGTAGGCACTTGCATAGCAGGACATACAGTGTGGGTAGAGACAGATGAGGAGGAGGAGGACCTACGCAAAGTTTTGCCCCAACGGGATGTGTGGCACTTGTTCATATGTCGCATCAAGCACGTGGTACCCAAGTGTCCGGTGTTTATCCCACGCTTCAGCCTCCTCTGACATAGATTACAAATAGCAACGCTGGGGTCTAATGCACAGTTCTTAAAGAACTCCCAGACAGCAGATTTCCTGCATGTGTTCTTTGAGACAACAGCGCTCTGCACCGGAGCAGCTCTGACATGTGATGCCTTGGACTGGCTAGTGCAACGGTTGGTCACAGAGGATGCAGTGCCTCGTGTTTGCTGTGCCTCCTCCTCCTCCTCACTTTGATCTGGCACCCAGGTGGAGTCAGTGACCTCATCAATGTCATCTTCATCCCCTATCGTCACTGGAGCCAACTTGGCAGTATGCTGCAGCTGCTGGGGCAACATGAGTGCCAGTTATTTGTGTGTCATCACTGGCACCCCTTCCTCTAGGTTGATTATACTCCCTCCTCAACCTCAGAGATTGAATCAGAGCACTGTACTTGCTGCGCATCCTCAAACAATTAAGCTGACTCCTCCGTGTGTGATAGCGAGGCTACGGCAGGAGTAGCTGTGGACATGGAGGCTGCATTAGATGCTTTGGCAGCTGAGGTGGACTGTAAAGCACTAGAAGCCTGGCTGGCAGAGGACTCGGAGGATGAGGATGGCCTGATTAGCCAATCCACCAAGTCCTCTGTATGTTGCTGCTGCTTAAGACGGCCAGCACCAGTTAGAAAGGACAAGCGTGCCCCTGCAGAGGATGCACCACGTCCACCACAACCAGAGACACAGCCTTCCGACACAGGGGCTGCTTGCCCTCTTATCTGTGTCTGGGAGCGTCTGCCAGTCCTTTTTGTTCTTTCAGACATGGTGAGTGATATATAGATTAATATATACAGAACTCTGATTCAACTCTGGTATAAAGATTTAAATAACTCTGGTATAACTCAGTGAGACACACTGATAGCTGGCTGCCAGTGACAAGAGACAGATCACCTTAATTCCCAAGTGTTTTAAAGAAATTAGTGAGCCCCAAAAAGATTTGCTGGCACAGTGACAAGACCCAGAAAATCACCTCAATTCACAAATGTTTTAAATAAAGTTGTAAACCCCAAAAAAACTTGCTGGCACAGTGACAAGACACACATCACCTAAATTCCCTGATATTTGGTCTAAATGAGACCCCCCCCCCGTAGCGTGGCAGACCGGCAGTAACACACACAACTATCTTCTTTGAAATCTCCTCTGAAATGCGTGCAGAATCGGCGCGTTGAAACCTTAGTGTGCTGTGGGACTTAGCTCTGTGAGCCCATGATTGGGCAAAATTTGCCCAATCAGGACTCTGAGCGATGATTGGCATAGTGTTCAACCAGTCTTGCACCAGACCTGTGGTCAGGTGCAAGGCTGTAGCCAATTACGAGCTTCAGGCAGTGGGAAAATACATTGTGGTCCATTGTGGTCGAACATGCGTCAAACACCCGGAAATGTTCGGGGTTCGCGATCTGCTCGAACAGGCTAAGTTTGGGTCGAACCCCGAACCCGAACAGCTCATCCCTATTTAAGAGCTTTTCTGGGAAGCTACCACCCTACCTGAATAGGCTGCTTCCCTCAGCAGTTCCCTCATCCTATAACCTCCGATCCAGGACCAGCACCTTACTTACAATACCACAATACAAAAAGCAAGTGGCTCGATCCTCATTTTCCTACAGAGCACCACAATTATGGAATAACCTCCCAGACGTCAAATCTTCCCCCAGTCTTAAATCTCTAAAGCGTTCCCTATTAACATACCTCAATAAGGAATGCACCTGTAAACATGTAACATAGTGACTATATTTCCTACATATTTATTTTCTGTTAATCTGTATATTTGTTTTGTGTTAATTTCTTGCATTTTACTACTTTGTATTTCTGTAACCATGTTCTTGAACCCAGGACATACTTGAAAACGAGAGAAATCTCAAGGTATCCTTCCTGGTAAAATCCTTTATAAATAAAAATAAATACTTTTATAGTATAGATACATTTTATACAGTATAAATATGGTTCCAAAACCCCAGAGTAATGTGATGCAATGATACATAAATTCAATACTTTGACGCAGTTCGGTGGTGTTCACCAATGTCCGATAACTGCTTCAGCGGCTCCAATTTTAGCAAGTTACAGTGACCATTCGCTAAATAAGGAATTTGCGATATTTTCAGTGAAATCCATTTCCGAAAATGTGACGAAAAGCAAAGGATTTAAAGATAATTAGACCCTTTAGATTCTAACTTCCATAAACCGAGGGAAATACAATAAAAATAATAAACAGTGTGGCATGTAGCTAACCCCAGTGTAGCATTAACCCCTAAAATGTCATCAAGGAAAAAATTTAAATGTATACTTGAGGGATGAAGCCTGCCCATTAACCCTTAATGCAAAACTAAACCAAGGCAAAAACAAAAGTAATACACAATGTAATATATAGTCTGAACGTTCACCCTTTCACTGTTGAACCATTTCAACCATGTGCAAACGTTTTACGTGCACCTTTTTATTTAATTTATGACTTTACTTTACACTGAATATAGTCATGTTGGATATCATTGGAAAGGCCAGAATCTGCCCTTTTCAGTGACACCTAGATATACGATGCACATGGGCGGAGATACAGAGGTCAGAATATGTGGAGAAAGCTGGATGCTGATTTCTGGTGGGGGGGGGAAAGGAATAACCTAAGAGGCGCAATTGCCCCCTTGTAGAGACGCCTATGTATATATATAGTGGTGCAGTGTGTCCAAACATAAATCGGTTTATACGAGTATTGATAATAAAAGGGACGTGTATAGATATACAAGTGGTGATCCAATTAGTGTGATGCTGCCTAAAAATGGATAATAGATGCACAAATAAAACAATCAAAATTTGTCCCAAACAACATACAAACAAGAAGGAAATCCATATAGTGCATCCAAGCCTGGGGACAAAAAAAATACTCCTGGGCATTTTGGACACAGCAGCCCATCGCTGATGATCCGCCGACCACCGCATGCCACTAAATAAAGCTAATCAGCCACCGAGCGGGGGTAAAAATGGAATAAATATTTAAAAACCTATTCTTTAAAAGGCGTTAAAAACAAAAATGCATGAAAATAAAAGGTCCTATTAATATATAAAATTGTCTGTTACGGAATAAAACCAAAAAAAATAAGGGAAAACGTTCGCCTAAAAAAATCCTGAAAAATACCAAAAAAAAGGCTTTCTGCTAGAACTGAAAAGACTAAACCGTTGAATAAAACCATTAAATTTCTGTTTTACATTGAATCCTATGGCATTTGCCTGTTTAAACCTGTTGAACTGAAGCACTGAAAAATCGGTGCAGTTCAACGTGTCTGATTAGATTATCCATTACTTCTCTATGGGACAATTTCACTGTTGCCACGAAATTGCACCATACAATGGAATTCACTATTCGGTGCTTTTTAACCCCTTAGTGACCGGGCGGATTTACACAAATCCGTCCTTTAGTGACCGCTGCTGTTTTTACGTTTCTGCGCTGTTAGTGTTTAGGTCAACTTTTCCTCTTACTCGTTTATTCAACCCACACATATTATACACCGTTTTTCCTGCCATTAAATGGACTTTCCATCATATCGAATAATTTACTATAAAACAAGAAAAATTGAAATATGATGAAAAGAAATTTGGAAAAACACTTTCGTAATTTAATCCCCAAAATCTACAACCACCAAAAAAGACCCCGGCTAAATAGGTTCAAAATTTTGTCACGAGACTAGAAATACAAGATTTTTACATGTTTTTGCTTTTTAACCCCTTCACTGCTGAGCCAGTTCACCTATGTGCGCTGCGCTCATTCTGACCATTTTGTGCTCATTATTTTTAGATGACAGCCTAGGTCCTATTTAACTAAACTTGAAAAAAAAAATTGAGATTATTTTTTTTTTTTATTTTATTTTTAACCCCTTTGCACCACGTCCGCATAGCTTTGTGTGTGAGTGATGGAACGCATTTTTGATGTCCAGCATTTTTGACAGATAAAATGAATATGAAAAACCATTTTATCTGTCAAAAGTGCTGGACATCAAAAATGCAGTCCATCTGACTATACGTTCCATCACTCACACAAAGCTATGCGGACGTGGTGCAAACCGCACGTCCGTTCTAGTGGTTTTACGTTCTTGCCTAACGTGCGTCGTGTGTGGGTCTCTATTGATCATAATTGTATGCTACCAGGGATGTTAAAATGTGCGGCAACACGGACGTGAACACTGCGCTCGTCTGACCTGAACCTAAATTTGGTGTCTTTGCGCTCGTCTGACCCTAGCCTAAAAAGACAATCTGTGAGGGCGTCTGCACAACGGACGTACTTTCTGACTGACAACACGGTAGTGGCCACACAGTCCGTTTGTGACGTTTTTTTGACTGATGTAGATGGGAAATAAAATTAATATTAAACACCATTTTGTCTGTCAAAAATGCTGGACATCAAAAATGCAGTCCGTCTGACTTCGTTCCATCACTCACACACAAAGCTATGCGGACGTGGCGCACTCCGCATGTCCGTTCTAGCGGTTTTACGTTCTTGCCTAACTTGCGTCTGTTTGCCGCGTCCATTGTGCGTCCGCACTTCTGTACGGACATACTTCGTGTGTGGGTCTCTATTGATCATAATTGTATGCTACCACGGACATTAGAATGTGAGGCAACACGGACGTAATCTATGCTTTTGTCTGAGCCGAGCCTTACCTGTTCGGTGGCTGGTCGGCATTTTCCGGCGGTCCTTTTCTCGGAAGTCATCGGCTGTATCCGGCGGGTCGTCGGCTGCGTTCGGGAATCACTGGGGGCAATTTTTTTATTTTTTTTTATTCAGGGTGTGGGCAAATTATTATGTAGCGCTCACCCCCAGAGGAGCCGCTGAATAAACGTCGGTATAGTCTCACCGCACTAGGAATCACTATACACCAGTATTGTTGTGGATTTTTCTAAATTATATACTTTATTGAGACCAGTAAAGTGTCATATAATACACATGTACGTTTATATGAATGCCAGGAATAAGTAACGCGGGAAAACACGTGGCAGAAAAAGCAACGGTTAACCCCCTCAGTTTGCGAGTGTAAGTCCCATCAAAAAGGCTCAAAAATGTGGTGTCTAGGGTACCCGGGTACTGTGTTCAACTGGCCAGTGAACGGAAAGAATAATCTTCGACTAGTCACCGTTGGGGCCTGTGAATTGAAGCAATTTGACAAGTGCGCGCTTTCATTTTGGAACCGTAGGCCTGGAGGCCTCCCACCCATCTGAACGAAATGTCCAAAACCGATGTCTCGATCAAAGGATCTCTCCCCGCTTTAGACTGGAACTCGGTGCCAATGAATCTGCTCCCGCTTGCCGGCCGAATCTCTGCAACAACGATCCGCCGCCTGTACTCCCAATCGATCGTGGCGGCCTCCTAACTCAAGGTCCTACCGGAACCTGGTTGTCATCCCAGCAGTTAAGCACAGTGTAGTAGGTGATAACACACTCTCCGTCTCCGATCTCCAGCACTAGATACGATAGCACTCGCACTCGGCCTGGCTGAGATCCCTGACAGTGTTTCTGCATGCATCCAACTCCGCTCGTCGCTCTGCTCGTTCCCCTCTCCCCAAGCACAAGGCTGCTGATCTCTTTCCTCGGCGCCGCTCGCCAACTTCCTGTCCTCTTCGCAAAGGGTTCTGGGAGATTAAGTCCTTTTTGTCCAGCATAGTCCACAAGGTCTCTAGCTCTGTCTCCCTCTAGTTTTAACAATAGTTCAATACACCAGAGCTAATCCAATGCAGCGCTACAATTATTTTTTTGTGAGTTTATCAATGTAAATAATAAAAGATGATTGTGACGGATCGGCCGCCACAATATTTATTTAGTTTAGTTTATATTATGTTATGTTATGTTAACCCTTCATTAATGTAAACAAATTCCCCTGTTACAATTTCTACAAAAAGGTTCCAAGTGTCTGATCTAATTATGTCTTTCCCTTAGGGGGTCGACTGATTATTGGACCTGCCAATATTTAGGGCCGATTTTGCTTTTTAAAAAAAAAAAATTATCGGTGTAAAAGTCCCCGATATTACTGATTCTTAGTTACGTGCCGCTCCCCAGCGCGCCTGGTCACTGCGAGGCGCATGTGGTGTTTGTGTTCTTGTTCCTGTGCAGGAGAAGCCACCCAATGAGGAGCTGCCCCCGCCCACCACATAGTCCTCCTCGTGTCATCTTATCTGGAAACCCTGCATGCGGATCTCTGAGAGCAGGGTAAGACTCGCGGTGCGGTAACCTTCATGAAAAAAAATACTATACATATCGCAGGTGTAACGAGATGCCCAGGTCCAATATGTTCCCTCGGCCGTCTCGAGTTGTTTGCCTTCGCCAGTTCCCGGATTCTCCCCGCAGCGCTAGAGCAATGTCAAATCTTAATTTCTCCCAATAAAGCAGACGACACTCTTCATTTTGGGTTAAGCAGGCTCACAGGCCATTTCACATGGCCTGCTTCTATTTGGTTCAGAATCAGATAACAGTTACCATTCCCGCCCCCAGACGTTTCGGCACAGCCAGCCATTCAGCCTGCTCTCCGTCTCCATCAGGTCCTCTCAGAGTGCAAGCTCTTGAGCAGGGGCTTCTGATACTGTTCTGTGTGTTTAACTTGCATGTATATTGGTTATCCTGTCTTTCCCATTTTACAGCGCTACGGTACTTGGTGGCGCCTTATAAATAACTAACTGCAGTCATACAGAGCACAGGTCCTTGTTTGGAGGGGATTCCAGGGGATTTCATGCAAGTGAAGTAATTATTTTAAAATATAGCTTTTATCAATAATATGTTAAAATCATACAGTGGTGAAATACATTAGACATGCATACTTCGGTTAAAATGTACTCATAATGATATACCGGCCACACCAAGTGCATTTATATCTCTTAGGTCTCTCTATATAATCTATTAACTTGCGAGGAAATTGGTTGCATAGGTCTTATAAATATAATGGCTGTCACATTCAGTCTCAAAGGCGGTACCCGGCATGCGCCAAGTAGGGCCCAGGTATGAGTAAAAGCCGCTATATGCAGAGATGCGGGACACAAATATCTAGGATACGTGAATAAACCACAGGAGACACTGGGGACCTCTTCACGGCTATATCCCGAAAGAAGCCCTATGCTGATAGAGTGGCCGCATCTACACTAAGGACCGATCTAACAGAAAAGGGGTTACCTAGTAGCCATGCAGAGTCCTGGGGAAAACACAGATACCTGAGTTATACTCAACAACTTGCAGGGAAGGACTTCAATATACAAAAGCCGTGGTCAGCAGGGACACACAACATATACATCAATATATCAACACACACAGTACAGCTAGGGCTGTCCAGAAGAGTCGTCAGTAAATAAGCCAGGAGTCAAAACCAAAACGTATTACCTTGAACCAAAGCGGGGATACAGCACCAGAGAAAATCCGTCAGCCAGGCCAGAGGGTCAATACCAGGAAATCAATCAGAACATGAAATTCAAACAATGGAGAAACACTGAAATAGAACTAGAACTAGGACAGAATAACAGGGAGCTCTCAGGAACAAAACAGTAGCTGAAGTGAACCAGATGCAAGAGCATGGTGATATGGGCCCATGGCTTAATATAGGGGAGTAATCAGCCCATATCATCAGCAGAAGCTCAACGAGCAATTGAAACAAGCAGACACATTAACCCCTGAGCTGCATCTCAGGAAAAGCAGTATAGGGAAACACATGGAAGCCAAGACATAAGGAATACAGAGGGCAGGGAGACAGGATTGGAACGTGGGAACGTGACAATGGCTCTCTAATTGTTTAGAGTATTGTATAAGCACCGTAGAGGTTGCTCATGATAAAAACCAATTTATACAACACAATCACTATACCTCGTTATTATATGGACAAACAATCCCACACTGCTAAGACACTTACTATCGTGTCAATTATAGTCTACTGCAGTTTCTCCTACTATGTATATTGTAACAGATCTCTGTGCCCGGACAGGGTCACATCTGCCAAATGCTGCTTCCTCGCTGGACACCCAGTTTCTCCTCGTGACTCTCACACCTTTCTCTGGTACCTTAGCCACAGCTCAAGGCCCGGTGTATGTAGAGAGCCTGACTAGCACCCCCCGGAATAAGCCGAAGCTGTAGACCTGGAGCCTTTCCTTGGAACAGCGGGCAGAAGATTCCTGGTTCCCCAAAACATGAGTCGTGACTTCAAGTTTGGTCAGAATAGAACTGACTGTTTATTCTTAGAGAGGACAGATAGAGTCAAGGACCATACATTTGCATACAATCAAACAGACAACATCACAGATCAGATAACTACACAGGGCCTTCAAACAATGGAGAATGGGGGTAGAAGAAAGCACGTAAACAAAAGGAATTTCTTACTGAGAGAATTTACACAATAGCAGGTACTAATACAGAGCTCTACACTATACAGGGAATAACACACAGACATCAGAAATCTTTAGTTAACTGGCATATCTATAAAACAGTGAAAACCAAAATATAATTAAAAGGTCCACCAGTTCCTCAATAGTCTCTTTCACAGGCCATAGTCTCTGGGCAGGAGACTAGCGCACATCCCCCTCCAAGTCGCACAGTGACGGCGTGTTCTGTCACATACCTCCCTCATTTGCAGGAGACTAACCAGGCACCAGATCCCAAACGGATCTGTGAGTGTGTTAGTCTGAACCCAAGTCCCAAAAAGTTTGTTTGTTTTCATTGACCGTGCGGTCCAGTCCACAACCACGGATGCATTCACCCCCTCCCCATATTCCCTCAGGGGCCATACAGGAGTCAACATTCCTGCAGCACTGCTTGGGGACATCTCTCCAGTGCCAGGGCCACACACATATACTAGAGGGTTACTCACCGAGCCAACCCCAACAGCTCCCTTAGATTGTGCCAGCAACTCGGGAGAAATGCCAGCTGCCCCATCTCCGGGTATTGCAATCAGCTGCTGGAGAGCATTGGGGGTGGTTGATTCCTCTGAAGAAAAGGGTCGGGGATCTGAGCCGGCTGCCCAGTATCCAGGGGGCACACAAAAGGAAACCACAGCCCCCTCCACAGCTGTATTGTAATTTTATCCCTGTGGTTTATTCCAGAGAACACTGGCACTCGACTCCATTGCTGGCTCCTCACCTGGGGCTGTGTAGAGCAATGCTGGCAGTGGGGGGCTGTTTTATTCCCAGAGATCCAGGCTATCCAAATGCAGGCAGGGCCCGGCTGCACCAGGCTCTGATGCCAGCACTACACCTGGGGGAACCGTTTTGCCCTCATGAATCACCAACTCCAGCAAGCTGTCCTCCCCGCTCACCAGCTCTGGCGACATCATAACTTGAGGATCTGGGGCAACTGTCTCACAACCTGACAATGCAGTGGGAAATATTCCAATCTCCTCGACAACTCCAGAGTCTATAGCTGGCCCAGACACATCAAGGCCTTCAAGCTTCCCCAGCTCTCCTTGGCTGGGAGCACACTGGGGCCCATCTGCCATGCATCCCAGTAAACTGCTAGTGGGGTCTTTAGTCTCACCCACTGTCGCAAGGCATTCCTCCCTCGACATTGCACAAATGTCCCTCTGGGTCACATCGGTGGAGACCGCAGTCCCATCCACAGCTGTAGAGCAAAAATCCTCTGCTGCCCATAGAGAGGAGGCATTCTGTACTATTGTCAGCTCCTCTGTCTGCTTCTCTGTGCAGAGCTTCTCATGGTGAGTCTGGCTTACCTGCTGACTGAGGTCTAGCAGTCTCTTGTACGATTTCTCCAGCTTCCACTCCTTGCTGGCTTTCGACTCCAAGTCGTCTTGTATCTACCACACGTCGGAGAGGTTTAGCAGATTTTCTCTGTACTCTGCAATCGCTTCCCATCTCCACTCCGTGTCATCTCCGAAATCTGGGTCTCTGAACATTCTCTCAAATAACAGTCTCGGGCTGCCGTAGCCAAAGCCTTCTGTTGGTCTGTTATTGTCCATGCTCTCAGTTCCCATCTGGACTACATACCATTGCAGGGCTTCGTAGCTCTCCTCCAGCCGTGTCTTTTCATAAACCAGACAAGCCAGATCAGTCAGCCAATTCTGGTTGCGTTGTTTATCCACCAGCGCCTCACGCAATTCTATCCTCTTCAGGTACCTTGCTTGGGATGAGGGGAGGATCTTGTACTGGCAGCGCTGCTCTCTGTCCAGCGCCTCGTGCCAGAGTAGCCAACGTGCTGTATCAGCCCAGTTCAGCTGAGTCTCCTCTGTTATAGGTCCACGATGGTTTGCCTGTACCTCTTGCAACCTCTCCCAGTACGCTGCTCCTGTGACTGCTGCCATCTTTCGCTTCTGCCACACCTTCTGGATATCGAATCCTGGTGATGCTTTGGATGTCCTTAGACTGTAGGAAGCATCCCACACGCTGCCACCAATGTAACAGATCTATGTGCCCGGACAGGGTCACATCTGCCAAATGCTGCTTCCTCGCTGGACACCCAGCTTCTCCTCGTGACTCTCACACCTTTCTCTGGTACCTTAGCCACAGCTCAAGGCCCGGTGTATGTAGAGAGCCTGACTAGCACCCCCCGGAATAAGCCGAAGCTGTAGACCTGGAGCCTTTCCTTGGAACAGCGGGCAGAAGATTCCTGGTTCCCCAAAACATGAGTCATGACTTCAAGCTTGGTCAGAATAGAACTGACTGTTTATTCTTAGAGAGGACAGATAGAGTCAAGGACCAGTACATTTGCATACAATCAAACAGACAACATCACAGATCAGATAACTACCCAGGGCCTTCAAACAATGGAGAATGGGGGAAGGAGAAAGCACGTAAACAAAAGGAATTTCTTACTGAGAGAATTTACACAATAGCAGTTACTAATACAGAGATCTACACTATACAGGGAATAACACACAGACATCAGAAATCTTTAGTTAACTGGCATATCTATAAAACAGTGAAAACCAAATATATTTAAAAGGTCCACCAGTTCCCCAATAGTCTCTTTCACGGGCCATAGTCTCTGGGCAGGAGGCTAGCGCACATCCCCCTCCAAGTTGCACAGTGACCGCGTGTTCTGTCACATATATATTGCAAATTGTGCTTATAGGAGGCTTTTCCTTCTTATGAAGGGGTTGATTCAGGTCTTATATACTTTGTTGCTTGTTTTCTCCACCAGTGGCTGTCAGGTTGTATAGCTGCATTCTGAGCCAATATTCCCCCATACCTCTGTGATCTAAGTGCGGACCTCAAATGGTCCGCGTTAACATAATAGGAGTTGTGGGTAAGCAGCCCTATGTGGGAGCTGTTACACAGCTAGATTACCTATATTCTCTGCCCACAGTGATCGCAGAGCCAACCTCTTTACATATCCACCATTCACTGGCAAATTTAAATCGCTACGTTCAAAGCAAATTCCCTCCACAGCCTCATGCGGTGGCAACCTTTATCAAATACTGAGGATTCACCAAAAATTTACCAAGATTGGTCAGATTAACAGCACCTCATTTGTACCTAATCCAACATGGATTCCTGAGCAACCATTTGATAGTGTAGAAACTGTGACGGACGCCGCTATTCTGAGGGAGTAGTTCGGCCGTAGGTGCCGTTCTGCAGTGAGCAGCGGTAGCGAGCCGGCGTCAGGTCCCTTGCTGGAATCTAGCGAGTCGGCCAGGCAGAAATACCTAGCAGATAGTCCCTCCTCCCAAATACTCGTCGAGGCGTAGTACAGGTTAAGCAGGTTGGTTTATTTAAAACAGCACAGCCACGGTACATTTATACGGTACAGTCCCATTGTTCTCTCCGATGCCCGCCTTCAGACATCCCGGCGCCAGTTTTGCCACTGCCTCTAGCCCAAGCCCTTTTCGTATCCTTAACATGGGCTGACCCAGCCTCCAGCTCCTGGCGCCACACTGTCTGGCCCGCTCTGGGCTGTTCCTTGCCTGGGAAATTCCACCCCCGGAGTGCGAGCGCTGATTCTGGCACCGGATCGCCTCTGCGGCTGGGAAGCCCGACCTGAGTTTAACGGCCGATTGAGGGGTGATCTTGGTGGCGCGCCCCTTTAGAACTCACCCCACAGAGGCACCATGTTCTCCGGGTCCTTCTGACCAAAAAGCACTCTGGTGGTATGTACAGGGGCTAAGCGGTGCAGGGTGTAAGGAATGTCGGCTGTGCTTGGTCTCGGCCGGTGGCAGCTGTATCAGGGTTGCGCTGGGCAGATAAATCACGATGGCTGGGCAAGGCAGGGGTTGCAAAGAACTTAATAAACATCAGGGTCATACAAGCACAAATTGTACAAACGAATTATACACTTGGGTGAACGAAAACTGGGCAATTTGGGTGGTATTAAATTGTGAGAGATTACAGGTGTGTCCAGTGCGGGGAATTTGCAAGGGGAAACAAAATACACACAGGGATCATACAGACATAAATTGTATAAACGAAATTTAACCTTGAACCAACGAACTTTAATCTTTTTATGTGCTAATAAATTGAACGTGACGGCTGTTCTGTCACAGAAATGAACCTTCGAGGGTCCGCGTAAAATAGGGAAGAAAGTGTTAGATTTTAATTTCCTGTAAATATAATAAATATTTAGTCTTAAAAAGCCGGTTCTTATAAATGGGCTGTGAAATTCCCCCCCTCCATTTTTGTTAGTGTCAATACTGTATAGACCGTTCTTCCTTCTATAGGATATGAGCTGTGGCCGATTTCCTGTTATGTTCAGTGCAGGAAAATGTGCGCAGAAGCAGGAAGATGGGAAAAGGGTCTCGTGAACCATATATGGTAGTAAGTTAACTGAGTGGCTAAACTTTGATGTTGTAATGTATCTGTACACTGATTGGCTATAAATTCTGTGTATTTTAATAAATAGATCTGGCTTAACGAGGAAAGCTAGACTTCTGAGAAAGACCAATACAGTTTTGTGATTGATTCTTTTTGGGGGTCTCCGCCATGGCGTAGCGCAGCTCTTATTTTGGTTTTGATATATAAGAAGAAACTTGGAAAAGGTTTATGGTAATTATAATGAATAATAGAATTTTTCAGTTGTTGTCTGAAGTGGGATTTGCCATTCAGATGTATCCTTATATTTAAGTGTATCTTTACATTTGAATGTATTCTTACATTTGCTTGTTCAGATTTTGCGAACTTGCCTCCAGGCTTGTTTTTTGTTTATTTTCCTTGAAGTTAAAGCTATGGTTCAGAGCTTGTTGATTTTTTTTTTTGGTGCAAGGTTGGACTCTTTGTCTTGATTTGTTTTTGTCATTTTATGTATTGTAGTAAAGGAAAATCGTTTGAGGACCTCACGTGTGTTTGAACTCGCCCGCTGTGTTGAGTATTTGTATATGCTGGAAATTGAACTCATAAAAAAAGAAACGAGATGTTTCTAGTTGTTTTGTCTCTGTTCTGTGTCTCTCTTGTACTTCAATTCTGGTGTTTCTGGGTCGTCCATATCTTGTAATTGTGAGAATTTTATTTTAACTGATTAGATTTTCTTCTTATATATCAACTGATTTAATCTCCCATTGAGAGACAGTTTTTTTTTCCTCTTAATTTTTTATTTTTATTTTCTTGCGCGCTGCTGCCATTTTTTTCTTTATTTTTTTGCTGCATGTGTTTGCGCGCTGATTCTAAAGGATTTGCTAACTGTTTTTTCTTTCAGATTGCATGTTTGTTTTTGTTTTATTTTTTATTTTGTTTCTAGCCATTGAATGCGTCTGTTTATTTAAATGTTTGTCTTTACTAACTATTAATGTATGTGTTTATCTTTGATGTTTTGTATTTCGTAGTTTTGATATTATGCTTTTCGTAAACGAGGTTTCTTTGTTTCTGTGTCATTACTGCCTTGCCTCGTGTAAAAAAAAAAAAAAAAAAGGCACAGGAAATGGAGACAGTAGGGCTTTACTTTTACAGTGACTTTCAAAAGCGCCTGCTAACTGTTTTTTCTCTTTCTCATACATTCATTTTTTCTCTCTTTGTTCTTTTTTTATTTAATTAAAAAAAACTCTTTATTTGTAATGTATAATGTTATTATGTGTTTGTATAAGGATTTTTTTTCTTTGAATGCTAGTAGTCTTTTAGCAGTGCAAGTTGGATAATGGAATATGTAGTTATTTTTGTTGTTCTGTGAGTATCTATTTGGGATAATTGAACAGTATATACAAATGACATGTGTCTAATGCCTTGAAAGACTGTAGTAGCAGTTGAATTCTGGAGCTGTTAGTGCTTTATAAAACTGTAACTGTAACTGTTGTGGAATTGGGCGCGGTTTGAGTGCTTCGGCGTGCGTACAGTAGTGGAACAGAAGAAAGTAATTATGGGAGCTGGATTTACTGTAAATGGATTATAAATTGATGTATGATATATATATAAAAAAAGTAGTGTATCAAGGTGATGGGCTCAAAGTTGTACATTTTCCCAAGAGAGGCATGGTCGGTTATTTTCCTCTGGTCTTTGTTTGAGTCCAGCACTAAGGGATTGACCGCACCTTAATATAGGTTATATGTTTTGCCAAAATGGCTGACTGATATCATTTACAGTTTTGTAACTTGTATAATGGAATATATATGTAGGTTCATGTTTAGTTGTTTGGAATCTAAGAGGATGAAGTGATATAAAGCTGAAGGATTTGAGTGAAAGTTTAAAGGAAAGCGCCTACAGGTTTAGTAGCGCTGTACAAAGGAATTTAGGCAGATTTCAAGTGAGAGAAGGTGTTTTTTTTGGTTTTATTTTAGTTGACTAAGGGAGATGGAAGGTTGTAGTTTGGTATCTGAGTATTGTTTGATTGTTTTCTTTTTCTGCAGTGGTAGCCAGATGTCTAGTATTATTTTTTTTGCTGTCTGATGCTTTTGTCTTTTGGTGTGAAGTGCAATAGCGTATAACTTTGCCTCCATTGAATATTCTTGGAGGGAATAAAACAGGTTGTAAAATAGCTGCACAAACACCTCACTTTTGAATGTTTGTTTTTAACCAATATCCTTAATAAAGATTATTGATGTTTATTAAGAATCTTTTTCTCTGAGTTTCCTCTGAGAACCTTGTGCTAATTAACGCGTCAAGTTTTAAACATGCCCTTCTATACTTTCTTTCCCAGTTCATGATATTTTTGTTGTGTTTTTTTATTTGAATTGAAGTTCACATTCTTTTCCTAGTCTCCTCCATTTTGTCTCACTCATGACCCCTCCTCTCCTCCGTGTTGTCTCACTCATGACCACTCCTTTTCTTTGTGTCCAAAAATGTGTTGCATTTTTTTCTCCATTTTAAAAGTATTTTAACCATATGAATTTTAAAGTTTTTGACAGGTTAATAATACATTTTTTTCCCAAGTTTTTACTTCAGGTGAACATTACCCATGCATGCCAACTTTGCTCAAGCTAGATGGAAGATTATGCGATACCAATATTGATAAAGATGTTGGAATTGAAGGAAATTTACTCAAACACATTATCATTTCACATTGCAATGTTACATCAACCGGATAATAAGGAATTATCAGACACCAGGCAATAAAACAATCTAATTATCGACAACTCATCAATAAATCATGCTATTTATAGAAGATCATTGATTTGGAAATACAACTTAAGACATGTCAGTTTTACAAAACTGTTATTTTCAACCAATAAGACAGAAGACAAAGAAAGAAGATAATGTATTTTTATATTCTGATGTCGTCTAAGTGATAATTATTTTGTGTCTTTTATTATTTTAAATTTTATTATTTTTGTTGTTTAGTTACAATCAATATTGTTCAAAATTCCCTGACACATTTAGGATTATTGAAGATCACATCCAATTAAAATTAGAGTTCATTAATGTATTTAGGAACATATAATTTAATGCATTTGCATAAATACGTTTCATGACATATATAGTGGTAAATGGAAAGTTTTAATTCGATAAAATTAATGCTGTTTTTATTTTTTTTATTTCATTTGAGGATTGGTGTGTTTTATAAACGCCAGGTTTGTTTCACAACACCGAACAAGACTGAATAGGATAGTAATTGAAAAAAAATAAAAAATTATATTTAATAAAAGGGTGGAATATGCACTTCGGCTATTTCCCTTTTGAGCCAAAGTTGCGTATATATATTTTTCTCTAACAATGAGACAGAAGTAGTATAATTTTTTTATTGCGTGAGGCCGACAGGCTTCGCGGGGACATTTTGAAATTTATTATCTGTGTCTCTTCTTGTGTAAATTAACATTTTTATTGTTTTCGTGCATTTGAGAGTGACAATGAATGAATGGATGTATATGATTAGCGGGGTATACCATATTTTCTTTTCTTTTTTATTTTCTTTATTGTTGCTAAAACCATATCACATCATCAAGAAACCTGACAGTCACAATGACTGCATATGGAACGAATCATGGACATTTTGTGTCAAAGCAAAGAAACCCAAACAAATGGGTAAAAAATGTTTATATGGCGCTAAGAAAAGAATCTAGATATGGAAGTGGATGATTGCAGCTCACCAATGGGTGTATCCCTCACCCACAATAAACAGTATAAAAAGGTAGACTTGCCAAAAGGCTAATCAGGGAGCGCAAATGGATGAACACTTAAAACACTCACACCAGGTGACAAAAATGGAGTGCAAGAAATATACTCATCTTAGGTAATTGGTAACTTAGTGTTTCCTCATTGAAGTTACAGACTGTATTGCAGTGCAGTGCTGATCCCTGAACTCTCCTAATTCATACCTTCCTGAGGACCCTGTCTATTTCCTGGATGTGTACCCTTCAAGCCGCTTGAGACATATGAAGTCTACGATTCCAACATCTACCGAGACTCAAGAAGGGTGAGACCTACCTCATATGGTCTGAGGCCTTTTCTACTGAGCCACCCTGAAGGGAGGCTCTACACCACGTGAGTGTGTCATTGCTATTTTATATATAATCTTAGCATAACGGTATCACGCTATACACTCTTCATTTATCCGAGGTTCCTTTTGTGCAATTCCATCTCTCTGGATAAGAAAAAGTGTACATAAGAAAATAAAGCGAGACAAGAACCGACGTACCTTGTGGGTGAAGCCCCCCTTCAAGTGGCTTACAGGCGCTGACAGAGAGCCTCACAGGCTCCACCTTTGTGAGTGTGCTTACTGCTACTTTCTGTTTTTGCTCTGATATTTTTTTGGTACTGCGCAATTCGTTCCTGTTCTTTTTCTTTTGTACTTCATAGGTTTTTGTCCTATTTCCCCTGCTGGTATATTACCTAAGATGAGTATATTTCTTGCACTCCATTTTTGTCACCTGGTGTGAGTGTTTTAAGTGTTCATCCATTTGCGCTCCCTGATTAGCCTTTTGGCAAGTCTACCTTTTTATACCATTTTGTGTCAAGGTTAAAGGTCACAGGTAATAAGCAACCAGCGCAAAGAGACAGCTTGTTCAGGAGTCCCTATGGTGGGAGCTCTGATGACATTCAATGATTATGCGTCTCAAGCTGGGATGTTGAAAAAAAAGACCACACCCTGATCTCGCACTGTGGACTATGGTATTAGATTATGGAATATTATTTTTTTTATTTAATCCCCTAGATAAGTGTGAGAAAGGATTTAATTTGTGAAAATGAGAATGTATTTCTTGAATGTGTGTATGAATGCAGGTGTGTATGCGTTTTGTGGAGTGAAGCTGAACATAGGAAAACACACAGATATAGATCTGACTCATGTTGATTTATTAGATAAATGAACTTTTACATTCAAGTTATTATACTTTTCTTGTTCGGTGAATTATATTTTGGGAAATGGGAATAAATAGTTATTTAAGGTCTAGATTAGGTATTTTTGCCTACGCTCCAAGTGGTTCGCTGGAAGAGTGAATCTAGATAGATAAGTGTATTTTATGCTCATAAAGGGCCTCCTTGGGGAATCCCTTTTGTACATTATAAAAGGTATTGGGGTATTTTAGGAGTAAATACCAGAATTTTTTTCTTCCCATCTGAGCATCTAGAATGATCTAAAGGTCTTAGGCAAGGACACTGTAGCCCAGGTTTAATTGTCTAAGTTTGGTTTATCTTTTAGATGATCACAGGTGATATGTGATCAAAGGAAAGAATTGTTAGATTTTAATTTCCTGTAAATATAATAAATATTTAGTCTTAAAAGCCGGTTCTTATAAATGGGCTGTGAAATTCCCCCCCTCCATTTTTGTTAGTGTCAATACTGTATAGACCGTTCTTCCTTCTATAGGATATGAGCTGTGGCCGATTTCCTGTTATGTTCAGTGCAGGAAAATGTGCGCAGAAGCGGGAAGATGGGAAAAGGGTCTCGTGAACCATATATGGTAGTAAGTTAACTGAGTGGCTAAACTTTGATGTTGTAATGTATCTGTACACTGATTGGCTATAAATTCTGTGTATTTTAATAAATAGATCTGGCTTAACGAAGAAAGCTAGACTTCTGAGAAAGACCAATACAGTTTTGTGATTGATTCTTTTTGGGGGTCTCCGCCATGGCGTAGCGCAGCTCTTATTTTGGTTTTGATATATAAGAAGAAACTTGGAAAAGGTTTATGGTAATTATAATGAATAATAGAATTTTTCAGAAAGTGAGAAATTTGTCCTTCGACCTTTTTGAGAGTAAGTTGTTGGGTATATTACAGAAAGGAAAAATTAATATGGATGCCTGTAGCCATTTTGTTTTTAAAGACAGTTTTTTCTTTCAATTTTCTCTAGGTTTAGAAATGAACGAGATTTTTTTTTAGAGTTCATTCCTGGGTGAAGTCTTTTATATTTTTTTAAGAAGTGCCAGACATGAAGGAACCTAGAATGTTTTTGTGTGATAATGCTAGAGTTAAGTGCTAAGACGTGTCATAATTAAATTTATTGGTCTGTCTTAAGTTTTTAAAACAAAAGATATTTTGTCTTTTGGGTATAGGAATAAGAGTTAATATCTCTGTAATATAGATTTATATTCACAAAATATATGTTTATAATCAAGGTATATTTAATTATATTTACAGTAGGAAATATGTATATTCCAATAAATATTGTAGAAAGTATATAATTGGTAAATAATAAAAATTACTAAAGAATAGATTCTGTTGAGTTAACCAGAAAAAAATTCAGCTGATAGGACTCAGTAAGTAATTTTAAAAGGGAGTAGGGATATAAATTAGGTATGACAGAGACACAGTGTCTAGAGACTGAGAGAGAGGTTCTTTGTTACGTCAGATTGAATTTTGAACCGAGATAAGAATATTAAAAAGAAATGGTGGAATTAATTAAGAAGTGCAATACTGCCCTCTAGAGGATAGTAAATATTAGATTTGATGTATTAATAATATTGCCAGTGACGTCAAATTGACTATAATAAGCGGCAATGTTGGTTGCAAGTCAGTCGGAGATTCCAGCATTCAGACTCACACCGCAATGCATTCAGACGTCCAGTACACATGACACTCTGAGAGTCCAAGATTCCAACACTCAGACTCACACCACAATGCAGGCAGATCCCAAGACATGAGGCAATCAAGATTCTCACCAAATCTCTGACTCTCACCAAATCTCTGACTCTCACCAAATCTCTAACTCACATGCATTGATTATCTGATATCGATAATCTTCACACATTCCAAATTATTACATCAGGAATTCCAAGGCAGACTTATCAAAATCCAGATTGGACAGGTAATGTATGAAATTAAGGAATTAATGTAATTATATATATTTGTAGATATTCTTGCAACGTAGACTGAGACTTCTCAGATACTGGCTAACTCCAAAAATTCTAAGTATTTCTATTCTGCAGATAGAAATATGAAGAAGTGGATATAAGGATTTATTTCTAAAAGAAATGTTGTAAGATTGATACCAATATATATTGAATTTGGAAATTACTGTGATTAAAATTAATAAGCAAAGAATTATATAACTACAAAATAAAAAGCAAAAGATTAGAAGTTTAATTCTCGATTAGGGGAGGATTCACTAAATAAGTTTTTATTACTTATCATTAAATTAGCTCATCTTTTGTTGATCTATGTAGCATAGAGAGAAATATATATTTCTATAAGAGCTGGCTGGTTAAACATTGTTTGCTGGGAAATGCATGTTGTATTAAGCAGAAATGTTTATTAACCATTTGTGTATTAGTTACTAACTGATAAGGTAAATGATATTAATTATATATGCAGTTACTAACAGGAGAAACATATATTGTGAAGCTAGTTTTTATATGCTGATGGATTGTGGTTTATAAATCTTTGTCTATGATATGAGATTTGAATTTTTTTTGTATACGTAATAAATATATATATATTTTTATCCGATTATTGATTATTGTATTTTTCAAAGCAAAACACAGACAATTAAAAGAATTTAGGAGAATTTCTAAGAAATATAGACGATTGATATTTGTGTCTCGTATAAGTTTCTTATGAAATAATAATCCCTGACATATTGGAGGCTTGGCTGATAAATCCAATATATAACGTGTTGTATTCACGTGCAGAGATTATATCCGACAAAGTCTGCACAGCAAAAGTGGCCACTTTTGCTGTGCAGATTTACTCTCAAAAAAAATCGAAGGACAAATTTCTCACTTTCTTTCCTATTACGCGGACCCTCAAAGGTTCGTTTCTACACTATCAAATGGTTGCTCAGAAATCCATGTTTGATTAGGTGCAAATGAGGTGCTGTTAATCTGACCAATCCTGGTAAAGTGTTGGTAAATCCTCAGTATTTGATAAGGGTTGCCACCGATATACGCGATATTAGCTAAAAGTAAAAGAAAAATGTCATTAGTGCAGGCCTTAAGAGTTACTCGCCACCAGTTGCCCCACCTAACCCCTACCCTGCCATTAACTCCACCCCTAAACACACCGTCTTAAATTATTTTATGAAATGACACTGTTAAATGTTTTATTCAGAATAAAATTACAAAAATAAATAACATTAACATTATAACATAAATCAATGTAAACATACAGTTCCCCCTGGATAAAACACTTGATTGACACAGGCCCCCCCACCCCACTCATCAGTGGGTGGTGGGATATCCCGGAGGCTTGGCTGACATCCAAGAGGTCAGCCACCTCAAGGAGAGGCAGAGTCCAGATATCGATCAATAATGGACATTATATACAGACTGAGGAAGGCTGTAACAGCCGAAACGCGTCTCGGTAGCGCCCATGTCCATTTTATAATCATTTAATAAATAATCAATGTATGTTTAACCTCTACTGGCCATCTCTCCATTTTTTGACAATATACGGAGGCCCTAACATCTGGCTTACCACTCGGTCTACAGAAGGAGGAAAATAGGTCCTGGGCACCTACCAAAGAGTGCCCGATGCTGTATAGACCAAGCCTGTGATTGTGAGGCTCCTAAATCTGTGAGTTTAATGTTAAAATCACTCTGTTTTAACACTTTACAGTATTACGCTATGGAAGTGCTGCCTTCTGTCTCTCTTTAGTCTACCCAGCTAGTATCGTGATTCAAAGAAGGGGAGCACCACCCTCTATATGGTCGGAGGCATTTAAACCCAGAGCCGGGACAGTTATAGGCTCTTGGCAATGTGAGTGGTATACATTAGGTATGAGCCGAACACTCCCTGAGTTCGGTTCGGAGCCGAACCCGAACTTTCCAAATGTTCGTATCCGAACTCGAACTCGAAATCAATACAAGTCAATGGGGCTGAAAATTCGGTTTTTAGAGTGCCCTCCAAGAGGGCATATATGCTAGATATTTGCCATAAAAGGTGTATGGGGGTCCGGGTAGTGCCCTGGGGGACAGGAAACAAGGACAAAAAGTAAAAAAAAAACGTTTTTAATGGGACAGTGAGTTTTCCATGAAATAAGGGTTAAAAATAAAAACGAAAAATTCCTTCAAATATCGTGCCGAGGAGGTCCCCATAACCTGCCCGTGAAGTGGCGGATTTCTAGGATGTATAGAAATATGTAAAAACCAAAAAATTACATTTCAAATAACGGTAAATGCTTTTCCTTTAATCTATCCGCTTGGGGCGGCAGTCTGTATGAAAAGAGGAGACATTTTTGGACACGCAGAAAAAGTTTACTGATTTTTTGGCGGTGAAATCAGGAGAATGACTGGAGAATGGAAAATTCTAGACCAAATAGCCGATTTGGAAAGTGAGATAAATGGGAGAATTTTTCTGGTTTGGCTATTTTGACCTAGAATTTTCTCTTCAGTCATTCTCCTGAGTTTCAACGACAGGGTTATTCAGAGAGCAGTGAAGAGCAGGAGAATGACTGGAGAATGGAAAATTCTAGGTCAAAATTCTCCCATTTAGGCTAGGGTCAGACTAGCGAATTTTTAACGTGCTTTTAGGCGCACTTAATCACGGCCGCACTAGCAGCAAATGACGGGTAATGACGGCCAATATACGAAGTACGGTCGCACGAAAGTCTGGCTGCGCAACGCAAGTGGAAAATGAACGCATTTTTTCGAGAACGCAGAACCGCTAGTACGGACATACAGAGTGTGCTGCGTCCACTAGTGGCATGTGTGCGTGATTTGGAGACGTCAGACCCTGCTCATGTCTGGCCAACATAACATCCAGACACCCAAAGTTTCCTGGTTTGGATCCGTAAAAAATCACGCACAAAAATGCACATCGTATGACCGTTTTCGCGCATTCCGTGAAAAAATACGGCAATGCGTTCGGACGCACTTTTTGACGGTCGCTGCGAAAAATGCGTTAGTCTGACCCTAGCCTTATCTCCCTTTCCAAATCGGCTATTTGGTCCAGATTGTTCTCTTTTCCTGCCATTCTCCTGGTTTTCACCTTTCTCTGAACAACCCTGAGAGAGAGGTGAAAGCCAGGAGAACTGGTAAGAGAAGAGAACAATCTAGACCAAATAGCCGATTTGGAAAGTGAGATAAATGGGAGATTTTTTCTGGTTTGGCTATTTTGACCTAGAATTTTCACTTCTCCAGTTATTCTCCTGCTTTTCACCGCTCTCTGAATAACCCTGTGAATGTTTAATCCCGAGGTGAAAAATAACATTGCTTTAGATGTTATTTTGAATTTTTTTCAAACACCAGTTAAATGCAGCATATTAGGAAGTTTTAGGAGGGAAATTAATTCTCAAATCTCAATCAAAAGCAGACACCACCCCACCCCCTCAGTACCTCAGTATAGTGTGCAATGTATCAAATTGATTACCAGACTAAAAACACCTGGTGTTATGTCCATTTGTGAACAGAGGTCATTTAGAGTTGAGAATCTTTCCACGTATACATTAGTTTTTAATTCAATATCTAATAAAACGTTGCTTATAATATTCTGCAGTAAAGCGTCTCTTTATTTCTAGATTTTTTTGTATTTTTTTAAGCATTTTCTATACTTTTTTCAAAATTTCATTTTTTTTCGAACTCGAACCGAACACACCCAAAAAGTTCGAAGTTCGCGAACTTTCGAACTGCCAAAGTTCGGGCCGAACTCTGAACTGTCCGAACCCGAACAGCTCATCCCTAGTATACATCCCCCATGACCTCTTATAATACCCCATTTTTGAGATCATCTGCACGATTATATTCTCTTCCCCCTTTTCCACCCTCTTTTTTGTCTTTGAGAGACGACGACGAGTATACGGATTCACTAAATAAGAACTGTAACTGTGTCATCTGACATTTTTTAAGTATCCTCATATATATATACATTTTCTTTGCCGCATGCATCACTTTATTTGAATGCACTTTTGGACACAGTTGCACTTTACTAAGGAACTGATTGCCGCACTTTACCAAGGAACAGACTGTTGCACTTTACTAAAGAAGAGATTGCTGTTGGTCATACAATCTTTTTTATATACACTGGATTTTATGCGCACTATTGCACTTTATATGCACTTGCACCAGCCATATATTGTGAACGACAGATGTATTGAGATTGCTGCACATTATTGCCATTACCGATTGATTGTCATATGTAATGCACATTATTGATGCGCCGTAGGAATTTCTATTGTATTTTTCATTTCTTGTTTGACACAGTTTTTGGTTGTTTTTCCTGTGTTTGTAGACATTCCCCCTGGGCAGCATCACTCTACTTATTAGCTTTCACGCTACTTATTAGCTCTTTTCCTTCCCTTTGAACTAACCTACATTGATCACCTTTTACCCTTGACTACTATTCACCTTACATTATGCGCCTACGTTGTGTAACCAATGTAAATATGTGTGTGTCTCTTTAAGAGCACAGTATGTGTTAATTCCCCTAATATCCCCCATTTTAGAGAAACTCCTGTATTATTGTGTATGTTTCCCCCAAAGAAAGCTTTTGGTTTTACTTTTGTGCAGCCGTTGAGGAGTTAATGCATTATGCTAATGAGGCATTACCTCATCTCCTGTAGGTCAGGCTTTTTCCTTCAGACCATGAGGCAGCTGGTGAGGTAGGAGGTGTAATGAAAAGCTCCCACATTCCCTTCCCTTCAGAGCTTTAAACCCATGCATAGATTCTCCCAAAACGGTTTTTGTATATAGATTTAACCCTTATGTATGTGTAGTTGTGTTAGTTCCTCTAGGAGGTTCATGTGTACAGAATAAAACCGCTCTAGTGTTTAGAACAGGGCTTTGAGTGTAAATATCAGCACAACAAGTGATAACCTGTGCTAATCCTATGCTATGCTTGGTGTCTGTAGGTGGAAATCACTGAGGATATTCTCATTGCTGTGTTTTATATGTTTTATTCAGGTATGATTTTGTTTTATTCCCATTTTTATCTTTTATTTGTGTATTTTCCTGTTGAATTTATGTATTTTCTTTTTGTATATATTTATTGTACCGTAATTTTAACTATATTACTCAGCCTGCAGACCATGAGGCAGCTGGTGAGGTGGAAATCACTGAGGATATTCTCATTGCCGTGTTTTTATATATGTTTTATTCAGATTAAAATCGCATGTTCCCAGCGATCCAGTTGCCGGTCTCATCCTTAATGCTCAACAACACCACAAAACACAACGCAGAGTCCATACGACCGGGCAGTGAGGGTGGAGGCCGGTCACAGTTGCATGATATATACTTTGTTATATATCCCCCCCCTTTCCCAAGGTTAAATATAACCTGCGGGTGGAGCACCTGTGACAGGGAGGGGTGCTTGCCCAAAGAGTTGTCAAATTTCCTATCAAGTGCATAGAATGTGATTGTGTGGATCACGTGCAGGCGCTACATCCATCTCATTACATGCCTGCATCGTCAACAGACTCCCCTCCTGTGTTAATGCACGGCGGGGAGACTACGGATCAGGAAGATACCATAGTGTCCTCTTCTTGTGCAGCAGTATGCATTGAAGATCTTTGCGACAATTCTTGTGCTAAAATATGCTTAGTTAACATGTATCACAAGGATCACCCAGGAAAGTCTGCTAAAGTATACGCCATCCTGGACGATCAGAGCAATCGGTCCCTCGCAAGAATGGAACTCTTTGATCATTTCAACATAAAAGAAGATTCCTACCCTTATACTTTAGGTACATGTAGTGGCATTACAGTGGTCTCTGGAAGAAGAGCCAGCGGATTCGTAGTAGCCTCTCTTGGGGGCAATCTGGAATTACCGTTACACTAGCGCCGGCCCTGCCAGTGTGGGTAAGGCGGCACAGGCGGCTGCCTTACTGTCCTGGCTTGCTGTCAGTGTGAGGGGCGGAAAAATTCTGTTTTTAAAATACCGGAAGCGGAGCTATGAATGATCTTCAGACATCAACCAGGGGCCCAGCCGCGCTCTCTCAAACCGATGCAGTGTGCCTGCCTCAGTCCCACATTCAAACATGAGCAGGCACACTGCATAATTTGGCACCGCCCTCCTCACGTAACACGCGTAGCCAGGGCACGCAGCAACAGAAAAGCCTGGAGCATAAATACAGAAAAGGTTAATGGCGCATGTGAATGAACAAAGAATGCTGCAAGGTCCCGTATATCTACACCACCAAGATATACAAACAAAGTCCCAATAGGCGAAAAAATATAGATGGGGCCTCGCGCAAAAGTAGCTCAGATGAAGCGTATGGAAATCCTCCTATGGAGTGGAGCCTGAAAGAAAGCAAATGGGACATACATTGCGCAGTATATCAATTGTAATGTATCACCACAATTTGCATTAGGCTGATCAACTCACATGGTGGAGAGCCATTTTACAGTTGGCTCATACATTGGCAGCTCGTACATATTGCAGGAACTCTTCGCCTCATACAGATGGAAATAGAGATGGTACTCCACCAGAATATGCAATGCAATGGAGACAGCACTCCACCAGGAAATGCAATGCAATACGATATACGATCTCCCCAGGCCTCAAGCGAAGTAAGGATGTATACCGATAGAAAGTAAAAAAGGTCGCAATCAACCTATTTATTAAATATATTGCACAACGCGTTTCAACCTTATGGTATTCCTCAAGTGCTTCCTTTTAGCTGTTGAGATTGCCTCGTCTCCATCCCCTTTGTCCTTTGTGTCCTGAGTCCCGTGAGGTGGCAGATCCAGCTGGTGAATCCAGAAAGGAGATCCAGGCTGAGGTTCCTGGGAGTGAGCGGCTTCTTATTTAAAGACACATTCATTTGCTCCTGTTGATTGAGAAGTCTTTTGTTCTTATGGGATTTATCATTGATGACCAAAAAAGTGTGGCGTGTTTCCTGGTAAAAAGTACCCACCATGATTCCCACTGACGAATTATGAAAGCCAAATCCATCCAGATCTAGCGCATCCACTCCAAGGACATTGCTCATTGTTCCGTGAGTTATATCTCTCTACTTCTGATTCAGAGGACATATATCTTCTGATTTGTATTTTGTTTGGGCTTTAAAGGAGAAAGTGAACCATCTCCTGGAAGATTGTCCTGAGAAGTTAAGAATTTCTATACACCAACTGTTTTGTTACATTACAATGTATCAGTCACTGACGTAGCGCTCCACGCTTCAAACTCCAAAAGACTTTACATTTAAAACCACACAATATAACTGAACATAATGTAAATTGCTCATTTTTAGTTTTAACCCCTTCCCGACCGCTGACGTACCCTGTACGTCCTGTGTTCGGGTCTCCCTTAGACCCGATGACGTACAGGGTACGTCAGCGGCGCCAAATCCCCCTCCCGCCCGATACTCACCTCCCTGAGATACTCACCTCCCTGCGATTCAAACCTGGAGGGGGGCTGACATCTTGGATGTCAGCCAAGCCTCCAGGTCCCCCCCCACCCACTGACAACCTCACCATATGTGTGAGGATGTCAGTGGGCCAGTTAACCCTCTAGCTGCCATGGCAGCTAGATGGTCATATTTGCCATCATTTGAAAGGCCTGATTATGGCCTTTCAAATGATACCAAACATGACCAGGTTTGGTTTTAAAAAAAAATGTAAAAAAAAAATTAAATAAAAAAAAAATAATAAAAAAATTAAATAAAATAAAAAAATGTTTTTTTTTTAAAGTTTTTTTTGTCTGGGGGGAGTTTAATTAAATAGGACCTAGGCTGTCATCTAAAAATAATTAGCACAAAATGGTCAGAATGAGCGCAGCGCACATAGGTGAACTGGCTCAGCAGTGAAAGGGTTAAAAGGTAAAAACATGTAAAAATTGGGTATTTCTAGTCTCGGGATAAAATTTGGAAACTATTTAGCCGGGGTCTTTATTGGTGGTTATAGCTTTAGGGGATTAAATTACGAAAAAGTGTGTTTTTACCATTTTTTTCATCATATTTCATATTTTTTTTATATTAAATTATTGGATATGATGGAAATAATGGTATTTCTAGAAAGTCCATTTAATGGCGGGAAAAAGGGTGTATAATATGTGTGAGTTGAATAAACGAGTAAGAGGAAAATTTGATCTAAACACGAGCAGCGCAGAAACGTAAAAACAGCAGCGGTCACTAAAGGACGGATTTGTGTAAAACCGCCCGGTCACTAAGGGGTTAAATAGACTTATATTTCTTTAGTTAAATGTGTTTTTTCTAAAGATACTACCTGCTGCTAGTGGCAAATGCTTTCCTTCGTATAGAATGTACAATAGGTTTGAGTAATTTGTGGATTATGCAAAAGTGCTTTCTCTTTGGGTATCTGTTATCTGTTTACATGTCTGAAAGGTTGAGAGTCACATTGTCTCAGCCACCCACTATCTGATTCCCTTTACAATGGGTTATGTAAATCACTGTATGTGGTCACTGTGGGGTCAAGACTTCATCTGCATACAACCAGCGGACCAAAGTGAAGACTGAAGAGGACCTGAAAGAAGCCTGCAATGGTCTTGGAATCAACCAATCAGAACTGTTGGGGTGGGCAGGAATTCTGAATGTGCATGGCTGTATTTTGTAAATAAGCACTGTCTGTTCCCATTCTAAATACACTCTGATTTACCTTCAACCTACACTTTTGTCTCGACTAAGTGATTGGGGAGGGATACAGGGCTATTCTCACAGAGTCTCGGTATTCTCGGATCAAGGCAGAGACAAGCAGCGGATTGATGCCCTCTTAATAGCGACATTACAGGCTCCATTCAGTAGATTGTCTGATTCTGAGCAGCCGCCTTCACTGCATCCAGGGCAGACACCTCGGCTGGCATGCTACCTCCCAGTGCTCCAAGGCAAGGACGAAGTTAATGAAGTTAATGGAGAATCTACTCCTGCTGAGTAGCAGATTTCGTCACATTGGTGGCACAGCGGTGGGATCTCTGAGACCAGCCCAGCAGGGGGAAATACAGTCGTTGGCTTGACCCCGGTCTCAGACACCCAGGGATTCGAGAGATTGCTACACCGCCCTACAGCCGTGCACCCCGTATTGCTCAGTGCTACGACGGCTGGAAGCGCACGGTCCTCAAGGAACTTCTCAAAGCCAGGAATAAAGCGGTCAGTGGTAAGCCAAAGGCTGCCCTCAAGGACCTGATGGAGGACGAACAGGCAAGTCTGGCCCTCCACGAGGACTCAGAAGCCACAGAATGGCGCCAGGAGGTACAATGGAAGCTGGCCCTGTTCGGAGCCAACCCCCCGGCGGAGGTGATCGCTATCGTTTTGGCAGGGCTCAGAGTGGCCGAGTTGCGGTACCAGTTCGGGGAATCTACAGCGCCCCAGGAGATACTCCCTGCAGTCGTGGAAGAGGAGTTCTGGGACCAAGGAATGGAAGCGCCTGACCAGCACAGTGATCCAGGTTTCGGCCAGGAGGTGTTGTGGCATAATGACTCGGCACGGCAGCAGCTCTGGAGGGACGTCCTACAGCTTGAACAGGACTACCTGGGAAAGATTCTTCCTACCTTGGGTGATAAATACTGGAGACTGTGAGACCTGCAGGTGCCATTCCTAGGAGTGCAACCCCAGGTGGAAAGACTGTCCCAACTGGAGAACCTGATCCAGACGGAGCTATGGCTGGAGGACGGGTACCGGGCACTGGAATGGTATGCTGCCAACCTGTGTCCAAAGATGGAGAGGAAAGATCCTATGGAAGACTATGACTACGGCGGCCCAGGATTAATATTTGACGCTCTCCAGGACGACCCCTCCTTTGGCAGTACAGCTAAACTGAGATGGGAAGAGATCCGGGACTTTCGGGAATGTGAGCACCTTGGCGACCGCGGACTGAGCAGTGATCTGGACTGGCTAGCCACCCAAGAGTGGGAGCTGGAGCAGGGATACAGGAGATTGTTTGAGGATGCTCCCGCGCTCGCTCTCACCCTGATGGACATGGCAGAAGAGCTGCCAACAGAACCCGGTGGTGCCAACCTACTTCCAGGATCTTCTGCTGGTTCGGAGCACCAGGGTGAGGAGGCAGTCAGCCCCTCTCCCCAGCTGCAGAACGCATTCCAGGCCTCAACTGCTACAGAGGAGGTGACTATCCTGCAGCCGCAGCGCAGCATGTCGTCCGGGGAAAGGCCAGAGGACTCAGCAAGTACTGTTCCTGCAGAACCTGCAGCGGAGCAGAGTGACCAAGTACTTCGGACACCTACCAAGGTCAGTTGAAGTGCACTGGTGGATGGGACTGCAGTCTCCACCAACGAGAGCCGTCAGGACAGCGGTCCACTGTGGAAAGAGGAGAACTGGAAGACAATGGGTGAGATTGAGGCCCACCCAGGCAGATGGCCCGAGGGCTCACCAGGAGACCCAGAGTCCCAATGGAGTGCTCCTACTCAGGGATGGGTGGAGGAGCTAGCGACAATGTCATGGCCCGCCAAGGATGAGGCTGCAGTCCTTTCCACGGAGCCCAGGAGATGTGAGGCAGTTTGCCCAGATTCACCGCTTCCATCAGCAGGCACTTCAGCGCATGAAGATTACAATTTATGTACGGGGGAGCGGTGCCCAGCAGAAGAGCTGGCATTGGGACAGAGGCGGCTATAATCTGCCCCCAACTGGAGGCTCCAGAAACCGTATAGAAAATAGGGTGCCAGATGAGGGAGGGTGAGATGAAGGCCCTCCTGTGCAAATTGCTGGTGCACCCGGCAGGGAACCCCCAGCCCCAACCAAACTCTCCTACTCAGGTATGGGAAGAGGAGCGCTGGACAGCGGACATGCTACGGCCTGCTGTGAAAGAGGCTACGGTCCTTTCCACGGAGCCCAGGAGATGAGGGGCGGTGGGCCCGGAGTCACCACTTGCATCAGCTGGCTCTTCAGTGCGTGAAGAGGACAATTTATGTACCGGGGGAGTGGTTCCCCAACCCAACAGCAGAGCTGGCATTGGGACAGAGGTCAGCTACCCTCTGCCCCCAGCTGGAGGCTCCAGAAACCGGGGAGAATATCGGATGCCAGACGAGGGAGGGGGAGACTAAGGCCCCCCCGTGCAAATTGCTGGCGTACCCGGCAGGGAACCCTGAACCCCAACCAAGCGCTCCTACCCACATATGGATAGAGGAGCGGGGGACAGCGGATATGCTTCGGCCCGCTGTGAAAGAGGCTACGGTCCGTTCCATGGTGCCTGAGAAGTGCAGGTCAGCTAGCCCGGGGCCCTGGCTGGTGGCGTCAGGGATCAAGGATAGCCATTCAAACATGGGGGAGCGGCCCCCCACTTCAGCGGAAAAACTGTCACCGCGGCAGAGGACCGCTAACCTCTACCCCTGCCCTGCCACAGCAGAACTTGAGGAGAACTACCTTCTCACCGATTAGCCCCAGGGACTGACAATCCGCTCCTCTCCTGAACTACAGACCAAGCTCCTGGCCTCCACTGCTACGCAGGAGGCAGACAGCCTACAACTCCAGCACAGCATGCCATCTTGGCCGGAGAAAGCATCAGACTGGGCAAGTACAGTTCGTCAGGAGCTATCAGCAGAACACAGTACCGGTGATGGTGCGCCGCAATGCGAGTTCCAGGGTGGGGAGTCAGTCAGTCAGTCAGTCTCCTTCCACAACAGCAGCGGCTACCCCAGGTAGAGAGTACTGGCGGTACCTCTCCTCAGCGACAGGTAATAATCCCGGAAGGGGAGATGGCAGGTCTCGCTCCCCAACGTTTTGAGCCCCAGTGTGAGGGTGGAGGTGTCCCCTGTGCCAAGCAACGGCGTGCTGCTGCTCCCTTTCCCCAGGATGTGGGAGACTCCCATTGTGGAATTGTTGATGGTGCTGGGATTTGCAAGCGGGTGACCCCGAGACGCTGGGCAGATGGCCCAGATCCACAACCAATCTCCCACCCAGCTTCTGACCGAGGCACCAGGAAAGGGTGCTATCGGCCCGTTTTTCCCTCGGCTGACTGTGGCACTGGGAGAAGGTACAGGCGGTACCCCTCCCCAGCGGGTCATTGCCCCAGGAAATGGTGCCAGCAAGACTGCCCACCAGCGAGGGGCTAGGAGACCAGGAGGAGAAAAAGCCCTCAATGTCCCACCAGGGCCGGTTGTTTCCCCATGGCAGGGTACCAGCCCCGGGTGTCTGTCTGGTCCAGACCAAGGGGCAGTTGGAGAAGCTCGGGGGCCAGCCTACTCACTACGGACTATGGACCGAAAGACTATCAGGGGTTGGCAAAGCATTGCCCGAGCAACCCAAACTTGAGACTTTTTAAAGACACTTGTACCTGGACATCCCCAGGCGGACCCGTAGAGGGTCTCACCGGGTCTGCCATCATGGGATTGGGGGAGCTATGTGACGGATCGGCCACCACAGGATTTATTTAGTTTAATTTCATTCTTATTTTGTTCTATTTCGTTTACCCTTTATTTATAGGAACTATTCCCTTGTTAGATTTAGTGTAAAACTGTTGCTAGACTTCTTATTAATCATGTTTTTCCCCTGCACCGATCCTACTAGTAACCATGGAGTACATGCTTGCTACAATGTATCAGTCACTGACGTAGCGCTCCACGCTTCAAACTCCAAAAGACTTTATGTTCAGTTATATTGTGTGGTTTTAAAAGTATTGTAAATTGCTCATTTTTAGTTTTAAATAGACTTATATTTCTTTAGTTAAATGTGTTTTTTTTAAAGATACTACCTGCTGCTACCGGCAAATGCTCTCCTTCGCATAGAATGTACAATAGGTTTGAGTACCTTGTGGATTATGCAAAAGTGCTTTCTCTTTGTGTATCTGTTATCTGTTTACCTGTCTGAAGAGGCTGGGAGTCACATTGTCTCAGCCACCCACTATCTGATTCCCTTTACAATGGGTTATGTAAATCACTGTATGTGGTCACTGTGGGGTCAAGACTTAATCTGCATACAACCAGTGGACCTAAGTGAAGACTGAAGAGGACCTGAAAGAAGCCTGCTGTGGTCTTGGAACCAACCAATCAGAACTGTTGGGGTGGGCGGGAAGTCTGAATGTGCATGGCTGTATTTTGTATATAAGCACTGTCTGTTCCCATTCTAAATACACTCTGATTTACCTTTAACCTACACTTTTGTCTCGACTAAGTGATTGGGGAGGTGTGACGGGACGGCCGCCACTACGCTGTAGCGCAGTACAACAGTTCAAGTGTTTATTTATTTGCGTGTTACTAAAAGTTCGTTAGCCCTTATTTTTAGAAGTACCCCAATGGGATTTTACCTGTTCCCCGGTCGTTCAGAGCCCCGGAAATTTCACCAGACGAGCTGGCGCCGAGCCCCAAGATAAGGGCTGCGCACAGCAGGGGGGGCCCCAGGTTTACAAAGAGAAATTGGGCAATGGCTCGGGGCAGTGGCAGAAATCACCCCGGGAGGGCTGAGGGCAGGCCACGGGAGAACAATGCCTTTTTCCCTCATAAATACACCTGTGTTCCCCATGCAAAATAAATCACTTTTGTTTGAACCTTTACTCCTGCCTCGCCTAGTAATTGGGGATAACAGGGCTTTGGGAACCGGGACGCTTCAAGGACCTCTCTACAGCGCTGCAACCTCGGGGTATCCTACGAGGACCAGCGGCACCTCGCTACCACACTACCAACCTCCAGGTGTACTCGGCGCTGACGGCGGATCTACTCACCCCGAGTAGCGGGATCCATCACAGAAGGGATACAGGGCTATTCTCACAGAGTCTCGGTATTCTCGGATCCAGGCAGAGACGAGCAGCGGATTGATGCCCTCTTAATAGCGGCAATACAGGCTCCATTCAGCAGATTGTCTAATTCTGAGCAGCCGCCTTCACTGCAATTTCAATTATAATGTGAACGATGATGCACTTGTAGCGCTGTTTAAAACTATGTTGCTGCAATTACTCAGTTTTAGCCACCAGAGGGAGACAAAAGCCATATGGACTATGCGGGACCTAAACAAACTACAATATCCATCAGGCTTTGCGGCGGATACAGGAAGTGGGTGGGACAGAGGGGAAGGACGTAAGCAGCCTCGTGCGGAGTGAGCGGAGCGGCGAAAGACAGAGGACGCAAGTGAGACTGCCAGGGATCGAGACCATGCCAGAGCGCAGACGCTACCTTGAGGGCGCTGGAGATCGGAACAGTAACTTACGGAGGCATACCCATTATCACTGAGAGGTTTGCACAGAACTTCAGTTCCAGTTGGACCCCCTGTAAGGAGACCGCGATGATCAATAGGGAGTGCAGGCGGTAGGCCGTAGTTCTCGAGTTGGAGAGCAGATTCGGTGGCACAGAGTTCCGGAGGACAAGCGGAGAGACATCCTTGATCGGGCAGCGGGACAGACTGTCTTACGGATGGGTGAGAGGCCTTACAGGCCGCAAGTCCGAGTATACCCAGCACACTGCATTATTGTTCAACTCTACAGGGCCCCAACGTGACTAGTCAAAGATTTGCTTATTCTATTCACTGGCCAGTTGAAAACGATACCCGGGTACACGAATCAATACACGTATACCTTTTTGAGACATTACACTCACGGGACTTATACTCCAGAACTGAGGGGGTTAATTCTTTTCTTTTGCCGCCGTGTGTTTTTCCCGCATTACGAAATCCTGTCGTTCATATACCGTATTTACATTATATGTGTCACTTTATTGGGATCAGTAAAGTATATAATCTATAAAATCCACAACAGTGCTGGTGTATATTTATTCCCTAGTGCGCTGAGACTAACCCGAGGTTAATTCAGCGGCTCCTCCGGGAGTGAGTGCTACACGTGGGGGCTCGTTCCGGGATTCCAGTCTCTAAAATAAAACCGCATTTAAAGGGTTAAATATGGATCCAGACACTGCTGCCAAATGGTGTGAGGAGCAAAATAGCCAGAGTTAAGCATAGTCATGGATATTCCTGCAGACACTTGGGCCGAAGATCAGCGTCGCCGGGCCATGGCCGCGCTGACACCAGATCATCGGGGGTTAATCCTAGACATTAAAACGAACCCGGATACTTCTCACACATATGTTCTTTTTGAGTGGAGAAAGGGTGTTCCAGTATTTTTTCAGGGCGCAAGCGTGAAGCTGACCGATGAGGTGGAAGTTCAACTGATTCAGCCAAGTGCACCACGTGGCGATCCCACGAGTGTTCCCGCGCCCAGTCCGCTGGCCATGATCGGGCCTGAATTCATAGTGGCTATCGGAGATTTGCTAGCTAAATGTCAAAGAACAAGCACTCCACACACTAACTTTGGTTATCGACGGTTGAGGAATTTTACAGGAAACGTACCAACTCCGGCGGGAGAAGAAACCTTTGAAGAATGGGTAGAATAGGCGATGCAGACTCTGGATGAGTGGGACGTCCCTGAGGCCCAGAAGAAGCAAAGAATTACTGAGAGCTTAAAGGGACCTGCGTCAGAGGCTGTCAGAAACCTGAAGTTGAGTAAGCAAGACTGCACTGCTTTAGATTACCTGTACGTGTTACAGGAAGTCTTTGGGTGAACAGAAAAGGCTGCTGAGCTCATGTAGCAGTATGAACACACTTATCAGCGAAAAGGTGAGAAAATGACTGAATATATGAGGCTCCTAGATAAGATTCTGCACCAGATACTTCTTAAGAAAGGGGCCGAACCGGCCACAATAGACAAAATCCGAATGCAGCAGATATTGAGGGGCGCTCAACCTCTAGATCCTGTGATGCTTCAGCTGAGAACCAGAGAAGGTAACCAAGAATTGAAATACCTGGAACTCATTCGAGCTGTTAGAGAGGAAGAGGCTCTACTGGAAGAAAAATCCTTAAGGAGAGGAGAAAGAGCTTACGCACAACCTGTGAGGCATAACGAATATCTGCGAACTGAAGATGATTCGTTGGACACCAATGGATCCGAAGTTGACAGACAAGAGCATCTGTTCATTCCTATATCCACAGAGAGTGCTACCAAAGAGTCAACCATTCCTACCTATAGTGAAATACACAAGACTGTTCAGCTTGAGCTTCTTGCACCTTCTTAAGTGCAACAGGCACACACGGACCTGTGCCGAGTACTTTTGAAGGTGGCAGAGACACAGACCGATATGCAGAGGTTCCTTACTATATGCGGACAACTGGAGTTGCTGTGGTGTCTGGCCAGGGTCCTTCAACTGAATCATTACAAGCAAGTGCGCCTCCGTTTTCAAAGAAGAGACGTTTCAGTTGTGGGGAAATGGGTCATTTCCGAGCACAGTGCAAAAACCAAAGGTCTGAAGGAAATAAAGTGGAAGAGTTCCTAAAGGCCTTGGAAATGCTATCTACCTCACAGGTGGGAAACGCCAGAGGGCCCAAGTGAAGGAGCAAACTAGGTGCCCAATGGTTGAAAACCGCTCCAAAATTCAAGCCAGAACCGAAAGGCCGAGAGGGCCCAGAGTCTTGCCAACTGCTGAGCCTACCAGGACTGAAAGAGTTACTCCCTTAGTATCCGGTCCTATGTCATGGGGAAACCATGCACGCCCAAAACCTCTACGAGTCAAGAAGAAGGCCAGGGTACAGCGAACTGGGTCTAAACCTCCTGCGGCTACGACAAAATTTCCTGACCAGCTGATAGGTCCTTCTCCCATCGTTCCAATCCAAGTGGAGTCTACACTAAAGCTCTGTTAGACTCAGGGGCTCAAGTGACATTGATCTATCGAGACTTCTACGAGAAGCACTTAAAGCACATACCTCTACAGAAGATAAAGATCTGGGGTATCGGAACCGAGAAGCTTCCCTATGATGGATATCTACAGGTGAAGTTAGAAATTGGATCCGAAGTTATCGGACAGTCTGGAGGTTGTGATGCATTGGCCATTGTGTGTCCTCGGCCTTCAGGGGCCAACAGAAGTTCTATGATAGTGGGGACGAATACTGATCTAGTGAGACGTCTTCTGACTCCAATAGTGATGGAAGAAGGTTCTACCAGAGGAATGCACCCGATGTTACGTCCGGTCTATCAGCGAATGGTCGAAGAACAGAGGGCACCTGTCGAAGTGGGGCATCTGTGGAGATTGGGAGGAACAGAGAAGGTTCTGCAATCAGGAGAAGTGACGAGTTTCCGGGCTTCAGTCAAGTTGAACGGATCACAACCGGGTCCCTATGTGGTACTGGAAACTGATCCCAGTCATGGGAGTGAAGCCGGAGTAGAAGTAATCCGAGATAATCTCCACACGAATTTTGAAACGGGCACGAGGAAGAGTCTCAGTTAGTGTGTGCAATGTGTCTGATTCTCCAGTGATCCTGAAAGCACGAATGCCCATTGGGCAAGTAGCGTCCGCTACACCTCTCTCCCCTACCGATTTAGGAGGGGGAGTGAATAAAGAGATTCCAGCTGAAAGGTTCTATCCTAAGGACGCTCTCATCTCACCTGAATGGAAGAAACGTCTTCAGTCCCAGATCCTAAAATGGAGAGACTTGTTCTCGAAGGAGGAGTTCGACGTGGGTTTAGCCAAGAGCACTGAACATCGCATTCGACTACAGGAAGATAAGCCGTTTCGAGAAAGGTCAAGGCGAGTTCTGCTGGGAGACTTGGATGATCTACGAGAACAGCTGAATGAACTACAGAGGACTAAGGTGATTCAAGAGTCCAGGAGTCCTTATGCTTCTCCAATAGTGATGGTTCGAAAGAAGAATGGTTCTATCCGTTTATGTATAGACTATCGCACGCTAAATCAGAGAACCATTCTGGAACAATATGCCACTCCTCGGATAGAAGATGCCTTACAGTGTTTGTCTGGAGCAAAATGGTTTAGTGTACTAGACCTGCGAAGTGGGTATCATCAGATACCAATGCATCCTGAGGACAAAGAGAAGACTGCATTCATCTGCCCACTGGGGTTCATTGAGTTCAACAGAATGCCTCAAGGCCTTACGGGGGCTCCCGCCACGTTCCAACGGTTAATGGAGAAGACAGTTGGGGACATGAACCTGATCGAAGTGTTGGTGTATCTTGATGATATTCTTGTGTTCGGGAAGACTTTGGAAGAACATGAGCAGCGGTTGGAAAAGGTTTTGAAGCGGCTCCACGAAGAAGGGTTGCAACTGTCTCTGGAGAAGTGTCAATTTTGCCTACCTTCTGTTACGTACCTAGTACACGTTGTTTCAGCTGAAGGTGTTTCGACGGATCCTCGAAAGTTGGAAGCCGTAGCTTCCTGGCCTAGACCCCAAACTGTTACTGAACTTAGATCTTTCCTGGGGTTCTGCTCGGATTACCGAAGATTCGTAGGAGGATTTGCCAAGATAGCTCAACCCTTGAATAAGCTCCTACAGAAGGAAGATGTGGAAGAATGCTCCAAGGCCTCTGATCGAGGTTCGTCGGCTAAAGGACAAAGGATGGCCCGATAATCCATTCAAGAAGAATGGACTGATCGATGTGAAAGTGCTTTCATGAAGTTGAAGGAGAGTCTAACTCGAGCTCCTGTCTTGGCTTACGCTGACCCTCATAAGCCTTACGAATTGCATGTGGATGCCAGCAGAGAAGGCCTAGGGGGAGTCCTTTACCAGGAATATGGTGGATTGTTGAGGTCTGTAGCATATGTGAGCCGAAGTCTTACGCCTTCAGAGAAGAACTATCCTACCCACAAGTTGGAGTTCCTAGCCTTGAAGTGGGTGGTAGTAGACAAACTGAAAGATTATCTGTATGGGGCTGAATTTGTGATCAAGACTGACAACAATCCTCTTACATACGTCCTTACTACTGCGAAGCTGGATGCAACGGGACATCGGTGGTTGGCCACTCTGGCAGGGTTTCGGTTCAGCCTGAAGTATCGCCCTGGAGTGAATAATCGAGATGCGGATGCTTTGTCGAGAAGGCCCTACACTACAGAATGGACTCAGCTGACTCCAGATGGGGTGCAAGCCTTATGTCAAGGGGCAGAGCGCCAGGTCAAGGGAGTGGTTGAAGCAGAAGCTATAGGAGTTATGGCTGCGGCTGTTCCAGAGTTTTATTGTAATCCTACACAGCTGAGGGATGAAAGTCTGCCTACTTTTTCGAAGTAGCACCTGAGAGCCGATCAGGCTAGAGGTCCTTTGATTGCGTTAACAGTGAAGGCCATAAACCCGAACAAAAGGGAAATTCTACTGACAAATTCCCCAGAAGGAGCCCGATTGGTATACAAAGAGTGGGAATGGTTGAAGATGTTGGATGGGGTGGTCTACCGAAGGGGCCCCTCAAACAATGCTGAAGAGACCCAACAGTTGTTCCTCCCCACCAAACACAGAGAGGGTGTACTGCGGTCATTACATGATGAACATGGGCATTTGGGTGCAGAGAGTACTTTTAAACTAGTGCGAGACAGATTTTATTGGCCCTGTATGAGATCTGAAGTTGAAAGTTACTGCCATTCGTGTCTGAGGTGTGTCCAGAGGAAGACCCTACCAACTCGAACTGCTCCAATTAGCCACCTGCAAAGTCAAGGACCTATGGATTTGATGTGCATTGATTTCCTGTGCTTAGAGCCGGATGCTAGTGGGCAGGGAAATATTCTAGTAGTGACTGATCATTTCACGCGTTATGCCCAAGCTTTCTCTACTAAAGACCAGCGTGCTCCTACGGTGGCAAAGGTTTTGATGGAAATGTTTTTTGTTCACTATGGCCTACCAAGGAGAATCCACTCGGATCAGGGCAGAGACTTCGAGAGCCGGCTTGTTGGGCAATTGCTGGAACTGCTAGGAATTCAGAAGACCCGAACCATATCACCCTCAAGGTGATGCTCAACCAGAAAGGTTTAATCGCACGCTGCTAAATATGTTGGGGACATTGTCAAACAGAGAGAAGCAGGGCTGCAGTCGTCACATAGCTACGCTGGTGCACGCGTACAACCGTACGGAGCGTGACGCTACTGGATACTCACCGTACCGTCTCATGTTCGGAAGAGAAGCTCGACTGCCAGTTGATTTGGCGTTTGGGCTATCTCTTGATCAGACATCTGTGGCCTCTCATAGAAATTTATGTGGATAGACTTCGGAAGAATTTCGCCTCTGCATTTGAACAGGCCCGTTTGACTTCAGGAAGCAGAGAACAGAGGAACAAACAAAACTATGACTTGAGAGTTCGCATACAAGATCTACAGCCGGGTGATAGAGTGTTGCTTAAGAACTTGGGTGTTTCTGCAAGGCATAAACTGGCGGATAGATGGAGTTCTCAAGTCTACATTGTCTGCAAGCAACTGCCGGGTCTGCCAGTTTACCAAATCTGACCTGATGGAAAGGCCGGGCCTCTAAAAAAACTGGCACCGAAATCATCTGTTACCTCTGAGAGAAGCTGTAAGAATACCAGTTGGAGATGAACTTTCTTTGCCGAAACCGCCTGTTCCATGTTCGATTCCTGTTACTCGGTCTCAACAGACACGGATTGTTGGAGAAAGTGAAGGAAGCAGTGAGGAAAGTTTTTGTCTGGACTGGGTGCGCTCACCTGAGCCTGAAGAGGTCATCCCAGTTCCTGAACGGTGGGAAAGTAACCTGAGGCCTGAGGCTCCTGAATTTCAATTGGAAGTTTCTGAGAGTTTGGAGGTTCCTGTAGTCCCGGAAGATGTGTCCATAGATTATAGTTCTATGCCTTCACTGGAAGGGTCATCTTCCGAAGAGGTGTCTGCTCCAATTGTGGAAGAAAGAATTGAGCCCGTACCTGTGGTACTTCCACCTGAAGAGGAGATGATTGAGCTAGAGTCAAAACGTTCTATCCAACCCCCTCAGAGACTCACTTACGACTCACTTACGACTCACCAGTAGGGATGAGCCGAACACCCCCCCGAGTTCGGTTCGAGCCCGAACACGAACTTCCCATTTGTTCGGGACCGAACCCGAACTCGAACCCAATGCAAGTCAATGGGGCTGAAAATTCAGTTTTTGGAGTGCCCTCCAAGAGGGCATATATGCTACATATTTGCCATAAAAGGTGTATGGGGGTCCAGGTAGTGCCCTGGGGGACAGGAAACAAGGACAAAAAGTAAAAAAAAAAAAGTTTTTAAAGGGACAGTGAGTTTTCCATGAAATAAGGATTAAAAATAAAAATGAAAAATTCCTTCAAATATCGTGCCTAGGAGGTCCCCATAACCTGCCCGTGAAGTGGCGGATTTTTAGGATGTATAGAAACACTTAAAAACAAAAAAATGACGTTTCAAATGACGGTAAATGCTTTTCCTTTAATCTATCCATAAAGAACTGCTTGGGGCGGCAGTCTGTATGAAAAGAGGAGACATTTTCGGACACGCAGAAAAAGTTTACTGATTTTTCTTGGCTAAATTATTGTGAAATATATGCAGGCTTTGAATGAAAGTAACAATAGGTGCTTTAAAATTGGTCCTTTAGCGTCCCCAACAGTGCCGTCACACCGTAACCCCTCTGAGGATACGAATCTGATACAGGCGGCAGTGGCAGTGCACCCAAATATTGTGCTTTTGGTGCCAGGCCTGCAAGTACTATCATACAGTAACCCCTCTGTGGTATTGTGGAAGAATGCAGGGGTGGACCATGTGGTCCTATATTGAAAAGCTATGATTCTGGTCAAGGCGTCAGCGCACCCAGATATTGTGCTTTTGGTGCCAGGCCTGCAAGTACTATCATACAGTAACCCCTCTGTGGTATTGTGGAAGAATGCAGGGGTGAACCTTGCGGTCCTATATTAAAAAGATATGCATCTGGTTAAGGCGTCAGTGCACCCAGATATTCTGCCTTTGGTGCCAGGCCAGCAAGTATCATCATACGGTAACCCCTCTGTGGTATTGTGGAAGAGTGCACGGGTGGACCATGTGGTCCTATATTGAAAAGTTTTTGATCTGTTAATGGGCGTCAGTGCACCCAGATATTGTGCCTTTAATGCCAGGCCAGCAAGTATCATCATACAGTAACCCCTAGTAGTATTGTGGAGGAAGGCAGGGGTGGACCATGTGGTCCTATATTGAAAAGATATGATTCTGGTCAAGGCGTCAGTGCACCCAGATATTCTGCCTTTGGTGCAAGATTGCCAGGCCAGCAAGTATCATCATACAGTAACCCCTCTGTAGTATTGTGGAAGAATGCAGGGGTGAACCATGCGGTCTGTGACGGAACGGCTGCCACTATACCGTAGCGCGGTACAAAATTTTAAAAATGTTGTTTTAGTATGGTGTATTAAAGAATTCGTTAGGTTGTATTTTTATAAGTTCCCCCTGTAATTCTCCCCATGGTTGACCTGTTCCCCGCCTGTCCACAGCCCCGGGAAGACGCCCGGTCTGTGAATGCCTCGAGCCGCCGCTGACTGTCTCTGCCAAGCCGCCCAAACTTGCCCGCCTTGCCCCGCAGCGTGGAAACCACGCAGAAGAGCGCTTCTTGGCCAGTGGGCTCCTAAAAATAGGTGCTTACGTTGGTGCGAATTATAGAACGAAACCCGAACGCCGACCAGGGATCCCTCGCTGGGAGCGCGGCCGGCAACCAGTGACTCTTGCTCAGGTACAGCCGCCGAACTTTCCCCCTTCGCAGCTCGGGCTCCGTGGATCCAATCCGGGCACTTTTTGGATGGAACCAGCCCCCCGACCCGAGCTACCAGGCTGTACCCCCAGCATGCCGCCGCTTCCAGGGGATCACCCCGAAATCCCTGGTAAAACCCCAAACTCGGGCAGAAAGCCACAAGGAGCGCTCACACCACAGGGGGGGCCGGGTGCTGGCCAGACTGGGAGAGGCTCTGGGAGGGGGGAACAGACGAACTGGCGCCGAGACCCGAGATAAGGGCTGCGCACCGTAGGGGTTAACCCAGGCAAATTGGGCTATGGCTTGAGGTACAAACACAGATCACCGCAGGAGGACTGAGGGCGGGCCAGGGGAGAACAATGGTTTCATTTCTCATAAATAACCCTGTATTCTCCATGTTAAAATAAACTCATTCCTGTTTGAACCTTTACTCTTGCCTCGGCTAGTAATAGGGGATAACAGGGCTTGGGGAACCACGACGCTGCAAGGACCGTGGAAAGAAACGCTGGATCACCGCCGAATCCCTACCGCCCGCTACCCCTGACTCTACACCCCCAGACCAGTTCGGCGCTGACGGCGGATCTACCCGGGCAGGGTAGCAGGGATCCGCTACAATGCAGGGGTGAACCATGCGGTCCTATATTGAAAAGTTTTTTATCTGGTGGTAATGGGCGTCAGTGCACCCAGATATTGTGCCTTTAATGCCAGGCCAGCAAGTATCATCATACAGTAACCCCTCTGTAGTATTGTGGAAGAATGCAGGGGTGGACCATGTGGTCCTATATTGAAAAGTGTTTTTTTTTATCGGTTAATGGGCGTCAGAGCACCCAGATATTGTGCCTTTAATGCCAGGCCAGCAAGTATCATCATACAGTAACCCCTCTCTGGTATTGTGGAAGAGTGCAGGGTTGGACCCTGCGGTTGAAAAAATTAAAATGATCTAAATCTGGCACAGGCGTCAGTGCAGCCAAATATTGTGCATTCACACCGTAACCCTTTTGTGGTATTGTGGAAGAGTTCAGTGCTGGAGGTTTTGTGAATAAAGAAGGGGACATCCCCGATCTATTCCATTACTTCAGCATCAGGGGATTGATAGCTGCTGATCCAGGACTGATTCATTTTTATAAATGTCCACTGACTCTGTAGACCGGCTGACAGACGCACTCTTTTGTCTGTGACAATACCTCCAGCGGCACTGAACGTCCTTTCGGAAAGCACGCTAGATGAAGGGCAACCTAGTAGCTGCATAGCATATTGGCTAAATTCTGGCCAGTGATCCAATCTCAACACCCAGTAAGCCAGTGGATCATCTGCTGGAAAGGTATCCAGGTCTGCCCTTGCCCCTTGGTAGTCCTGCACCATATGGTGAAGACGCTGGCAATGGGTTCCTACATTTGACTTCCCTGGGCGTCGAGGACTAAAAAAAGCATCAGTCAAGCGGCCCTGGCCTTCACCACTATTTCTCTGATCACCCGCAGCCTCAGAAGCACGTGTGTCAGCACTTGGTAATCTACCAGTGCCTGGAAAGGTGTTACACAAGTGTCGCTTTAGAGCGTCCTCAGGTTTTTTCATCCTGTGCTCCCTCTGTGCGGGCAGGATGAGCTCTGCAACTTTACCCTTGTATCGTGGATCAAGAAGGGTTGCCAACCAGTAATGATCCCTCTCCTTGATAGCATGAATCCTGGGGTCCTTTAGCAGGCTTTGCATCATTAGGGAGCCCATGCAGCTTAGGTTGGAGGTGGCATTAGCTTCCGAGTCTTCCTGGTCAATGAGGATGACCGTATCGTGCACTTCCTCCTCCCAGCCACGCACTAGCCCTTCTGTTTCTGGGCACACAAAACCCTCCCTTGAGGAATCCACACCTTCAATGTCCCCACTACTTAAATACTCCTCCTCCTCCTCCTGTCTGATCTGAGTAGGACCCGCTGGAATGCTGTCTGCAGAAAGACTGGGGCCTTGAGAGCTAGGGAAGGCCTCCTCTTCCTCCCGCTGCTCTGCCTCTAGAGCCACATCTATAATTCCCCGCAGAGTGTGCTCCAGCAGGAACACTAAAGGAATTGTGTCACTGATGCATGCACTGTCCCTGCTCACCATCCTCGTTGCCTCCTCAAATGGTGACAGTGCATGCATCCTTGATCATCAGCCACTGCGGGGGGGAAAAAAAAAACAAGTTGACCTGAACCTGTCCTTGTGCCATACTCACACAGGTACTCGTTGATGGCCCTCTGCTGCTTGTGCAGACGCTGCAGCATTGCTAATGTTGAGTGTAACAGATCTCTGTGCCCGGACCGGGTCACATCTGCCAAATGCTGCTACCTCGCTGGACACCCAGTTTCTCCTTGGGACTCTCACACCTTTCTCTTGTACCTTAGCCGCAGCTCAAGGCCCGGTGCCTGTAGAGAGCCTGGCTAGCACCCCCAGGAATAAGCCGAAGCTGTAGATCTGGAGCCTTTCCTTGGCACAGCGGGCAGAAGATTCCTGGTACTCCAAAACATGAGTCATGACTTCAAGCTTGGTCAGAATAGAAGTGACTGTTTATTCACAGAGAGGACAGATAGAGTCAAGGACCAGGACATTTGCATACAATCAAACAGACATCACAGATCAGATAACTACCCAGGGCCTTCAAACAATGGAGAATGGGGGAAGGAGAAAGACGTAAACAAAAGGAATTTCTTACTGAGAGAATTTACACAATAGCAGGTACTAATACAGAGATCTACACTATACAGGGAATAACACGCAGACATCAGAAATCTTTAGTTAACTGGCATATCTATAAAACAGGGAAAATCACATTGGGTACTTTATAAAAATAAGCGCTAACGAACTTTTAATAACACACAAATAAATAAACACTTGAACTGTTGTACTGCGCTACAGCGTAGTGGCGGCCGTCCTGTCACATCGAGTTCCACCTGGTGGGCATGTCACAGATCAGACGGTTTGTGGGAAGGTGGAATTCTCTTTGAATTTCTGCCAGGCGAACGCTTGCTGGGAATGACCGTCTGAAGTGGCTGCAGACTTTTCTGGCCTGGATGAGAAGCTCTGGCAGCCCTGGGTACTTGGTTAGGAAATGCTGTACCACCAGATTTAGGACGTGTGCTAGGCATGGTACATGCGTCAATTTACCCTTGCGTAGGGCGGAGAGAAGGTTGTTGCCATTATCGCAGACGATCATTCCCAGCTCAAGCTGGTGTGGTGTTAACCATCTCTGCACCTGCCCCTGCAGAGCTGACAAAATTTCTGACCCGGTGTGGCTCCTGTCCCCTAAACAAACCAGCTCAAGCACCGTATGGCATCTTTTTGCTTGAGCCATTGCGTAGACCCTGTCAGGCGTCGGTTTAACTGCCACTTCGCCAGAGACAGAAAAGGAAGAGGAGGAAGAGGTGGTGGTGGTTGAGCAGACAGACCTCATACAAGCAGCTTTCTGGATGCGTGGCGGATGAACAAGCTCCAGCAAAGAGCCCCATCTTGGATCCCTCCCAGCTGCAATCAGAGTTACCCAGTGTGCCGTGAAGGAAATGTAACGACCCTGTCCATGCTTGCTGGACCACGTGTCTAAAGTCACATGCACCTTGCTGCTGACTGCCTTTACCAATGACTGGATAACATTGTCTTCCACGTACTGGTATAGTGCTGGAATGGCCTTGCGTGAAAAGTAATGGCGTTTTGGAACCTGCCACTGTGGTACAGCACATTCAGCAAATTCACGGAAGGGAGCAGAGTCCACCAGCTGGAAAGGCAGCAGCTGCAATGTGAGTAATTTTGCTAAGATGGCATTTAGACGCTGTGCTTGGGGATGGTTGGGACTATATTTTTTTCTTTTGCTGCTGCAGCTGCGGCAACGTAATCTGACTGCGTAAATCTTCAGCTACTGGGATGATGTCACATTGTGAGGAAGGACCTGGTACATCATTACTGTAGCATCATCCCTGTCGGTGGAGGTTGTAGGCAATGATATGGCAAGACATACAGTGGGGGTAGAGACAGATGAGGAGGAGGAGAACCTACACAAAGTTTTTCGCCAACGGGATGTGTGGCACTTGTTCATATGTCGCCTCAAGCACGTGGTACCCAAGTGTCCGGTATCTTTCCCACGCTTAAGCCTCATCTGACATAGATTACAAATAGCAACGCTGCGCTCTACTGCACATTTCTTAAAGAGCTCCCAGACAACAGAGTTCCTGCATGTGTTCTTTGAGACAACAGCGCTCTGCATCGGAGCAGCTCTGACATATGATGCCTTGGACTGGCTAGTGCTACGGTTGGTCACAGAGGATGTTGTGCCTCGTGTTTGCTGTGCCTCCTCCTCCCCCTCTTCCTCACTTAATTCCTCTGTTTTATCTGGCACCCAGGTGGAGTCAGTGACCTCATCATCATTGTCATCTTCATCCCCTATCTCCTCGTCACTGGAGCCAACTTGGCAGTATGCTGCAGCTGCTGGGGCAACATGGGTGCCAGTTATTTGTGTGTCATCACTGGCACCCCCTTCCTCTAGGTTGATTATACTCCCTTGCTCAACCTCAGAGATTGAATCAGAGCACTGTACTTGCTGCGCATCCTCAAGCAGCATGTCACTCTCATTGTAGTCAAACAATTCCGCTGACTCCTCCGTGTGTGATAGCGAGGCTACGGCAGGAGTAGCTGTGGACATGGAGGCTGCATTAGATGCTTTGGCAGCTGAGGTGGACTGTAAAGCACTAGAAGCCTGGCTGGCAGAGGACTCGGAGGATGAGGATGGCCTGGTTAGCCAATCCACCAAGTCCTCTGTATGTTTAAGACGGCCAGCACCAGTTAGAAAGGACAAGCATGCCCCTGCAAAGGATGCACCACGTCCACCACGACCAGAGGCACAGCCTCCCGACACGGGCTGCTTGCCCTCTTATCTGTGTCTGGGAGCGTCTGCCTGTCCTTTTTGTTCTTTCAGACATGGTGAGTGATATATAGATTAATATATACAGAACTCTGATTCAACTCTGGTATAAAGATTTAAAGAACTCTGGTATAACTCAGTGAGACACACTGATAGCTGACAGCCAGTGATGAGACACAGATCACCTCAATTCACAAATGTTTCAAAGAAATTAGTGAGCCCCAAAATAATGCGTGGTACTGGATGTGTGACGAGACACAGATCACCTCAATTCACAAATGTTTTGAAGAAATTAGTGAGCCCCAAAAAGATTTGCTGGCACAGTGAGTCACAGTGACAAGACACAGAAGATCACCTCAATTCACAAATGTTTTAAAGAAAGTTGTAAACCCCCAAAAAACTTGCTGGCTCAGTGACAAGACACACATCACCTAAATTCCCTGATATTTGGTAGAAATGAGACCCCCCAGACCCCCCAGTAGTGTGGCAGACCGGCAGTAACAACACACAACTATCTCCTTTAAAATCTCCTCTGAAATGCGTGCAGAATCGGCGTGTGGAAACGTTATATAGTGTGCTGCGGGACTTAGCTCTGTGAGCCCATGATTGGGCAAAATTTGCCCAATCAGGACTCTGAGCGGTGATTGGCATAGTGTTGAACCAGTCTTGCACCAGACCTGTGGTCAGGTGCAAGGCTGTAGCCAATTACGAGCTTCAGGAGAGTGGGAAAATGCATTGTGGTCCATTGTGGTCGAACATGCAGCGAACACCCGGAAATGTTCGGTGTTCGCGATCTAGTCGAACAGGCCAGGTTCGGGTCGAACTCTGAACCGTCCGAACCGAACAGCTCATCCCTACTCACCAGGACATAGCACTGAAGAGGCTGTCACCACAGTGAGAAGGTTGCCCGAAGTGTCTGCTATGTTAGCTGAGGTAGTCAGGAGCATGAGTCAACTTGAGGACGTATATCTGACCCATTGTATGTTTGCTGCTGAGCCTGTATATATTGCCTAATGTAAATGCTGAAATGTCATATAAATGTTACACCTCCTTGGAGAGACCCAAGAGTTCTAGGAGGGGGAGAGTGTAGCGCTGTTTAAAACTATGTTGCTGCAATTACTCAGTTTTAGCCACCAGAGGGAGACAAAAGCCATATGGACTATGTGGGACCTAAACAAACTACAATATCCATCAGGCTTTGCGGCGGATACAGGAAGTGGGTGGGACAGAGGGGAAGGACGTAAGCAGCCTCGTGCGGAGGAGCGCCAGAGTGAGTGGAGCGGCGAAAGACAGAGGACGCAAGTGAGACTGCCAGGGATCGAGACCAGGCCGGAGCGCAGACGCTACCTCGAGGGCGCTGGAGATCGGGACAGTAACTTGCGGAGGCATACCCATTATCACTGAGAGGTTTGCACAGAACTTCAGTTCCAGTTGGACCCCCTGTAAGGAGACCGCGATGATCCATAGGGAGTGCAGGCGGTAGGCCGTAGTTCTCGAGTTGGAGATCGGACGAGCAAGAAAGCAGATTCGGTGGCACAGAGTTCCGGAGGACAAGCGGAGAGACATCCTTGATCGGGCAGCGGGACAGACTATCTTACGGATGGGTGAGAGGCCTTACAGGCCGCAAGTCCGAGTATAACCCAGCACGCTGCATTATTGTTCAATTCTACAGGGCCCCAACGTGACTAGTCAAAGATTTGCTTATTCCATTCACTGGCCAGTTGAATACGGTACCCGGGTACACGAATCAATACACGTACACCTTTTTGAGACATTACACTCACGGGACTTATACTCCAGAACAGAGGGGGTTAATTATTTTCTTTTGCCGCCGTGTGTTTTTCCCGCATTACGAAATCCTGTCGTATTTACATTATATGTGTCACTTTATAGGGATCGTAAAGTATATAATCTAAAAAATCCACAACAGTGCTGGTGTATATTTATTCCCTAGTGCGGTGAGACTAACGCGAGGTTAATTCAGCGGCTCCTCTGGGAGTGAGCACTACACACTAATGATTTTTTCTATTGGGTGCGTTTGCTATAAATCACGTAATTCCCACCACAAAATGTAACAAGTCCCCATTTCTAATTTTTGTACAAGCGCACCTTATAGAAAACATAACCGCAAACGCTCATTTGCTAAAATGTGAAAAAAAAAACCACTTTACACACGGCAGATGATTAAAAATTCAATTTTTATTGCATTTTTTTGTCATAGTGTACAGGCAGGACATGACGTATACATATAAAATTGATATATTATGAATCTGCGGAGTCTGCCGGAAAGAGCGATATCTAATATGTCTGGGTCATTTATAAAATCAGGTTTCAAATCGCGTTTAAACATGATGAGCGAAAGCAGTAAAAATGAGTTGAGCACACAGCAGTGAAATGCAGCATATTAGAGGAAGATTTCGGAGAAAAATTAACACTTCTCAGAAGCAGACCCCACACCCTCAGTATAGTCTACATCCAATGTATCAAATTCATTACACCAGACTAAAAACACCTGTTGTTTACCATTTGAAAACACAGGTCATTTAGAGGTGAGAATCTTTGCACATACACATTAGTTTTTTAATTCAATATCTAATAAACCGTTGCTTATAATATTCTGCAGTCTCGGTATTCTCGGATCCAGGCAGAGACAAGCAGCGGAATGATGCCCTCTTAATAGCGGCATTACAGGCTCCATTCAGCAGATTGGCTGATTCTGAACAGCTGCCTTCACTGCATCCAGGGCAGACACCTCGGCTGGCATGCTACCTCCCAGTGCTCCAAGGCAAGGACGGAGTTAATGGCGAATCTACTCCTGCTGAGTAGTGGATTTCGTCACAGATCGTAAAAGAATTCGCTCAGGATGATTCCAATAGCTGGGTAGCACCCTTACCCTCTTGTACGCCTAGAGAAAAGCTACCTAACAATCCACAGCAAGCAGCTGCTCGATTTGCCTCTTTAAAGCGCACCTTGAAGAAGAAAACCGAGGCTCTGAAGACGACTGTAAGGACCGTCGCCGCCGGCGTAATAAAAAGCCTAAACCCAGTGCTGGCTCATAGTAGTGAGACTTTCAATAGCCGTACCACTACTCACCTCTGTGTGCAATGCTCAGGTGTTGCCTAGATCCTCTAATACTCCTGCATAAAACCAGGCCACATCTGAAGCCCAATGCTTCCACATTGTCTTGGAAATATCCAAGCTGCTAGGAGCTACCTGCTATTCCTCCAAGAATCCTATGACCCATACTCTGCTGGATCCTATTCTCTCAAGGCTATCCCTGTTATAGCTCTCCTGGACTTATTATTTACAAATCTCCTGGATCTCCTATTTACTACAGACCTCTGGACTTGTCATCTTCCTGGATCTCCCAAATTTACCTTACCCGGATTATAAGGATTTGCCCACATCTCTAGTACTCAGATATATTCATATATATATAACCAAGTATTCTCTGCTTCTGTTTTCCCATTTTTTATTATCTGCAGTTTCTCCCTATATTTAGTCTGTCCTGCTTTAGTCTGTTTATCCCTCTTTATGTATAGTTTAATGTTTCTTATCTATATATATTATTCTCTGCCTTAGTTCAGACTCTAGTCCTGTAACCTGTGTATACATATATATATATATATATATATATGCAGAAAATCCAGCACTCACAGGTTCAGGTACACACGCCCGGTGCATCGCCTACTATAATAGATCCAGTATGTTATTTAGCGGCACTCTGGGTCTTTGAAATAAGATAATCTTTTTATTTGTAAAAGGTCAATGTTTCAGCTTACTCCCCGCAAGCTTTCCTCAGGACAATAAAACAACACAGAAATAAACCACATATATACAAAAACGAAAAACAATCAACTACTCACCCTGATTCCCTTCACCTGAAATGACTAGCATGACTGCTGGCCAACACCTGAGGTCATTACTACGACTCCATCTCCTGAAACCATCACCATGACAACCATGTATACACAAAAAAGTTGTCATAACATGAAACCACGTGTAAAAACATAAAAAGGAGTTCGACCCCCCCCCAGACAGCAACGTTAATTCCTATTTTTAATTTATCTAACAGAGATTTGAATACAGTAGAGTTGTCCATATTAAGTAAAGGCCTTTCGTTTGCACCGACTATTTTTCCTCGTTTTTTTGACTTTGAAGTGGACTTACAGTTGTGTTCAAAATTATTCAACCCCCACTGAAATTGAGTGTTTTGGCCAGTTTGACATTGATTTTGATCATTCAGTCATCTTGCTTACAATTAAATCAAAGAGGCACGTGTAGGTCAGACAAATATAACATTTATAATGAAATAACCACAAATGTCTTTTCTGTGCTCACATCATTATCAGTTTTATTCAACCCCCAAGTGACATTCAATCTTAGTACTTATAACTGTAAAAGGATGTTGTACTAACAGCTTTTAAACGTGAAGCATAGCTTGACACAAGTGTCTTGCAGCGATCTACGGGTATCTTCGCCCATTCGTCATGGGCAAAAGCCTCCAGTTCAGTCACATTCTTAGGCTTGCACACTGCAACTGCTTTCTTTAAGTCCCACCAGAGGTTCTCAATCGGATTTAAGTCAGGTGACTGCGATGGCCACTCCAAAATGTTCCAGCCTTTAATCTGCAACCATGCTCTAGTGGACTTGGAGGTATGCTTGGGATCATTGTCCTGTTGAAAGGTCCAACGTCTCCCAAGCCTCAGGTTTGTGACGGACTGCATCACATTGTCATCCAATATCTCCTGGTACTGAAGAGAATTCATGGTACCTTGCACACGCTGAAGCTTCCCTGTACCTGCAGAAGCAAAACAGCCCCAAAGCATGATTGACCCCCCCGCCATGCTTCACAGTAGGCAAGGTGTTCTTTTCTTCATAGGCCTTGTTCTTCCTCCTCCAAACATAGCGTTGATCCATGGGCCCAAACAGTTCTAATTTTGTTTCATCAGTCCACAGAACACTATCCCAAAACTTCTGTGGTTTGTCCAAAATTCCCTAAAACCCTTTACAGCATTGGGGGTTGAATAATTTTGAACACAACTGTATATAAATTTGGCCAGCTACTGAGGCTGAAGCATCACTTTGGTGATACATCAGAAAACGTGGTTCATAATCCATTCAAGATCAAAAGCCATTTTGATCCACCGAGTGCACAAGCGTCCATAAAAGTCTTCCTTCAAACTGTACAGGAAGAATCCAGGAAAATTATGGCTACTCGATATCGGCACAACTCTAACTGTAGCAAACATGAGTTTGCAGCAATTAAATTATTGGCTCAAGACCCTACCATCGTGATTCGACCTGCTGACAAAGGGGGAGGGGTGGTAGTGCTGAATTATTCAGACTATTGTAATGACATCCTTTGTCAATTATCAGACCCCAATACGTACCAACAGTTGAAAGGGGACCCAACGGCTGACATTGCTATCAAAATACAGAAGAGTCTTCAGATGGGTCTTCAACAATCTTATATTTCTGAGGAACTGCTGAAATTTCTTTCACCTACAAACCCACGTACACCGGTATTATACACCATACCGAATGTCCACAAGGACCCCGTGCACCCACCGGGCCGCCCTATCGTCTCGGCATTTGGAGGTTTGCTAGAACCACTAGCCAAGTGGCTTGATTCATTATTCAAAGTACCTGTTCTCATGTTGGACACTTGCTTAAAAGATATGCATGATCTTTTGCAAAAATTTAAAGCTGTTCATCTACCAGAGGGCCCTATTTCTATTCTTTCTTGTGACGTCAAGAGTTTGTATACAGTTATCCCCCTGGAAGGTGGCTTGGAGGCTATGCGTAACACTTTAATTCAATCATCTCACTATAATGGTCCTCTGGTGGAATACACATTGGAACTTTTACGTTTGATTCTGACGTGTAACTATTTTCGCTTCGAACATAAGTGGTATTTTCAGACCATGGGCACTTCCATGGGTTCCCCGGTGGCACCTATGTATGCCAATTCCTATATGCATTATTTTGAAAAAGAGCACATTATTCCTCTCTTTGGCAATTCATTGATTCTGTATACCAGATTCATCGATGATATTCTGATCATAGCTAATCTAGAGGTGCAACAAGTGGAAATGATCATATCTCATGTGAATACTCTAAAACTCCCCATTCAACTTACATCGACCATCAGCTCGACTTCAGTGGACTTTCTCGATGTTCGTATCTACCGACAAGGAAATGGCATACAACATACATTATTCAGAAAACCCACGGATGGTAACACGATTTTACACGCCAACAGCTCCCATCCGGCGCACTTGAAGGAATCGATCCCTTATACACAATTTTTACAGGTCTATCGGAATAACTCAGACCAGTCAAACATTAGTTGACAAATTCAGGGAATGTGAGCCAAATTCAGAGAACGAGGTTACTCAAAATTTGTTTTACAACGAGCACTTTTGAAATGTGAGAACAACCAGAAATTATCTAAAACACAATCAGGATTGGTGTTCACCTCTACATTCTCACCACACTCTCGAGAGGTACAAAGAATTGTCCACCGCAATTGGCCTATAATTGCTCGCTACCAGAGTTTGCCAAAAAGCATTAGGGCGAATCCCATGATGAGTTATCGACGATCAAGAAACCTAAGGGATATGTTGGTTAAAACTGACCCTGCATAATGCTATGATCGCCAAATGAATACGCCGCGGAATAATGGATGCTACAGATGCCTTGGCTGTGTGACTTGTAGCCATATGGTTCCGGGCACAGATTTAATCATCCACACAAGACACAAAGCTATTCAATTCAACATTGCATCACATGGCTAACGGACTTTGTTGAGTATAAGATTTCCTGTCCGTGTGGACTCTGTTACATCGGTAAAACTGATACCACCCTTCGGGAACGGATCCGGGGGCATCGGTCTTCCATCAGAACGGCGTATAGGGATCAACATAGTGACAAACCTGTAGCCAGGCATTTTCTCGAAATGGGACATCAGTTGCCGATGTTGAAATTCACAGCGATTGATCATATCCCCCGGTTGAGAAGAGGGGGTGATCACAGTAATTTATTACTACGTAGAGAAGCTTACTGGATCAGAGAGCTGGATACTCTATCTCCACGTGAGTTAAATGAGAGATACAGCTTGGTCCCTTTCTTATAGTCCTTATAGCTCTCATAAATTAACATCATTTGTTTTCTTCCCTCTTGCCGCCTAGGATAGTGTATTGCGGTATAGTTCAGTTTATAGGTTTTCATATATGGGATGTGGTTGACTGACATATGTATATATATTTTTTCTAAATTTTTCTAAATTTACCTGTTACTTGCCAATATCCCAAAGTTGGATAGGGCCACGGTTTGGCCAGATATGGCAAGATCTTTTCCTAATTCTTCTATTTTTCTATTTTTCCATTATAATAGCAATTTGAATAAATCATTGTTCTGCTATTTTTTTGGCATTCAGTTATGCATTTTTCAGTCAGCCTCAGTGTGTATCCCATTATGATTGAGCAGTAATTCTCTATTTGGAGTGTAATTGCATTTGACTCCTCCATTCAGCATTTTTTCCTTTTTATGTTTTTACACGTGGTTTCATGTTATGACAACGTTTTTGTGTATACATGGTTGTCATGGTGATGGTTTCAGGAGATGGAGTCATAGTAACGACCTCAGGTGTTGGCCAGCAGTCATGCTAGTCATTTCAGGTGAAGGGAATCAGGGTGAGTAGTTGATTGTTTTTCGTTTTTGTATATATGTGGTTTATTTCTGTGTTGTTTTATTGTCCTGAGGAAAGCTTGCGGGGAGTAAGCTGAAACGTTGACCTTTTACAAATAAAAAGATTATCTTATTTCAAAGACCCAGAGTGCCACTATTTACATCCTGGATATATATATATATATATATATATACACACAATCTCTCCTTCCTTATTCCTTATCCATATATATATTATTCTCTGCTTTAGTTCTGTCTCTAGACCTGTAACCTGTGTATACATATATAATCTCTCCTTTCCTATTCCTTAGCTTTTCTCCTCTATTCAGTATTCTCCTTCTATCGCTTACCCCTCCTAGATTCTGTTGTTGCCTCGGCCTATTTCTTTTTGTGCCTTTTACAATAAATCTTTATATATAAATATATCTGGTTTGGTAGTATTCGTTGTACATTGGCTCGCACCTACCGCCCCGGAACCAGCACCCCGGAATCCAGTGCTGGTCCGCGGAATCAAGAAATTTTCCAGTTCTGCGAAGAAAGCCCTCTACAAGTGCAAGTACAAAGCCCCAGAAACAAAGATTGAAAGGAAGAAAAGGGAGAAGGCTAGGGCTACTTTGTCAAAGACATTCGGTGGAGATAAGAATGGCGGCACACCTGTAGTCAAACTGCGTAAAATGCCTCTCTACTATTTCACTGAAGATGTTCCAAGGAAGCTGTTAAGCCATGGCAAGAAGCCTTTCAGCCAGCGCAAATGCAACCTGCGCTCCTCCATCACTCCTGGGACTGTACTTAAACTCCTCAATGGACGCCACAGGGGGAAGCGTGTGTTTTTTCTGAAGCAGCTCCAGTCTGGCCTTCTGCTGGTAACAGGACCACTGGTTATCAACTGGGTGCCCCTGCGTTGAGCTCACCAGAAATTTGTTATCGCTACTTCCACAAAAGTCAATATCTCAAGTGTCAAGGTTTCAAAGCACCTGACTGATGCTTACTTCAAGAAGGAGAGGCTGCGCAAACCCTGTCACGTCCTGGGTCTCTGGGGCCCCCTCTGGCTTCTATGGACATTGCTTTTAGTTCTGGACATTTGGTTCACGTCCAAGCCTGGACCTCACCTGGACTGATTGTTCTCATTTAGTCATGGCCTATATAGGCAGGCATCGCCCTAAGAAGGGCGCTGCCTCATTCTGATGTTTCAGTCTGCTTTGTTCCAAGCCTTGATCTCCTTGATAGCCTTGATCTCCTTGATCCTTATTCACATACTTTGCAGTTCTGGTAGGGATCTGTTACTCAGGTTCTCCTGTATGTGTTCAAGTTTCCCTTTATTACTTTACTTTCAGGTTCTGTGTTTACATCTGTTTATAATCTCCCAGGTCCTTGGTTATTCATTCTGTTTTGTTCATATGGTTCCTGTTTTGTATTTATGTTTGCATTTCATGTTTATTCTCCTAGGTTTAAACAGGTTTATGTTTTCACTCATGATACTCTAGTGTTTAGTTCTCATGTCTTTCTGCCTATAGTTTCCCAGGTCCTTGGTTGTTCATCTGTTTATTTATTTAGTTCAGGTTTATGGTTTTATTCTAGTGCTCAGGTTTTTTGTTTCATTGTGGTGTTCTGGTCCCTTGCTGTAAATAGTACTGTTGTTAATAAATCCCTTGTTTTTGTTTATACATTCATGGGTCATGTCTGTTAACTGCTCAAGAAGCTCACACCCCTTCTGTGCCATGTCAGGTCAGGCCCACCGTCACATAATGAGGCAGCCAGTACATAGTGAGCGAGCAGTAATTCTAGAGGTGCTGGAGATCCTGAGAGGAGCTAACAAGCTCATTACTCAGCACCTGGATATCCTGTATGCAAGTTTGCTGCAACCTCCTAGGGACGTCTTCCCAAATGAGCCTGTTCCAGTTCCAGTTAAAGGTTCCAGAGGACCCCTGACCCTGGAGGAAAGGGTATGGAGGAAGACTCAGGGCTTATGCTTTTATTGCGGTTCTTTCCTGCATAAACGAATGGACTGTCAATTGCACCCCCAGAAGTTATCCTCCATGTTCCAGCCTTACCAGGCCCCAGAGTCCACTGCCCTGCACGTCGCAGGACGTCCTAAATCCACTGCACAACAGGGAGAAACCAGGTGTAATGCCCAGCAGTGGGAAGTCAAGAGTGCTGCCCTGCAGCATGAACAATCTAAGGTGGCTGCTCAGCAGCACAAAGAATCTGAGTCTGCTGTTTGTCAGCTTCAAGTCCTGTCCATGTCTACTGTGCCTAAGCTAGCAGTTCCAGTCAAGAGTGCTGCCCTGCAGCACGAACAAATCAAGTCCACTGCCTCGCAGTGCGAGATCTGGTCCACCGCTAACCAGTTTGAGAGCCAGTCCACTGCACAGCAGTTCAAGAGACAGTGCCAAGCCGGGGTGACCGCTCCACAGTGCCAAGCCGGGGTCACCGCTCCACAGTGCCAAGCCGGGGTCACCGCTCCACAGTGCCAAGCCGGGGTCACCGTTCCACAGTGCCAAGCCGGGGTCACCGTTCCACAGTGCCAAGCCAAGGTCACCGCTCCACAGTGCCAAGCCAAGGTGGTTGCAAAGCACTGTGAGATCAAGATTGTTGCCAAGCCGGTAGTTGCCAAGCCACGCTCACCCGAGCCGGGAGTTGCCAAGCCACGCTCACTCGAGCCGGTAGCTGCCAAGCCACGCTCCCCCGAGCCGGTAGCTGCCAAGCCACGCTCACCTGAGCCGGTAGCTGCCAAGCCACGCTCACCCGAGCCGGTAGCTGCCAAGCCACGCTCACCCGAGCCGGTAGCTGCCAAGCCACGCTCACCCGAGCGGTAGCTGCCAAGCCACGCTCACCCGAGCCGGTAGCTGCCAAGCCACGCTCACCCGAGCCGGTAGCTGCCAAGCCACGCTCACCCGAGCCGGTAGCTGCCAAGCCACGCTCACCCGAGCTGGTAGTTGCCAAGCCACGCTCACCCGAGCCGGTAGCTGCCAAGCTACGCTCACCCGAGCCGGTAGTTGCCAAGCCACGCTCACCCGAGCTGGTAGTTGCCAAGCCACGCTCACCCGAGCTGGCTGCTGCCGCCATTACCGAGTCGCCGCAGAGCCGTGCCAAGGTCGCTGACCCACAGACCCGTGCTGCTGCTGCCATGACCGAGTCGCCGTAGATCCGTGCTGCTGCCGCCATGACCGAGTCGCCGCAGAGCCGTGCCGAGGTCGCTGACCCACAGACCCGTGCTGCTGCTGCCATGACCGAGTCGCCGCAGAGCCGTGCCGAGGTCGCTGACCCACAGATCCATGCTGCTGCCGCCGTGGCCGAGTCGCTGCGGAGCCATGCCGGGGACGCTGACCCGCAGGTCCGTGCCACTGGTGCCGTGTTCGTGTTGCCGCAGAGCAGAGAGGACACTGTTGCTGTCCATTCCGCGTCCTGTACCAGGGGGAGGAGACGCAAAAGGACTGGTGCCAGTGCCTCCCGACCTGGACCCAGTTTTGGCTCCCACCCTCATAGATGGGGGCGTCTTGAGGAGGATGACGACTCTGAGTGGGACCTCAGGGGACTTTGGTGACTGGTGTACGCGAGGGCTCTACGTGCCTACAGGACCCATTGACTTTTTTCCTGTCATTCTTCTTGTCGTCCTCTTTGGAGCATCCGGGGTCTGCTCGTAGAGGGGGGGATATGTCACGTCCTGGGTCTCTGGCGCCCCCTCTGGCTTCTATGGACATTGCTTTTAGTTCTGGACATTTAGTTCACGTCCAAGCCTGGACCTCACCTGGACTGATTGTTCTCATTTAGTCATGGCCTATATAGGCAGGCATCGCCCTAAGAAGGGCGCTGCCTCATTCTGATGTTTCAGTCTGCTTTGTTCCAAGCCTTGATCTCCTTGCTAGCCTTGATCTCCTTGATCCTTATTCACATACTTTGCAGTTCTGGTAGGGATCTGTTACTCAGGTTCTCCTGTATGTGTTCAAGTTTCCCTTTATTACTTTACTTTCAGGTTCTGTGTTTACATCTGTTTATAATCTCCCAGGTCCTTGGTTATTCATTCTGTTTTGTTCATATGGTTCCTGTTTTGTATTTATGTTTGCATTTCATGTTTATTCTCCTAGGTTTAAACAGGTTTATGTTTTCACTCATGTTACTCTAGTGTTTAGTTCTCATGTCTTTCTGCCTATAGTTTCCCAGGTCCTTGGTTGTTCATCTGTTTATTTATTTAGTTCAGGTTTATGGTTTTATTCTAGTGCTCAGGTTTTTTGTTTCATTGTGGTGTTCTGGTCCCTTGCTGTAAATAGTACTGTTGTTAATAAATCCCTTGTTTTTTTTTATACATTCATGGGTCATGTCTGTTAACTGCTCAAGAAGCTCACACCCCTTCTGTGCCATGTCAGGTCAGGCCCACCGTCACAAACCCAAGCAACCGGATAGAGAGTTCTTTGAAACAGAGAAGGACAAATACGCAGTCACACAACAGCGCAAAGCCGATCAGAAGTTCGTGGATTCCCAACTCCTGCCAATGGGTCTTGTCACTCAGGTTATGCCCAGTGACGATGGAAGAATACGAAAAGTGAAGGTCAAGAGGACTAAAGGAGGTGTGGTACATAGTTTCTTCCGGCCAATCACCGAACTGATACTCGTCCTGCCAAGGGAAAAGGTCAGTTAAGAGTTTCTGCTCTCGGCAGAAGCCTTTCCACAAACAGCCAGTTGGATTACAATTGTGTTGGTGGAAGTTTTGGCCTAGTGCGGCTTCCCCAGCGCGAAGATGGGTTAACTTGTTAAATTTACTCCTTGCATCTGGAACTATGGCCTTCCTTCAAGACTGTTGATTTAGTTACTGGCTATAAAGTGTAAAGTTGTATTATTGAATGCTTTAGCTTCGTTTTTCAGGTCTCCGCATTGGGTCTCCAGGAGGACATTTAAAGTTATAGTGTTATTTTGAAATCTAAAGATTTCAGACGGGGAGTGTTATGCCCCATGATTTAGGATTTATTTGTATATTTTAATGTTATGTGTTGAATCTGCCTTTTACTGCTTACAGTTATGATTTCATAGCTATTTTGTCCCTGCTGGGTTTCCTAAGCTTGCTGTATCCAGCTAGTTTACACCCCTTTGCTCAGTGTCTTGTTCTAAGGGACTTCCTGGTTACATAACAGCCATTCTGTGCTCACTGCTGGACAAAACTAATATCTTTTTACCTGCATTGCTGTACACTATTATAAAGATTGTCAGTCTGATCATTAAACTCTTCAACTGGATTAATCTTTCTACATGTCAGTTTTGAGTTGAAGCTATCTGCCGAACTTCATCGTGTGAGTACTGGTCAAATACAGACTTCGCTAGTCTAAAGCATCCACGCCTCACAGCTTTGCTTAGGGAAGCAGAATATGGTGGATAAGACTACATCTACTTCTTTATATATCATAGATACTATCTCATTATATCCCATTGGTATCCATATCATAGAGAACGGGTACATTATTTGAAACTATTAGTATTATGCTACACGTGTACCCGATATCTATACAATACAATTAACCTATATTTATATATAAATTGCCTAGTTATTAACTATGATACCACTATCAATGTATTTATTTAATGAGGATTTAACCCAAAGTGCATTATACCTAGTATTATAGACTATTAAAGTGTTTGGTATCATTGGAACGACCAGAACATGGCCTTTCCAATGATTACAATGATGACTATGATAAATGTAAACAAAAAAGTGTGAAAATATAAATAAAATAAATAAATAAAAATTAAAGTGTTTTTTTGTTTGTTAATGCAGCAATATTGTTCCCATTGTGTGAAGCCTTCTAAGTGAAGCCTTCAAAGTGAGCACTTAGAGATATCCTGGTGAGTGATTTTGATTTTTGTTTCAAACAGATCTTTTCTATTCATTTTAAGGTTTTAAATTCGGTCTGGTGTGTAAATTAGGTTAGGCTGGTGACTCATTCCTCTTACTGATTAGCATACAATTGGAATCAATTGGGTGTTATTTGCTAGGTGGTTAAGGTGGTTCTTAGGTGACTATATAAAGCTTGTGGAATATTAGCTTGGTCTAATTGAGCTTGTGTGAAGCCTTCTAAGTGAAGCCTTTAAACGTGAGCACTTAGAGATATCCTGGAGATACTCTGGAGGTAGTCTGAGGTTAGACAGGAGGTAGAAAACCTACAAAAAGGTAAGATTTGTTGGTTTAAATCCATTCTTTTATAATGGCAGGCTTGATCCAGTGTAAGAGCTGTCATGCATTTGTTTTTAGATCCAATTTTTGGAGGTTTGGAGTGTGCCTGATATGTAGGCAGCTCTCTTTATTGCAGCAGGAAATTGCCTGTTTGAAGTCTGAGATTTGTAAATTATCTGTTAGACAAACTCAGGCTATGGCTATGACTGTTACAAAGCCACTGCCACAGAGGCCTCCTAGGAGCGGCAGATGGACTACTGTAGGATCTGGTAGACTTAGAGTTGTGGATAGAAGGCATGTCCCACAATCTGTGGCTCTTCTTAATTCTTTTGAGGCACTTTCAGAGTGTAGTGGTAAGACGGATGTAGGCTCAGACACCATAGTTGAGGAACCACCATCCACTATGCCTAAGGTATGCAGGACTGCAACCAAGGACAAAAATGAAAAGGTGGGACATGATAGAAGGCAATTGTTGCTGGGTGATTCTATCATAAGAGGTGTTGAGCTGGAGAGTAGTGGTTTGGTGAGATGTCTTCCTGGGGCTACTGCTCGTAGAGACAAGAGACGTATTCTCAATATTGTCAAAGAAGCAAAGCAGCAAGGGGAAGTGGATGTTCTAGTCCATCTAGGGACAAATGACTTGGCTAGCAATGAGGTTTCTGAGATTAAGGAAGATTTTTGTGTTCTTGGAGGTGAAATACAGCAGATTGCGTCCACTGTGTCATTCTCTGAAGTTTTGCCTGTGCATAACATTCAGGATAGGCAGATGCGCAATAGGGAATTTAATTTGTGGCTTCGGGAATGGTGTCGAGAGCAAGGATTTGGCTTTGTGTCCCATGATAGCTCTAATTGGAGCAGAAAGGAACTGTATAAAAAAGATGGTTTGCATCTTACTCATAGGGGAACATATGTTCTCAGTGAGAAGTTCAAAGGTTTCGCAAAGAAATATTTAAACTAGGAGGGGGGGACAAAAGGGTAAAAAACAATCTACCTGATTGTCCCCCAAAACTAAATCGGAGGGTGCAAGCAACATGCGGGGAAAAAAATGACAAGCTCAGAGTCGTGTCTATAAATGCTTGCAGTTTAGTCAATAAAATCAATGAACTGGAGGCAATGATGGCAGCTGAAAAAGTAGATTTAGTGGCGGTTACTGAGACATGGTTCAGTGAGAAAAATAACTGGGACATAACAATACCGGGGTACTCTTTTTATATAGAAAAGACAGAGAAGGTAGGAAAGGAGGAGGCGTGGCCCTGTATGTGAAAAACAACATAAAAACGAACCAAATAAAAGTGAGCAAGGTGAACATAGAGTCAGTTTGGGTTACGCTAACATTTTGCAATCATACAGTAGCTCGTGTAGGTGTGATCTATAGACCCCCTGGACAAGTAGAAGAGCTAGATAATCTGCTGGTTGAGGAAATAGCCAAAATGGCAATGAAGGGGGAAGTTATTATCATGGGGGACTTTAATCTTCCTGATGTGAACTGGAAAACGAAAACCGCTGGGTGCACCAGGAGTACAAATATTCTAAACTCCCTACTTGGATTATCTCTAACACAAGTAGTTGAGGAGCCGACCCGTAAAGAGGCCATATTGGATTTAATACTCACAAATGGAGGTTTGGTATCGGATGTGGTTGTAGGTGAAAATTTGGGATCTAGTGATCACCAGTCAGTATGGTTTAATATAAGAACAGGGATGGAGCCACACCACACAAAAACAAAAGTTTTAGACTTTAAAAAAACAGATTTTTCTAAAATGAGATTTTGTGTGAAGGAGTCATTATCAGACTGGAGGAGTTTAAAGGGAGTCCAGGAGAAATGGGATTATTTAAAGGAAGCATTATTGAAGGCCACAGGCAATTGCATTCGACTTGTTAGCAAAAACAAAAAAGGGAAGAAACCACTGTGGTACTCTGCAGAAGTGGCCAAAATAGTGAAGAACAAAAAGACAGCATTCAATAATTATAAAACAACTCAGAGTGAAGAACATAGGCAAACCTATAAGATTAGGCAGAAAGAGGCAAAGCAATTTATAAGGGCTTCCAAAGCACACGCAGAAGAGAAAATAGCTCAGTCAGTAAAAAAGGGGGACAAAACATTTTTTAGATACATAAACGAGAAAAGAAAAGTAAAACAAGGATTAGTTAGATTAAAAACAAAGGAAGGAAGGTATGTAGAAGAGGATAAAAGTCTCGCTGACTGCCTCAATGAATATTTTTGTTCAGTCTTTGCAGAAGAAAAGGAAGGAAAGGGACCTCAGTTAGGAGGAAACACTAACGAGAAAATTACATATCAGTTTACAGAGGAGGAGGTTCTACAGCAGCTGTCTAAAGTAAAGACAAATAAATCAATGGGGCCTGATGGGATCCACCCTAAATTATTAAAAGAGCTCAGTGATATAATAGTATATCCGTTAGCAAGGATTGGTTAAATAAATCTGTTAACGGGAGTCGTCCCAGAAGACTGGAAATTAGCAAATGTTGTGCCCATTCACAAGAAGGGTAGTAGGAAGGAATCTGGGAACTATAGGCCAGTTAGTCTTACGTCAGTAGTGGGGAAATTAATGGAAACCATGTTAAAGGAAAGGATTGGTGAACATCTAAAAACACATAGATTAGAGGATCAGAAACAACATGGGTTTACCTCAGGGAGATCATGCCAAATTAATCTTATTGATTTTTTTTTGATTGGGTAACAAAAATAATAGACACAGGTGGTGCAGTAGACATTGCTTATTTAGATTTCAGTAAGGCTTTTGATACTGTTCCGCATAGAAGGCTTATCAATAAATTGCAATCTTTGAGCTTGGATTCCAATATTGTTGAATGGATTAGGCAGTGGCTGAGTGACAGGCAACAGAGGGTTGTGGTAAATGGAGTTTATTCGGCGCAAGGTCTTGTTACCAGTGGGGTACCTCAGGGGTCAGTACTTGGACCCATTCTATTTAATATTTTTATTAGTGATATTGCAGAAGGTATTAATGGAAAAGTATGTCTTTTTGCTGATGACACAAAGATTTGCAACAGGGTTGACGTTCCTGGAGGGATCAGCCAAATGACAAATGATTTAGGTAAACTAAAAAAATGGTCGGAGCTGTGGCAATTGAGTTTTAATGTGGATAAGTGCAAGATAATGCACCTGGGACGTAAAAACCCAAGGGCTGAATATAGATTATTTGATACAGTCCTAACCTCAACATCTGAGGAAAGGGATTTAGGGGTTATTATTTCAGAGGATCTAAGGGTAAGTAGTCAATGTAATAGAGCAGCAGGAAATGCTAGCAGAATGCTTGGTTGTGTAGGGAGAGGTATTAGCAGTAGGAAAAGGGAAGTGCTCATGCCACTGTACAGAGCACTGGTGAGACCTCACTTGGAGTACTGTGTGCAGTACTGGAGACCGTATCTCCAGAAGGATATAGACATCTTAGAGAGAGTTCAGAGAAGGGCTACTAAAATGGTGTACGACTTGAAGGAGAAAAGTTACCAGGAAAGGCTTAATGATCTTAACATGTACAGCTTGGAAAAAAGACGAGACCGAGGAGATATGATAGAAACATTTAAATACGTAAAGGGAATCCACAAGGTAGAGGATGGGAGTATATTTAAAAGGAAACAAAGTAGCAAAACAAGAGGACATAGTCTTAGATTAGAGGGGCAAAGGTTTAAAAGTAACATCAGAAAGCATTATTTTAATGAGAGGGTGGTGGATACATGGAACAGTCTTCCAGTTGAAGTGGTAGAGGCCAAAACAGTAATTGAATTTAAGCAAGCATGGGATAGGCATAAGGCTATCCTAAACAAAAGATAAATCCAGGTAAAGTTTCCATGTAATTGGGCAGACTAGATGGGCCGAAAGGTTCTTATCTGCCGACATTTTTCTATGTTTCTATGTTTCTATTTCAATTGAAATGTGAACAATGATGCTGCACTAACTATTTTTTCTATGGGGGGCGTTTCTTGAAAATCACGTAATTTCCCCCCAAAATATTATAACGAGTTCCCATTTCTAATTTTTTTAACAAACGCACCCCATAGAAAATATAACTGCAAACGCTCGCATGATAAAATGTGAAAAAATAAACTTTACACGTTGTGGATTATTAAAATTCAAATTGTTTTGCAGTTTTATTTTTTATAATATTCAAGCAGGACATGATGTATACATATAAAAATGATACATTATGAATCTTCCGAGTCTGACGGGAAGAACGATATATAATATGTCTGGGTCATATAATAAAACGGGGCTTCAAATCACGTTTAAACATGATGAGTGAAACAGATAAAAATGAGCTCAGCACACACAGGTGTGAAATGGCTCAGCAGCAAAAGGGTTAATTTTGTTTATTTCAAGTGAAAGAAGCGCTCTATCCACCGCATTTTTTTTTCAATATTGTTGCCCTGGTGGTTCGAGGGAGGGATTTTGCTGCTGATTCATTTACACGAACTGCAATTTAAAAAGTACTGTATCTTTTAATCTGTTTCATTGTTCACTTTATCCACTGGGTGGCGCCAGGTACATATATATCAATACTTAACATGTCACAATGGTGGGTCATGTAGTTACATTGTAGCGCAAAGCGGCAGAATGAGTTATACAATGTAGTAAGTTTATGAAGGTGTGTTTGCGGAGCGGCTGCATACACTACATCTCCGTAATCAATAGCCGGCATAAGCATTTGCTGTACAATCTGCTTTCTTTCCGCGGGACTCAGGCAGGATTTGTTTCTGTACAGGGCACCTAGTTTGCGGTAAAGTTTAGATGAGAGTTTTTCGATGTGGGGGCCAAAAGGATAGATTAGGGTCCAACCACATACCTAGATATTTGAGAGAACTGACTGTGGTCAGCATGCCATTTGATTTTGTCCCAACAGATAGATGGGGATTTTGCAATTTGTGTAGTTTAGGTGCTGTTCCAAAGAGCATCGTTACAGTTTTGTCAGTATTTAAAAAAAGTTTGTTGTTTTTGATCCACTTTTCTACCTCTGTGAATTGTTCTTGCAGCACAGCCTCCAGCTGCGGGAGATTTGGTTTGGTGGTATAGATCACAGTGTCGTCTGCGTACATATGTACAGTTGAGGCTTTGCAGACGTTGGGCAGATCATTTATGAATTTTGTGAATAGCAGGGGGCCTAGTATTGAGCCTTGGGGTACACCGCAAGTGACTGGGAGCGGGAGGGAGGAGCTGCCAGAAATTGACACATATTGTGATCGGTCGGATACATATGATTGAAACCAGGTTAGCGTGCGATCACCAATGCCAGAGTTTTTAAGTTTTTCTAACAAGATGCCATGGTCTACCGTGTCAAAGGCCTTGGCAAAATCAAGGAAGATGGCTACAGTTAGGTTTCCTTGTTCCATCCCAGCCTGGATATCATTGCAGACTTTTAAAAGGGCAGTTGTAGTTGAGTGATTTGGACGAAAGCCTGATTTATCCGGGGTTAAGTAGTTCCAATATTGATAATAATCACGTAATTGTGTGTAGACACATTTTTCCAAGACTTTTGACATTACAGGGAGCAACGATATCGGACGGTAGTTGGATACCAAAGTACTGTCTCCACTTTTATGGATAGGTACCACTCCTGCAGTCTTCCAGAGCTTGGATATGTATCCAGTCGCCAGTGACTCATTTATTAGGGTTGCGACAGGATTTGTAATTGCTGAGGCACTGATTTTCAGCAGCATTGCTGGTATTTGATCAGGTCCAGACTGGTATTTCATTTTTTGCTTACGGAGAAGTTTAGTAACGACACTGACAGGCACTGGTCTAAAACTGAATTCCTGTCTGATACAGGGACTTTGCACAGTTGGGGGGGGCCTGACCTGCATGAGGCCTCTCTGATTGCATGTCATTTCCTAGCTTGGCAATCAAAGTGGTGGCACATCCAACAAAATAATCATTAAAGGCATTTGCTACATCTAGGGGGTGTTGCAGGGTTTGGTTGTTTACTTTGACAGCAGCCGGCTGGGAGTGGACTGGGGGTGCTTGTATGTTACTTATGGTTCTCCAAAAGTTTCTAGGGTTTGATATGTTATTGTTTAGATTTTCATTGAAGTAATGGGCTTTGGCCATTTTTGTTTGTTTTGTGCATTCATTCCGGCATTTTCGGTATTCGTAGTGATCGTTCATGGAACCAGTACTCTTGAAATTTGACCACCGTGAATCTCTAAGCTGGTACATAAGTGTAAGATCAGCTGTAACCCAGGGGAGATGAGTCCCTTTTACTCGCACTTTACGCAGCGGGGCATGGGAATTCCAGACTTGCAGGAGCTCAGACTGAAAGTATTCAACTGCACAGTCTAGGTCTGGGATTAGGTTTAGCCTGTACCAGGGGAGCTGTTTGAGATCACTTAGGAAGGATTCAAGAATAAATTTCTTGAAAGACCTGGTGGTTATTACCTTTGGGGGAGATTTCAAGGCCTTAATTTTGCGCACGCAGTACACTAGACAATCGTCACTAAAGCTATTAGCAAGAACGCCTGCCTCCTGTAGTCTATCAGGAGATGAGGAGAGAATCCAGTCCAACAAGGTATGGTTAGGGCTTTTCATATTAATGCGAGTGGGGGAGGAGATTAATTGAGTTAGCTGCAAAGTTTTAAACAGCGAGCAGTGTTTATTGTTTTTAGGATTTAGCCAATCTGTATTAAAATCGCCGAGGACCAGCAGTTCACTTTTTTGGTTTTGGGCAAGTAGGTTATTAAGGATTTGAGATATGTCAGAGAGGGAGTGCACTGGAGAGCTCGGTGGACGATAGAACCCAGCAACAATGATTGATTTACTGAATGGGATCTGACCAAGCTTGAAGTCACGACTCATGTTTTGGAGTACCAGGAATCTTCTGTCCACTGTGCCAAGGAAAGGCTCCAGATCTACAGCTTCGGCTTATTCCTGGGGGTGCTAGCCAGGCTCTCTACATACACCGGGCCTTGAGCTGTGACTAAGGTACAAGAGAAAGGTGTGAGAGTCACAAGGAGAAATTGGGTGTCCAGCGAGGAAGCAGCATTTGGCAGATGTGACCCTGTCCGGGCAAAGAGATCTGTTACAATGACAATGATGATGAGGTCACTGACTCCACCTGGGTGCCTGATCGAACAGAGGAATCAAGTGAGGAGGAGGAGGCACAGCAAACACGAGGCACAACATCCTCTATGACCAACCGTAGCACTAGCTAGTCCAAGGCATCAGATGTCAGAGCTGCTCAGGTGCAGAGCGCTCTTGTCTCAAAACACACATGTAGGAACTCTGCTGTCTGGGAGTTCTTTAAGAAATGTGCAGCAGACCCCACCGTTGCTATTTGTAATCTATGTCAGATGAGGCTCAAGCGTGGGAAAGACACCGGATGCTTGGGTACCACGTGCTTGAGGCAACATATGACCTCCTGCCACACATCCCATTGGCGCAAAACTTTGCGTAGGTCCTCCTCCTCCTCATATGTCTCTACCCCCACTGTATGTCCTGCCATGTCATTGCCTGCTACAACCTCCACTGACAGGGATGATGCTACAGTAATGGATGTACCAGCTCCTTCCTCACAATGTGACAGCATCCCATCAGTTGAAGATTTACGCAGTCAGATTACGCTGCCCCAGCTGATGCAGTATAAGAAAAAATATAGTCCCAACCATCCCCAGTGGCAGGTTCCAAAACGCCATTACTTTTCACGGAAGGCCATTCCTGCACTATACCAGCACGTGGAAGACAATGTTATCGAGTCATTGGGAAAGGCAGTCAGCAGCAAGGTGCATGTGACTTTAGACACGTGGTCCAGCAAGCATGGACAGGGTCGTTACATTTCCTTCACGGCACACTGGGTAACTCTGATTGCAGCTGGGAGGGATCCAAGACGGGGCTCTGTGCTGGAGCTTGTTCATCCACCATGCCTCCAGAAAGCTGCTTGTATGAGGTCTGTCTGCTCCACCACCACCTCTTCCTCCTCCTCCTTCTGTGTCTTTGGCGAAGTGGCAGTTAAACCGACGCGTGGCAGGGGCTACGCAATGGCTCAAGCAAAAAGATGCCATACTGTGCTTGAGCTAATTTGTTTAGGGGACAGGAGCCACACCGGGCCAGTAATTCTGTCAGCTCTTCAGGGGCAAATTCAAAGAGAATTCCACCTTCACACAAACCGTCTGATCTGTGACATGCCCACCAGGTGGAACTCGACATTAGCAATGCTGCATCGTCTGCACAAGCAGCAGAGGGCCATCAACAAGTACCTGTGTGAGTATGGCACAAGGACAGGTTCAGGTCAACTTGTTTTTTTCCTCCCCCGCAGTTGCTGATTATCAAGGATGCATGCACTGTACTGTCACCATTTGAGGAGGCAATGAGGATGATGAGCAGGGACAGTGCATGCATCAGTGACACAATTCCTTTAGTGTTCCTGCTGGAGCACACTCTGCGGGGAATTATAGATGTGGCTCTAGAGGCAGAGCAGCGGGAGGAAGAGGAGGCCTTCCCTAGCTCTCAAGGCCCCAGTCTTTCCGCAGACAGCATTCCAGCGGGTCCTCCTCAGATCAGACAAGAGGAGCATGAGGAGGAGGAATATTTGAGTAGTGGAGGCATTGAAGGTGGGGATTCCTCAAGGGAGGGTTTTTTGTGCCCAGAAACACCAGGACTGGTACGTGGTTGGGAGGAGGAAGTGCACGATGGGGTAATCCTCCTCATTGAGCATGAAGACTCGGAAGCTAATGCCACCTCCAACCTACGCTGCATGGGCTCCCTTATTATGTAAAGCCTCCTAAAGGACCCCAGGATTCGTGCTATCAAGGAGAGGGATCATTACTGATTGGCAACCCTTCTTGATCCACGATACAAGGTTAAAGTTGCAGAGCTCATCCTGTCCGCACAGAGGGAGCACAGGATGAAAAAACTTGAAGATGCTCTAAAGCGACACTTGTGTAACACCTTTCCAGGCACTGGTAGGTTACCAAGTGATGACACAGGTGCTTCTGAGGCTGCGGATGATCAGAGGAATAGTGGTGAAGGCCGGGGCTGCTTGACTGATGCCTTTTTAATTTTTTTTAGTCCACGACGCCCAGGGACGTCAAATGTAGGCACCCATTGCCAGCGTCTTCACCATATGGTGCAGGACTACCTAGGGGCATGGATGGACCTGGACAACTTTCCAGCAGATGATCCACTGGCTTACTGGGTGTTGAGATTGGATCACTGGCCAGACAAAAGAGTGCGTCTGTCCACCAACTCTGTAGACCGGCTGACATTTATAAAAATGAATCAGTCCTGGATCAGCAGCTATCAATCGCCTGATGCTGACGTAACGGAATAGATCAGGATGTCTTCTGTATTCACAAAACCTCCAGCACTGAACTCTTCCACAATACCACAAAAGGGTTACGGTGTGAAGGCACTTGCTGCCATGAAAGGCGCAATTTTTGGCTGCACTGACGCCTGTGCCACATCTATATAATTTTAATTTTTTTAACCGCATGGTCCACCCCTGCACTCTTCCACAGTACCACAGAGGGGTTACTGTATGAATGCATTTGCTGGCCTGGCACCAAAAGCACAATATCTGGGTGCACTGACGCCTTTTTAACAGATTCATATCTTTTAATATAGGACTGCATGGTCCACCCCTGCACTCTTCCACAATACCACAGAGGGGTTACTGTATGATTGCACTTGCTGGCCTGGCACCAAAAGCACAATATCTGGGTGCACTGACGCCTTTTTAACAGATTCATATCTTTTAATATAGGACCGCATGGTCCACCCCTGCCACAATACCACAAAAGGGTTACGGTGTGAAGGCACTTGCTGCCATGAAAGGCACAATATTTGGCTGCACTGATGTCTGTGCCACATTTATATAATTTTTATTTTTTTAACCGCTGGGTCCACCCCTGCACTCTTCCACAATACCACAGAGGGGTTACTGTATGAATGCACTTGCTGGCTTGGCACCAAAAGCACAATATCTGGGTGCACTGACGCCTTTTTAACAGATTCATATATTTTAATATCTTTTGTGGCATTCTTCCACAATACCACAGAGGGGTTATTTATTTATTTATAAAGGATTTTACCAGGAAGGATACATTGAGCTTTCTCTCGTTTTTAAGTATGTCCTGGGTTACTGTATGAATACACTTGCTGGCCTGGCACAAAAAGCACAATATTTGGTTGCACTGCCACTGACGCCTTTACCAGATTCATATCCTCAGAGGGGTTACTGTGTGATGGCACTGTTGCCAACGCCAAAGGCCCAATTTTAAAGCACCTATTGTTACTTTCATCCAAACCCTGCACCATAATTTAGCCCAAAAAAATCACTAAACTTTTTCTGCGCGTCCTAAAATGTCTTTTCATACAGGCTGCCGCCCCAAGCAGTTGTTTATGAATAGGAAGGTTTATGAAGGAAGGTTTATAGGAGGTTTATGAATAGGAATAGCAAGTGTATTCATACAGTAACCCAGGACATAAGGAAAAGCATTTACCGTCATTTTAAACGTCATTTTTTTAAAAAAATGTTTCTAGAAATCCGCCACTTCACGGGCAGGTTATGGGGACCTCCTAGGCACAACATTTGAAGAAATTTTTCGTTTTTATTTTTAACCCTTATTTCATGGAAAACTCACTGTCCCTTTAAAAACGTTTTTTTTTTTACTTTTTGTCCTTGTTTCCTGTCCCCCAGGGCACTACCTGGACCCCCATACACCTTTTATGGCAAATATCTAGCATATATGCCCTCTTGGAGGGCACTCTAAAAACCGAATTTTCAGCCCCATTGACTTGTATGGGGTTCGAGTTCGGGTTCGGGTTCAGATCTGAATATTTGGAAAGTTCGGGTTCGGCTTCGAACCGAACTCGGGGAGTGTTCGGCTCATCCCTACTCTTTACTCATGGTTTTCAGGAATTCTTTGTTTTCCATGGTAGCTGCCAACTCGTTGTCTTTAGATGTTACCTCAAACACTGTGTTGCCGATGTTGTCATCCCAGAAATTAAGAGCTTTCTCTTCGTCCTGTATGATGTATCTGTAACAGATCTCTGTGCCCGGACAGGGTCACATCTGCCAATGCTGCTTCCTCGCTGGACACCCAGTTTCTCCTCGTGACTCTCACACCTTTCTCTTGTACCTTAGCCGCAGCTCAAGGCCCGGTGCCTGTAGAGAGCCTGACTAGCACCCCTAGGAATAAGCCGAAGCTGTAGACCTGGAGCCTTTCCTTGGCACAGGGGGCAGAAGATTCCTGGTACTCCAAATCATGAGTCGTGACTTCAAGCTTGGTCAGAATAGAACTGACAGTTTATTCACAGAGAGGACAGATAGAGTCAAGGACCATTAAATTTGCATACAATCAAACAGACAACATCACAGATCAGATAACTACCCAGGGCTTTCAAACAATGGAGAATGGGGGAAGGAGAAAACACATAAACAAAAGGAATTTCTTACTGAGAGAATTTACACAATAGCAGGTACTAATACAGAGATCTACACTATACAGGGAATAACACACAGACATCAGAAATCTTTAGTTAACTGGCATATCTATAAAACAGGGAAAATCATATTGAGGTACTTATTAAAAGTTTGTTAGCCCTTATTTTTATAACACACAAATAAATAAACACTTGAACTGTTGTACTGCGCTACAGCGTAGTGGCGGCCGTCCCGTCACAGTATCGTTGTGCGCTCTTATGAAGCAGTCTTTCCTTCACATGATATTGGTGTGGTCGTCGTGCAGAACAAGAAGTCCGTCCATTTGGCAGGACGTGTGTTTTAAAGGAGGACACCGAGTAAGGTTTTCTGCCTTTGTCTCGACAAACATTGCCTATGATGACCCAGCCTAGATCCAGACACTGAGCATATGGAGCATCATGTGGACTGTTGATTTGTTGACGAACTTTGTGCACCCTTAAGATGTCTCGGCCGAGCAACAGCAGGATATCAGCCCGTCGAGGGCTGGTATTTGGCAGGCTATATCCTTCAAGTGAGAATGGTGTAAGGCAGCTTCAGGAGTAGGGATCTCCTCTTTGTTGCTTGGAATCTGGTTGCACTCAGTGATAGTGGGCAAAGGTATTTCCACATTGTCGTTCAGAGGAGCAACCACAAGACCGCTGGCTCTCCTACCTAAGACTTCTGTAGTACCGGTGCAAGTAGTTAGGGTATACGGTAGAGCATTTTCTTTTATGTTCAAAAGTTCAAAAGATTGTGTTGTTGCAAGAGATCTGTTACTCTGATCATCCAGAATAGTATAGTCTTATGGCCTGTGACGGATGCCGCTACTCGGATGGAGTAGATCCACCTTAGGTGCCTGGGTTGCTCTGCAGTGAGCAGCAGTAGCGAGCCAGCGTCAGGTTCCTTGCCAGGAATATACGAATCAGCCAGGAGGAAATACCTAGCAGATAGTCCCTCTTCCCAAATACTCGTCGAGGCGCAGTATAGGTTAAGCAAGTTGGTTTATTGTAAAACAGCACATACACGGTCCATTTATATGGTACAGTCCCATTGTTCTCTCCCTTGCCTGCCCCAGACACCCCCCGGCGCCAGTTCTGCCACTGCCTCTAGCCCGAGCCCTTATTGTATGTTTAACAGGGTCCCAGCTCTTGGTGCCACACTGTCTGGCCCACCCTGGGCTGCTCCCCGGCCGGGCAATTCCACCCCCTGGAGTGCTAGCTCTGACTCCAGTGCCAAATCTCCTCTGCAGCTGGGAAACCCGACCCGAGTTCAGCGGCTGATTTGGAAGTGATCTCGATGGCGCTGGTCTCTAGAACTCACCCCACAGAGGTTCCAGGTTCCCCGGGCCCCTCTGCCCAAAAAGCACTCCGGTGGCAGGAACAGGGGCTGAGCGGTGCAGTGTGCAAGGCATGTCGGCTGTGCTTGGTTTTGGCCGGCGGCAGCTGCAGCAGGGTTGCGCTGGGCAGATGAACTACGATGGCTGTGCATGACAGATTTGGCAATGAACCTAATAAACAACCATACACATACAGGCATAAATTGTACTAACAAATTCTACACTTGGGGGAATGAAAACCGGGCAATTTGGGTGTTATTAAATTGTAAAGGATTGCAGTCGCGTTTGGTGCGGGGAATTTGCGAGGGGAAACACAATACACCCAGGGATCACACAGACATAAATTGTATAAACAAAATTTGACCTTAAACAAACGAACTATTAACTTTTTATGGGCTAATAAATTGAACGTGACGGCTGTTCTGTCACACACAGATATATTGAAGATTCACAGCACTAATATCCTGACACCGTTGAATGCTATGCTGGGACTTGCTTGCAGGCACATACAGGCTTATGGTAATGTTTGCACTGTGTGAAGCTGCTATTTCCACTGTCCCTACAGCATCTCCCTGTGTATTCAGAGCTAGCAAGGATCCTATGGAGGATATCTGGCTGATCTTTCTTGATCTTTTGATTCATCTTTCTAAGATCTTCTGACTGATTATATAATTTTTTGACTGTTCTGTTTCTCCACCAAAGCACTGAGAATGTGATCTCTTAACTTCCCAAAAAGGATGGCACTACCAGATTCTGTGTCAACTACTGGAGGTTGAATGAGCACACGGTCATCGACGCCTACCCCATGCCCCGTGTTCTGTTTCTCCATCAAAGCACTGAGAATGTGATCTCTTAACTTACTGTTGTGATGAGATGGCGATAACTCCCAGTCTTAGATGAATTACAGACAGTGACTCAATCCAGATGACACCTTGAAGATCTGTTAAAGTTTTATTCCAAAACTGTAGAAAATCCACAACAATATACATCGGATGGGTCAAAAAAACATAGTGAATCTGAGTCCATAAGGCTTGCAAAGGATTACTGGGAAGAGAACAAGGGTGGAGCTATCTGCACAGGAAATTCCCTGCACCATGAGGAGGGGATGAGAGAAACCCAGGGGTAGATAAGACATGTGCAATTCTTAAAGGCATATCACAAGTCATGTGAAACATGTGTAGCGCTCACCCCTGGAGGAGCCGCTGAATAAACCTCGGGTTAGTCTCACCGCACTAGGAAATAATTATACACCAGCACTGTTGTAGATTTTTATATATTATATTCTTTACTGATCCCAATAAAGCAGCATATAATACGCATATACAGTATTTGAATGACAATAATTCGTAACGCGGGAAAAACATGCGGCGGTAAAAGAAACCTTTAACCCCCTCAGTTCTGGAGTGTAAGTCCGGTGAATAATAGCTCAAAAATATGTGTGTGTTGTCTAGGGTCTAGTGAATGAAACAAAACAATCTTCGACTAGTCACCGTTGGGGCCTGTGACGGGACGGCCGCCACTATACTGTAGCGCAGTACAACAGTTCAAGCGTTTATTTATTTGTGTGTTATAAAAATAAGGGCTAGTTTTTGAACTTTTAATAAGTACCCCAATGTGATTTTCCCTGTTGTTCCCCGCTCATCAGAGCCCCGGAATGTTCACCAGACGAGCTGGCGCCGAGCCCCAAGATAAGGGCTGCGCACAGCAGGGGGGGCCCCAGGTTAACAAAGAGAAATTGGGCAATGGCTCGGGGCAGTGGCAGAAATCACCCCGGGAGGGCCAGGGGAGAACAATGCCCTTTTCCCTCATAAATACACCTGTGTTCCCCATGCAAAATAAATCACTCTTGTTTGAACCTTTACTCCTGCCTCAGCTAGTAATTGGGGAGTAAAGTAATAAAGGTTGTATTGTTTACTGCAGTTCTTCTTTGTCTTATAGTTGTCGTATTAGCACGATGTGGTGGAGAGTGCTGTGAACTGCAGTAGTCTCCCTTTTGGGTTATATACTTTCACCTTTCTGATACTCTAGTAATTGGGGATAACAGGGCTTTGGGAACCGGGACGCTTTAAGGACCTCTCTACAGCGCTGCAACCTCGGGGTATACTACGAGGACCAGCGGCACCTCGCTACCACACTGCTGACCTCCAGGTGTACTCGGCGCTGACGGCGGATCTACTCACCCCGAGTAGCAGGATCCGTCACAGGGCCCTTAAAGGAACAGATAAACAAGTGCGCAATGTTCTGCGTTTTCACCAGGCCAAAGCCTTCTCACCGAGCCGGTGTAACCGCTTGTCCCGGACTGATGAACGCTGAAGAAAGGGATCTCTCTCGAGAGGATCTGTCCTCGCTGCCACTTGGAACTCGATGCTGTTAACGCCTGCACTCCTGATCGGGTTCTCCTCCACCAGAACACGAACACATAGGCTGCCAGCACTCCTCTCCAGTTTGCAGCCTCTCCTCACACGATGTCCCTCTTCTCCCAAACCGCACTTTGTCACGAACAGTTCAGCGTAGCACACTCTGTACTCTCAACGCTCAGGGAACAGCACGATCTTTAGCAGGACTGTAATAACTTCCACACTCCGGCCTGGTTTCAAACCCTAACAGCCCCAGCGTGCATCCTACGTCTCTCGTTATTATTCTTTATTTATAAAGCGCCAGCATATTCCGCAGCGCTGTACAATAGGCACAGTATAGACAGGGTTACAATACAATACAATGAACAACATTTGACAAACAGTACAGGAGGAGATGAGGGCCCTATTCCCGTAGGAACTCACAATCTAGGAGGGTTGGAAACAGGAGGAGAGGACTGCAAGGTGAGAGTAATTGATGGTTGCGTCAGTGAGTTGGGTGGTAGGCTTCCCTAAATAGGAACGTTTTAAGGGAGCGTTTGAAGGAAGAGAAGTTAGGGGAAAGTCTGACAGTACGAGGGAGAGCGTTCCAGAGAGTGGGGGCTGCGCGTGAGAAATCCTGCAGTCTATCATGGGAAGAGGTGATGCAGGGAAAAGCTAGGCGCAGGTCGCTGTTTGACCTTAGGGAGCGGGCTGGGGTGTATTTGGTGATTAGTGAGGACAGGTAGTGGGGAGCTGAGTTAGTGAGGGTTTTGTAGGTAGCTCTGTTCACACTGCATCTGCCTTGCACGAGGCTGTTCATCTCCTTCCTCTTCCTGTACCACCTCCTTCCTGTCCTCACGCAAAGGATGATGGTCGGTGTAGTTCGGTTTTATCCAGCATAGTCCACAATGTCTCTGTCTCCCTCTGGTGGCAGCAATAGTTCAATGCACCAGAATACAGTGTTTTTAAAGCAGCACTACACATGACACCCCGGTTAGACAAGCTCCTAGACCGCATTGCCCAGGGGAACTTCCTCATCACCATTGACTTGTGTAAGGGGTATTGGCAGATTCCCCTTGCTGGGGAAGATGTGCCAAAATCAGCATTCATTACTCTCTTTGGTCTGTTCCAATTTCGGGTCATGCCATTTGGGATGAAGAATGCCCCGGCCACCTTCCAACGCATGGTGAATCGGCTGCTGGACGGAATGCAGGACATTACGAGTGCCTACCTAGATGATATTGCCATCTTTAGCAATACCTGGGAGGAACACCTACTCCACTTGAGAACCGTACTGGACCGCATAAGCGAGGCAGGGTGTAACTGCGACAGAACAGCCGTCACTTTCCATTTATTAGCACCTAAAACTTTAAAAGTTCTTTGATTCAATGTTAAAATTTGTTTATACAATTTATGTCTTTATAATCCCTGTGTGTATTGTGTTTCCCCTCGCAATTCCCCGCACCAAACGCACCGGTAATCCCTCCCCATTTAATAACACCTAAATTACAAGGTTTTCGTTCACCCAAAAGTAGAATTCGTTAGTACAATTTGTGCCTGTATGACCCTGATGTTTATTAAGTTATTTGCCAACCCTGCCTTGCCCAGCCATCATAGTTTATCTACTACAGCTGCCTCCGGCCGAGACCACGCACAGCCGACTTTCCTTACACCTTGCACTGCTCAGCCCATGTACATGCCACCAGAGCGCTTTTGGGCAGAAGGGCCCTGAGAATATGGTGCCATTGTGGGGTGACTTCTAAAGGGGAGCACCGCCAAGATCACCCGCTAAACCCAGGTTGGGCTTCCCAGCCGCAGAGGAGATCCGGTGCCCGGATCATGCGCTCACACTCAGGGGGGTCGAATTTCCCAGGAAAGGAACAGCCCAGGGCGGGTCAGACAGTGTGGCGCCAGGAGCGGGAGGCCGCTCATGTTAAGGATACGAAAAGGGCTCGGGCTAGAGGCAGTGGCAAAACTGGCGCTGGGATGTCTGAGGGCGGGATCGGAGATAACAATGGGACTGTACCGTATAAATGTACCGTGTCTGTGCTGTTATAAATAAACCGATCTGCTTAACCTGTACTGCATCTCGACGAGTATTTGGGAAGAGGGGCTTCACTACCACTGCTCACTGCAGAGCAACCCCGGCACCTACGGCAAATCTACTCCCTCCGAGTAGCGGCGTCCATCCCAGTAACAAACTGTATAGCACTCGCACTGAAGTAGCGTTGTTTGGATTATATAGAGCAGATATTTCTGACAAGCAGAGACAGTGAAAACAAAGCTATCGTATTGTAGACACGCAGTCCAGAATCACACTTAAGCTCGATTGGTTTCGTGACCAAAGGACAACTCAGTGTTGCAACATAATCATAATCGATCTGGGAACGAAACACAGTATATGAAATCGTAACAGTAGTATTCTTATGTTAATTCGTATATAAAGGTTTAACACGGCATATGAGTTGTGCAGACTGCAGGGCAGTAACCACAGAGAAAAAGCTTATTTTCGTATCTGTCACACAGTCATTAAGGCAAGTTGCTATTCGGTGTATTGTGAGAACAAAAGATTACACTACAAAGCATTGGTAGACGAGTGGTAAGTACTCTCTGTGAAATAAACTCCTGCCTTTTCAGCAGAGACAGACAAGCATTGAGCAAACCTTACACCTCCCCATCAAATAATTCCAACATTATTTCCTTTGTCTACTGTTCAGAATGCATTACAGCCAATCAGCGTGCCGCATGTATCAAATCTACGTTAAAAGCCAATCAACAGCGAGCACCTACGCCCATTAAACCTACGTTTGAAGCCAGACGCCCATTATAGTTCCCCATCAGGTCCACCTTAGTGCTATATAATAGAGTTCTTTCGTCGTGTATCATATTGTTACTTGTGATCATGTCTGGACGCGGTAAAGGAGGTAAGGGACTTGGGAAAGGCGGCGCCAAGCGTCACAGGAAGGTGCTCCGTGATAACATCCAGGGTATTACTAAACCCGCTATCCGCCGCTTAGCTCGTAGAGGCGGCGTGAAGCGCATCTCTGGTCTCATATACGAGGAGACCCGCGGTGTGCTGAAAGTCTTCCTGGAGAACGTCATCCGTGACGCCGTCACCTACACCGAGCACGCCAAGAGAAAGACCGTTACCGCCATGGACGTGGTGTACGCTCTGAAACGCCAGGGCCGCACTCTGTATGGCTTCGGAGGTTAAAATGTCCTGACCGCTGCTTCCCAACGACTCTGCCTCTCTAACACAAAGGCTCTTTTAAGAGCCACCCACTCCCTCTTCACAAGGCTATAACAGGGCTGAGACCGGTGTTTTGTCTCCGCATTCATACACGGTAAGGGTTCCTATAACTAGATAGGGGTTGTTCCAGGCAGGGGGAGCTCTGCCTCCCATGCAGCACCCGGTGCTCCCAACGTGCATACGGTTGACGTTCCCGAGCAGACGCTTAAACGCTGACTGGATATGGGATATTGTACAAGCTGCCATAGAATCCTGCAGATCGTTTGAGCCAGGCGAGCTGTTCTCTGCTGACTCTCCGGGCGCTGCATACTTTCAGCCCTGGGTGAGTGCAGTTTGGAGCAGGGGAATATGTGGGGTTTGCGGCCTCAACACTTTGTGTTTCCGTGAAATCGGAGCCGAGATCCCTGCAGCTTCAAGCGTGCACGTCACATTTTCATAATCTAATCCATCCTGTGCGCCCCCTGCCTGCTGTTCTGTGAACGCCTCGACCTCACAATCACGTGGTTTTTGGCGCCTTTTCCTCAGATTCCGCTTCCCGCGGTTTAATGCAGAGAAAGCATTTAAATCTCCCGCTTTCACTGAATGCATCAAATCGAGAGCAGCAAATCTAATTTCAACGGAAGTTTGATTTATTAACTCTATGCCTTAACCGCATGGGAAGCGATGGATCAAGAGAAATGTAGTTCCAAATCATCTGGAGGGCCACTGTTGCAGACCTCTATGGAGACGCCAAGATCTCCGTCCACCCAGTCGCTAGACACCAGGTTTAGGTTTCCCGAGCGGACAGTCGTGTTAATGTCCGAAAACTAGACAGTTCCTATAACTTCATTAGAGCTGGGGAGAAGATACGGTTTATCAACGTGTCAAAGTTGTTGCAAGATCATATAAAGATACTGTAACGGAGTGTCAGCCAAACCCACATCCTAAACTGCAGAGTAAAAGGTTTTGCAGGCTATCAGCTGCTGTTAAATCTTCTCTGCATCTCCCGTGATATAAAGGGGCGAGTCGAGGGGTCTTGGTGCAAGCAGTGCCTGGAAACAGCGGGAGGATTCTGGATCCGATGCCATTAGCTGCTGTGCTGCCCACATTACCGCTTCTATACTCTGCATGCACGAAGTTAACCCCGTCAGTGCCGGCTCTCTTTAGACGTTGTGGGTGGCTCTTAAAAGAGCCTTTGTGTTTCGGGAAAAGGGAGGTCGGAGGGAGCCTTTACTTGCTCTTGGCAGACTTGTGGCTCTCTGATTTCTTAGGCAGTAAGACGGCCTGGATGTTGGGCAGGACGCCGCCCTGGGCGATGGTGACTCTTCCCAGCAGCTTGTTGAGCTCCTCGTCGTTGCGCACGGCCAGCTGCAGGTGGCGGGGGATGATGCGGGTTTTCTTGTTGTCCCGGGCGGCGTTCCCAGCCAGCTCTAGGATCTCAGCGGTCAGGTATTCTAACACTGCGGCAAGATATACCGGGGCTCCGGCTCCTACACGCTGTGCGTAGTTCCCCTTTCTGAGCAGCCTGTGGACACGGCCCACGGGAAACTGCAGCCCAGCTCTGGATGAGCGTGTCTTGGCCTTTGCCCGAGTCTTGCCGCTCTGCTTGCCTCTTCCTGACATTCTAATGTTCAATAGTAAAACGTTGAACATGGAGTTTCACCTCCAACTCCGCCACTTATACATTTTCTGCAATCGTTAGCATCATCCTGATTGGCCAGGATTGAAAGCACGCAATCAGTTACAGGTTTTAACAAGAGCCAATCGGACGCAGAGCTTGATGCTGTGTTTCCGTTCTGGAAATTTGAGCCAATAGGAGGCGCGTATTGCTTAGGTGCTTTATTGTTCTGCTTGTATATATAGAGCTGCGGGAGCGGAGAGATTTTATTCTGTTTCCAGCATTTCACGAAGTGTAGGTTAGTGTCAGCTTGTCATGCCTGATCCAGCAAAGTCCGCGCCGGCTGCTAAGAAGGGCTCTAAGAAGGCGGTTGCAAAGACCCAGAAGAAAGATGGGAAGAAGCGCAGGAAGTCCCGTAAGGAGAGCTACTCTATTTACGTGTACAAAGTGCTGAAGCAGGTGCACCCCGATACCGGCGTCTCCTCCAAGGCCATGGGCATCATGAACTCGTTCGTTAACGACATCTTCGAGCGCATCGCAGGTGAAGCCTCCCGCCTGGCTCATTATAACAAGCGCTCCACCATCACCTCCCGGGAGATCCAGACCGCTGTGAGGCTCCTCCTGCCCGGAGAGCTTGCTAAGCATGCCGTGTCCGAGGGCACCAAGGCCGTCACTAAGTATACCAGCGCCAAGTAAAGCTACTGAACCGTCACCCCATAACACAAAGGCTCTTCTAAGAGCCACCCACATACTCGGTGTAAAGCGCTAATATCACGGCTAACCCGCAGGTTCAAGGTCTATGAGTTGATCTGCATCTGAACACGAGCCCCTGCTCTTCTAACGCTGCTTCTCTGACGCCTCACTCCGGAGCCTCCGTCTGATACTATGGAGGGTTAACGTGTTACACCAATGGATCCCACGTGTGGAATGATCAAGCGCTCCACCATCACCTCCCGGGAGATCCAGACCGCCGTGAGGCTCCTCCTGCCTGGAGAGCTGGCCAAGCATGCCGTGTCCGAGGGCACCAAGGCCGTGACCAAGTACACCAGCGCCAAGTAAAGCTCCCGAACCGTCACCCCATAACACAGAGCCACCCACATACTCTGTGTAAAGCGCTAATATCACGGCTAACCCGCGGGCTGTATGATTGAACCTTTTATATAATCTGAATGCAGTTAATACAGAAAGTACCTGCAGGGGGCGCCTTGCCTGATTTAATGGGCAGTAGGAAGCCTCACCCTGCATGACCTGTCTTCCCTTCCAAAACATGCAAACTGGTTAATCGAACTCTGCTTGAATCTGCAGGATCCTTACTTATGAAGGATTTTACCAGGCAGGTATTGCTAAAGATGGCAATATCTAGGTAGGCACTCGTAAAGTCCTGCATTCCGTCCAGCAGCCGATCCACCATACATTGAAAGGTGGCCTGGGCATTCTTCATCCCAAATGGCATGTCCGGAAATTGGAACAGACCAAAGGGAGTAATGAATGCTGATTTTGGCACATCTTCCGCGGCAAGGGGAATCCGCCAATAGCCTTTACACTAGGGATGAGCTGATCGGTTCGATTCGAACAAAGCCTGTTTGCGAACTACAAACATTTCAGCATGTTAGCCCACAATGCACTTTTCCACTGGCCTGAAGCCTGTAATTGGCTACAGCCTTGCACCTGACCACAGGTCAGGTTCAAGACTATGCCAATCACTGCTCAATCATGGGCTCACAGAGCTAAGTCCTGCCGCACGCTATAAAAGGCTTCACACAGCGCTTTAGCACAGGTTTAAGAGGAGGTTGTTCTTGTGTTAGTGTGTGTTCTCACTGCCAGACTGCCACCAGCTACTTGGGGGGGGGGGGGTCTCATTTCTACAAAATATCTGGGAATTGTTCTAATCTGTGTGTTCTCACTGACACCCAGTATTTTGGGGGTCCGTAATTTCTACAAAATATTTGGGAATTGAGGTAATCTGTGTCTTGTCACTGCCACCAGCAACTATTTTGGGGGGTCAGTAATTTCTAAATTACATCCGTCACGTTCAATTTATTAGCCCATAAAAATAGTTCGTTTGTATAAGGTCAAATTTTGTTTATACAACTTATATGTGTGTGATCCTTGGGTGTATTGTGTTTCCCCTCGCAAATTCCCGCACCAAACGCGACTGCAATCCTTCACAATTTTTAATAACACCCAAATTGCCCAGTTTTCGTTCCCCCAAGTGTAGAATTTGTTAGTACCATTTGTGCCTGTATGTGTATGGTTATTTATTAGGTTCATTGCCAAATCTGCCTTGCCCAGCCATCGTAGTTCATCTGCCCAGCGCAAACCTGCTTCAGTAAAAAACGAAAGAAATGTAGCACTGATCGCATATGTAAGAAAATCGCTCAAACACTTTGAATGGTCCTTGTTGCTCAACCATTAACATAAAGATACAAAACAGAGGGGTAGTGTAGCGATAACAATGTCCTTCTTGATGTGAAGAGTTTCAAGACTTTTCGTAGTCCTCTTCAGAATATCCCTCAAATAAGAATACAAAGAAAAGGAGACATTGTGACGGAACGGCCGCCACTATACCGTAGCGCGGTACAAAATTTAAAAAATGTTGTTTTAGTAGGTTGTATTTTTAAGTTCCCCCTGTAATTCTCCCCATGGTTGACCTGTTCCCCGCCTGTCCACAGCCCTGTGAATACCTCGAGCCGCCGCTGACTGTCTCTGCCAAGCCGCCCAAACTTGCCCGCCTTGCCCCGCAGCGTGGAAACCACGCAGAAGAGTGCTTCTTGGCCAGTGGGCTCCTAAAAATAGGTGCTTACGGGGGTGCGAATTATAGAACGAAACACCCCGAGAAACCCGAACGCCGACCAGGGATCCCTTGCTGGGAGCGCGGCCGGCAACCAGTGACTCTTGCTCGGGTACAGCCACCGAACTTTCCCCCTTCGCAGCTCGGGCTCCGTGGATCTGATCCGGGCGCTTTTTGGACTGAACCAGCCCCCGGACCCGAGCTACCAGGCTGTACCCCCAGCATGCCGCCGCTCCCAGGGGATCACCCTGAAATCCCTGGTAAAACCCCAAACTCGGGCAGAAAGCCACAGGAGCGCTCACACCACAGGGGGGGCCGGGCGCTGGCTAGACAGGGAGAGGCTCTGGGAGGGGGGAACAGACGAGCTGGTGCCGAGACCCGAGATAAGGGCTGCGCACCGTAGGGGTTCCCCCAGGTTAACCCATGCAGATTGGGCTATGGCTTGAGGTACAAACAAAGATCACCGCAGGAGGACTGAGGGCGGGCCAGGGGAGAACAATGGTTTCATTGCTCATAAATAACCATGTATTCTCCATGTTAAAATAAACTCATTCCTGTTTGAACCTTTACTCTTGCCTTGGCTAGTAATTGGGGATAACAGGGCTTGGGGAACCGCGACTCTGCAAGGACCGTGGAAAGAAACGCTGGATCACCGCCGAATCCCTACCGCCCGCTACCCCTGACACTACACCCCCAGACCAGTTCGGCGCTGACGGCGGATCTACCCGGGCAGGGTAGCAGGGATCCGCTACAGACATCATAGTGCGACCCATATGTCACTTGTATAGCAAGGGGAAAAATAAATCTCACTCACATGAGGTGGAACCCTCCTGGTTCTGGGTCAATCGTTTTTAGGGTCGTTCACTGGCCACCCAAATGCCCCTCCTGGAATGGATCAGATCTCCTAGCGAAGATAGATATTTCAGATATCCGGAAGGTTATTGGATCCAAGAATCCACTCAGAGGAGCCAACAATAACTCCAAAGGATGTTTGTAGGGTAAATGAAAACATTAAAAATTGCTTTTAAATGAATAAAAATATTTAATAACAAATAAAAATAATAATATAAACATATAAAAATAATAATAACAAACAAAAGCAAACCTGCTTCAGCTGCCGCTGGCCAAAACCAAGCACAGCCGACATGCCTTGCACACTGCACTGCTCAGCCCCTGTTCCTGCCACCAGAGCGCTTTCTGGGCAGAGGGGCCGGAGAACCTGGTACCACTGTGGGATGAGTTCTAGAGACCAGAGCCATCAAGATCACCCCCAAATCAGCCGCTGAACTCAGGATGGGTTTCCCAGCCGCAGAGGAGATTTGGCGCTGGAGTCAGAGCTAGCACTCCAGGGGGTGGAATTGCCCGGGCGGGGAGCAGCCCAGGGCAGGCCAGACAGTGTGGCACCAAGAGCTGGGACCCTGTTAAACATACAATAAGGGCTCGGGCTAGAGGCAGTGGCAGAACTGGCACCGGGGTGTCTGGGGGCGGGCATGGGAGAGAACAATGGGACTGTACCATATAAATGGACCGTGTATGTGCTGTTGCACAATAAACCAAACTTGCTTAACCTATACTGCGTCTCGACGAGTATTTGGGAAGAGGGACTGTAGCAGATCCCCGCTACCCTGCCCGGGTAGATCCGCCGTCAGCGCCGAGCTGGCCTGGGGGTGTAGAGTCACGGTAGCGGGCGGTAGGGATTTGGCGGTGGTCCAGCGTTTCTTTCCACGGTCCTTGTTGCGTCGCGGTTCCCCAAGCCCTATTATCCCCAATTACTAGCCAAGGCAAGAGTAAAGGTTCAAACAGGAATGAGTTTTTAATCAAAAGCAGAACATACACGGTCCTTTTATATGGTACAGTCCCACTGTTCTCTCCCATGCCCGCCCCCAGACCCCTGGAGTGAATTCTGCACAGGGGCTAGCCATAGCCCAGGTTCTGATTGGTTGGTTCCAAGACCATTGCAGGCTTCTCTCAGGTCCTCTCAGTCTTCACTTGGGTCCACTGGTTGTATGCAGATGAAGTCTTGACCTCACAGTGATCACATACAGTGATTTACATAACCCATTGTAAAGGGAATCAGATAGTGGGTGGCTGAGACAATGTGACTCCCAACCCTTCAGAACAGGATAACAGATATCCAAACAGAAAGCTTAAACATAAAGCTTATCCAAACATAAAGTGTAAACGAAATATAACAAAATAAGAATGAAATTAAACTAAATAAATCCTGTGGCGGCCGTTCCGTCACAGGGACTATCTTCCAGGTATTTCCTCCTGGCTGACTCGTATATTCCAGCAATGAACCTGATGCTGGCTTCGCTACCTCTGCTCACTGCAGCGCAACCCCGGCACCTAAGGCGGATCTACTCCCTCCGAGTAGCGGCATCCGTCACATTGGTGGCAGTGGTGGGATCACTGAGACCAGCCCAGCAGGGGGAGATACAGCCGCTGGCTTGACCCCGGTCTCAGCAGCCCTGAAGCTCAAGGAGGTTAACAAGACTCCCACCTCAACGGAGCAGCACTAACCGTATGGCTCAGTGCTACGAAAGGCTCAAGCGGACTTGCTAGAGGCTCGTGGAAAGATAGCCAGCAGGAAACCCAAGGCAACGCTCATTACTGAACTGATGGAGAACGACCGGGTGAACATGGCACCTTCTGAGAATTCAGAGGCCTGTGAATGGCGGCGAGAGGTTCAGTGGCGGCTGGCCCAGTATGGAGCCAACCCTGCGGCAGAAGTGATTGCCAGCGTATTGGCAGATACGGACCAGCTCCGAAAAAGCTGAGCTTCTACACCAGTCTGGAGGGTCCACCACGTCCCAGCACGCCACAATGGCTCCCAGGCACAAAATTCCCTATGTAGCATTCAAAATGTTCCCGGAAGGATGCGAAGATATCGATGGTTTTCTGCAGGACTTTGAACGTCAGTGTGTGCTACAGGCGGTCGATATCACAGATTGGGTTCCCATCCTGGCAAGCAAACTCACCGGGAGAGCAGCTGAAGCATTTCGGGCCGTGGCAGACGAGGACTGCACTGTCTACGGGCGGGTAGGAACACCTCCTTGCCCGCTATGCCCTCACTCCAGAAGCCTATCGGCTTAAGTTCTGAAACCTCCGGAAAGGCCCCATAGACAGTTACACAGAGTGAGGCCACAGGATGCAGCAGGCCGTTAAGAACTGGGTCCAGGGGTGTCAGGCGACCACTCTGGACCAATGCACTCACCTCATCCTACTCGAGCAGTTTTACAACTGTACCCCTCCGGAGGTGCGGGACTGGGTCAGGGACCGAAGACCCCTCACGCTACCTGAAGCCACCCGCCTCGCAGATGAATGCTTCGACCCAGTCGCGACCCACACCCCGGCCTGAGCCACGGCGTACTGCAGTCAACATGATCCGGACCTGATGCTGACTACCTCCCCTGAGGACGACTGTGGAATCCTGCATGAGGCCAACCCGATACAAGCTGCTGCTGCAGACAACCGTCGGCACCATTGACAGGTTGTCCAGATCAATGGCCAGCCAGTGCAAGGACTTCGGGACAATGGGCCCACTCTTACCTTGGCCAAGCCACACCTTGTTCCCCCTGCAGCCACCACGGGCTACTCAGTGGCTATACGAGTGGCAGGCGGCAACGTGTACTGAATTCCCACAGCTCGTGTCCACCTGGACTGGGGCCCCCAGAGCTCGGGATGTCGAGGTGGGGCTGATGCAGTACCTACCCAAAGACATACTGCTGGGGAATGATCTGGGAATGTTAACCTCCGCCTTCGAACCCACCGACATACCCCATTACTACCCGGCTGCAGACTCGGCAGGCTCCTCACCCAAGCTCCGGATGGACCACGGTAAGACTCACCAGACCCGACCCTGCCCCAGATAGGGGCCCCTCCATGACCTGGGATTCCCCGTGCGACTTTGCCAAAGAAACCCTAGAGGACATCACTCTGGCCCCCTATAGACAACAGGCGGGTCAGGATCCGGGAGGGCTAGGGGAGGTAAGATTTGAGTGGGACCAGGGGAAGTTGTATAGAATCTCTGAGGGAGCAGGGAGGGGGGCAGCCCAGATACCCATTCGACAGCTGGTAGTGCCTGTGACGGAACGGCCGCCACTATACCTATAAATTTTGAAAATGTTGATTTGGTGTGGTGTATTAAAGAATTCGTTAGGTTGTATTTTTATAAGTTCCCCCTGTAATTCTCCCCATTGGTGACGACTGTAACGGATCACCGCTAGCCTGCACGGGTAGATCCGCCGTCAGCGCCGAGCTTGTCTGGAGGTGTAGAGTCAGGGGTAGCGGGCTGTATGAATTCGGCGGTGATTAAGCGCTTTTGCATGATCCTTGAAGTGTCGCGGTTCCCCAAGCCCTGTTATCCCCAATTACTAGCCGAGGCAGGAGTAAAGGTTCAAACAGGTACCAGTTTATTTAACATGGGGGATACAGGGGTATTTATGGGGAATGAAACCCATTGTTCTCCCCTGGCCCGCCCTCAGTCCTCCTGCGGTGATCTTTACCTTTGCCTCGAGCCATTGCCCAATCTGCCTTGGTTAACCTGGGGAACCCCTGCTGTGCGCAGCCCTTATCTCGGATCTCGGCGCCAGCTCGTCTGTCCCCCCCTTCCCAGAACCTCTCCCTGTCCTGGCAGTGCCCGCCCCCCCCCTGTGGTGTGAGCGCTCCTTTGTCCTGACGGCTCCCTGTGGCTTTCAGCCCGAGTTTGGGGTTTTACCAGGGATTTTGGGATGATCCCCTGGGAGCGGCAGCACGCTGGGGGTACAGCCTGGTAGCTCGGGTCCGGGGGCTGGTTCATTCCAAAAAGCGCCCTGATCGGATCAACGGAGCCCGAGCTGTGGAGGGGGAAAGTCCGGCGGCTGTACTCGAGCAAGGGTCACTGTTTGCCGGCCGCGCTCCCGGCGAGGGATCCCTAGTCGGCGTTCGGGTTTCCGGGGGCGCTTCGTTCTGAAATTCGCACCCCCGTAAGAACCTATTTTTAGGAACATACTGGCCAAGAAGAGCTCTTCTGCGTGGTTTCCACGCTGCGGGGCAAGTTTGGGCGGCTTGGCAGAGACAGCGGCGGCTCAAGGCATTCACAGACTGGGCGTCTTCCCGGGGCTGTGGACAGGCGGGGAACAGGTCAACAATAAAGAATTACAGGGGGAACTTATAAAAATACAACCTAACAAATTCTTTAATACACCACACCAAATCAACATTTTAAGAATTTGTACCGCGCTACGGTATAGTGGCGGCCGTTCCGTCACAGTGACCTGTCTCCCGCCTGTCCACAGCCCCGGGAAGACGCCCGGTCCGCAGGGGTCCCCCAGGTTAACCAAGGCAGATTGGGAAATGGCTGGAGGCAGAGGTAAAGATCACCGCAGGAGGACTGAAGGCGGGCCAGGGGAGAACAATGGTTTCATTCCCCATGAATACAACTGTATCCCCCATGTTAAATAAACTGGTACCTGTTTGAACCTTTACTCCTGCCTCGGCTAGTAATTGGGGATAACAGGGCTTGGGGAACCGTAACGCTTCAAGGATCGTGCAAAAGTGCTTAATCACCGCCAAATTTATACAGCCCGCTACCGCTACCGCTACCCCTGACTCCACACCTCCAGACAAGCTCGGCGCTGACGGCGGATCTACCCGTGCAGGGTAGCGGTTATCCGTTACATTCAGTGGTGTATTTAGGTTTTGTGCTGCCCTAGGCCTGACTAAACTCGTGCACCCCCCCAATTTAAATTTGAGGCACCCCTTCCTGTCAAGGGCACACCTCTTCCTGGTTAATCCCCACCCTTCCTATTTAAGCTCCATGTAGCGGATCCCTGCTTCCCTGCCCGGGTAGATCCGCCGTCAGAGTAACGGCTCAAACAGGAATGAGTTTATTTTTAACATGGAGAATACAGGGGTATTTATGAGAAATGAAACCATTGTTCTCCCCTGGCCCGCCCTCAGTCCTCCTGCGGTAATCTTTGTTTGTACCTCAAGCCATAGCCCAATCTGCCTGGGTTAACCTGGGGGAACCCCTACAGTGCGCAGCCCTTATCTCGGGTCTCGGCGCCAGCTCGTCTGTTCCCCCCTCCCAGAGCCTCTCCCTGTCTCGCCAGCGCCCGGCCCCCCCTGTGGTGTGAGCGCTCCTTGTGGCTTTCTGCCCGAGTTTGGGGTTTTTACCAGGGATTTCGGGGTGATCCCCTGGGAGCGGCGGCATGCTGGGGGTACAGCCTGGTAGCTCGGGTCCGGGGGCTGGTTCAGTCCAAAAAGCGCCTGGATCGGATCCACGGAGCCCGAGCTGCGAAGGGGGAAAGTTCGGTGGCTGTACCCGAGCAAGAGTCACTGGTTGCCGGCCGCGCTCCCAGCGAGGGATCCCTGTTCGGCGTTCGGGTTTCTCGGGGTGTTTCGTTCTATAATTCGCACCCCCGTAAGCACCTATTTTTAGGAGCCCATTGGCCAAGAAGCGCTCTTCTGCGTGGTTTCCACGCTGCGGGGCAAGGCGGGCAAGTTTGGGCGGCTTGGCAGAGACAGTCAGCGGCGGCTCGAGGCATTCACAGACCGGGTGTCTTCCCGGGGCTGTGGACAGGCGGGGAACAGGTCAACCATGGGGAGAATTACAGGGGGAACTTATAAAAATACAACCTAACGAATTCTTTAATACACCATACTAAAACAACATTTTTTAAATTTTGTACCGCGCTACGGTATAGTGGCGGCCGTTCCGTCACACTCCACCTTTTCCTCTTTGAGCTCTGCCTTTTCCTCTCTTTATATTAAAAGTGGATACCAAGTGCCTACTTGTATATTTTGTATACCATTTCAAATGTATCTATTGAGATAAATAAAATTATGAAATGTTTAAATTCAAGCATTTTTACAAAGAACAACCACGCATGTCAAGTATACTGGATCACAGCCGCTCTAATTGGTTGAACAATAAAAGCCACAGAAACTTGCACTGCATATGAGAGTATCACAGAGCTGCACAGCAATAAAACCCACAGAAATGGGCACTGTGTATGAGCATATCAGAGCTGCACAGCAATAAAACTCACAGTAATGTGCAGTGTGTATCACAGAATCCACAGCAATAAGACTCCCAGCAATGCAATGTGCGGTGTGTATGAGTGCATCAGAATCCACTGCAATATAACTCCCAGCAAACCGAGTGTACAGTGGCAAGAAAAAGTATGTGAACCCTTTGGGATTACGTGGAGTTTTGCATGAGTTGGTCATAAAATGTGCTCTGATCTTCATCTAAGTCACAACAATTTGAAAAACACAGTCTGCTTAAAATAATACAACACAAACATTATATGTTTTCATGTTTTTATTGAACATAACATGTAAACATTCACAGTGCAGGGTGGAAAAAGTATGTGAACCCCCTAGCCTAATGACTTCTCCAAGAGCTAATTGGAGCCAGGAGTGAGCCAACCTTGAGTCCAATCAGTGTGATATTATTGGATGTGTTGCTGAAAGCTGTCCTGCCCTTTAAAAACACACACCAGTTTTGGGTTTACTGGTTTCAAGAAGCACTACCTGATGTGAACCATGCCTCGCAGAAAAAAGCTCTCAGAAGACCTACGATCAAGAATTGTTGACTTGCATGCAGCTGGAAAGGGTTACAAAAGTATCTCCAAAAGCCTTGATGTTCATGTGTCCACGGTAAGACAGACTGTCTACAAATGGAGAAAGTTCAGCACTGTTGCTACTTTCCCTAGGCATGGTCGTCCTGTAAAGATGACTGCAAGAACACAGCACAGAATGCTTAATGAGGTAAAGAAGAATCCTAGAGTGTCAGCGAAAGAGTTACAGAAATCTCTGGCACATGCTAACATTTTTGTTGATACATCTACAATAAGGAAAACATTAAACAAGAATGGAGTACATGGGAGGACACCACGGAGGAAGCCATTGCTGTCCAAAAAGAATATTGCAGCACGTTTGAAGTTTGCAAAAGAGCACCTGGATGTTCCACAGCACTACTGGCAAAATATTCTGTGGACAGATGAAACCAAAATTGAGTTGTTTGTAAAAAACACACAACACTATGTGTGGCGAAAAAAAGGCACAGCACACCAACATCAAAACCTCATCCCCACTGTAAAACATGGCGGAGGGAGCATCATGGTTTTGGGCTGCTTTGCTGCCTCAGGACCTGGATGAAATGTTGTCATTGATGGAAAAATGAATTTCAGAGTTTATCAAGACATTTTGCAGGAAAACGTAAGACCATCTGTCCACCAACTAAAGCTCCGCAGAGGATGGGTGATGCAACAGGACAGTGACCCAAAGCATACAAGTAATCCAACAAAAGAATGGCTTCAACAAAACAAAATACGCCTTCTGGAGTGGCCCAGTCAGAGTCCTGACCTCAACCCGATTGAAATGCTGTGGCATCACCTTAAGAGAGCGATTCACACCAGACATCCCAAGAATATTGCTACACTGAAACAGTTTTGTGAAGAGGAGTGGTCCAAAAGTACTCCAGATCTTTGTGCAGGTCTGATCTGCAACTACAGGAAACGTTTGGTTGAGGTTATTGCTGCCAAAGGAAGGTCATCCATTTATTAAGTCCAAAGGTTCACATACTTTTTCCACCCTGCACTGTGAATGTTTACATGTTATGTTCAATAAAAACATGAAAACATATAATGTTTGTGTTGTATTATTTTAAGCAGACTGTGTTTTTCAAATTGTTGTTACTTAGATGAAGATCAGAGCACATTTTATGACCAATTCATGCAAAACTCCACGTAATCCCAAAGGGTTCACATACTTTTTCTTGCCACTGTATATGAGCACACAGCAATTATGCTGTGGAGCCATCTTGTCAGCAGTGGGGTGCCACTGTAGCTTCGATTCCCTTCCCGGTGGGTGTTCAGTCCAGAATAGAGTCTGTGTTAACGAAAGGGCGGGCAGCTGGGCGTGTGCATTTCACGTGGTTCAGCCAGTCATGTGGTACTGAGACTCAGAGAAATGGCAGTGAAATGCCCTGATGTTCGGTGGTTTCAATCAGCAGGTTTATTCAGGCGAACCTCATAGGTTTCAATGTTAAAAATATTCCCGTTTTTATGCAATATCTAATAAACCATTTATTATTTTAATCTGCAGTAAAAAGTCTCTATTTATTGATTTTTATTTTTTATTTTTTTAGTACCTTTTTTAGTCATTTTTCAGATCTTTTTGGGCAAAATTTCCCCCCTTTTTTTTAATAGCGGTTTTTCTTTTTTCTGTAACAGAACTTTTTATTATCAATCATCGGATCTTATATGTAAATTCCAGACATTTTCGTTCAGTAGTTCTTTTGAAAACAGCAGGCCACGGGTTTGCGGTGGCAGCATTCAGCGGCCGACTCCATGCACTTTGGGGACCCTGCGGTGAATGGGGACCCGCAGGGTGGGGAAATTTTATTCTCCTAAGTGCAGGGAACTACAGAACACCAAAAAGTTGGCGTAATTTCGGTACTCTGTGAGTAACCCATTTAGTGGTGAGGTTTTTTGCTGCCCACATGAAAGTGAAAGCCTAGGCCTTGCCTACCCAGGACATACTTGAAAATTTGTGAAATCTGAATGTATCCTTCCTGGTAAAATACTTAAATACTTTGCAAAAGTGTAAAAAAAATAAAAAAAATATATATTTTTTTAGGGGTGGGGCCACCCAGTGCGGGCCGCCGCCCCCTGGAAAGTGCCGCCCTAGGCCTGGGCCTAGTCGGTCTAGGCCAGAATACACCACTGGTTACATTGGCTGGCAGCGCTGGGATCGGCTGAGACCAGACAAGCAGGGGGAGATACAGCCGCTGGCTTGACCCCGGTCTCAGCCACATCGACACGCCGAGCGTCTGGAGTAGACATCATCCGGGGGGAGAATCTGAGACCAGCCCAGCAGGGGGAGATACAGCCCCTGGGTTCGAGAGGTGGACAGTACCAGCAACGGCGGTGACCCTGTATGGCACAGCGCTACGAAGGGCTGAAGCGCACGGTCCTGAAAGAACTGTTAAAAGCCAGAGGCAAGGCGAAAGCGGTCATCATCGGAGAACTGATGGAGGACGACCGCAACAGCGTGGCTCCCTCTGAGGGCTCCGAGACCTCGGAATGGAGGTGAGAGTTGCAGTGGCGGCTGGCCCTATACGGAACGGACCCCTCTGCCGACATCATCGGGAGGGTCCTGGCCGACACAGACAAGCTCCGCCAGGCAGAGATGCAGCAAAGGTCCGGGGGGTCGCTGTCCCCCCAAACAGAAAATACCGTTCGCGGCGTTCAAACTCTTCCCAGAGGGGAGTGAAGACATCGACGGGTTCCTGCAGGATTTCGAGAGGCAATGTGCCCTGCAGGAGGTGGCTGTCCGAGACTGGGTACCCATCCTGGCGAGCAAATTGACCGGCAGGGCGGCTGAAGCCTAACGGGTGGTGGCGGACGAAGACTGTATGGTGTACGAGCGGGTCAAAGAACATCTGCTGGCCCGCTATGCACTCACCCCGGAGGCGTATCGAGTCCGATTTCGAGCCTTAAGAAGGGACACTCAGGACTCTTATGCGGAGTGGGGACACAGGATGCAGCAGGCGCTCCGTAGCTGGATACAGGGGTGCCAAGCTACCCAACCGGACCAGATCGTACAGCTGCTATTACTGGAGCAGTTCTACAACTACTCTCCTCCAGAGGTCCGGGACTGGGTACCAGACCGGCACCCCCTCACCCTGTCTGATGCCACCCACCTTGCCGATGAGTACCAGGATGCCAGGTGAGTAGCCCCTCCGGTCATCCGAGTCCCACCTCCCCGCTTCCATCCAGGGCCACAGTTACACCCGGCTCCCCTCGAATGAGCACCCAGGCCACCGGCACCCCCCACCCGGCTCCTCGGGTAGGGCCCCGGTGCTATGGGTGTAACCAGATCGGACACATACGGGACCGTTGTCCCCTGAACACCCATCGTTCGGCACCGTCCCAGGCAGCGCACCCACCAAGCCGAATTGCGGCATACTGTTGCCATCAGGAACCGGAACCCACAGCCGCCCTCGAGGAAGACTGGGGCATCCTGCATGAAGCCGACCCAGTGCAAGCAGCCGCGCAGGACAACCGTCAACACCATCGCCAACAAGTCCGGGTGAATGGACAACTTGCCAGTGGTCTGCGAGACACCGGTACAACCCTTACCCTGGCACAGCCCCATCTTATCCACTCGGCTGCTTCAACCGGGTATTCGGTGGCCGTCAGAGTAGCTGGCGGCCATGTGTATCGAATCCCTACGGCTCACGTCCATCTAGATTGGGGCGCGAACGCCCGGGACGTGGAGGTCGGGGTCATGAAGAATCTACCATCCGAGGTCTTACTTGGCAACGACCTGGGACTGCTGACCTCCACCTTTTGAGGACCCTCATCCTGGCGGGGTATGCCTCCGTTACCACCCGCAACCAAGCGCGGAAGGCTCCACACACCGACTCCGAGGGGACCACTGTAAGCCAGACCAGACCAACACCCCCCTTGGCCCTGACAACACCCCTGCCCTGACCTGGGATTCCCCGACGGACTTTGCCCAAGCCACCCGGGACGATATTACCCTTGCCCCATACCGACAACAAGCAGGGAGGGACCCGGGAGGGTTAGGGGAGGTGAGATTTGCCTTGGACCAAGGGAAGCTGTACAGGACATCGGGGGGGGGACGAGCCAGGGAATAGACAGAGTACCCCACAGGCAGCTGGTAGTGCCGTCGAAATATCAGCGCGATCTGTTAAGGATCGCGCATGATATTCCCCTGGCGAGCCATCTCGGGCACCGGTGGACATTGCACCGTCTGACCCAGAGCTTCTTTTGGCCCGAATTATCAGGGGAGGTTGGGACTACTGTCGGACGTGCGGCGTATGCCAGCGAGTAGGGAGGCGGGGGGACGCCAAGAAAGCTCCCCTGAGACCCTTGCCCATCCACCTTTTAGACGGGTGGCAGTGGATCTGGTAGGACCCTTGGCAGTGTCTAGCCCTACGGGCAAGAAGTATATCTTTAGATACAAAGGAAGGGGGCGCTGGAGTGGCAGTAGGTGGAGGGGAAGAAATACACAGAATTGGAGCAGTACAGCAGCTAAGCACTCAAAAGGGTCTATCCCAAAGGACCCAAAAGGCAGTATATGTGAAAAATGGGGAATAGAGAACAGCGCTCGTACGAAACCCCACTTCTGTGGGAGGAAAAAGAAACACCACAATAAGGGGAAGTGCACACCAAGGATATTGCGGATAAAAAATGCAGCACAATAATAATGACCTGTATATACTTCAGTCCAATGGAATCAGGTGAAGGTCAATGTACATGCAAAGGAAAAAAGACACACATATATGGTGCAGTATGCCCGTATAAAAATATCAGGTGGATATGTGGAAAAATAAAACTCACATATGGTGGAGCCTGTGCAATATAGGCTCAATATGATCACAGTGGGTCTCTTCAGGGATGACCCCGTCCCGTCTTCATGAAGTACCAATGGTTACTCGCATGACCCATACATGAAATAAAACAGACGCACACCATAGTACAGCATTGTAAACCACAAAATATAAAAGCCAAGTGGTCGCAACACTTACGTGGTTAAGAGCCTGTGTGTATATGCGCCTGAGTGTAAATAGGGATACACCAAACCCCTTTCACTGGATAAGAAATGGAAGGCAGACTTTCCACCAGATAAAAAACGATTTAATACTTAAATAAAATAAAAAGATACATCCAAAACGCGTTTCGCCGCTAACGCAGCTTCATCAGTTGGTATCCAAAAAGAAAATATAATTAAACAAATCCGACAAACATACATTTATAGTAATGATCATCAGTTAGACAGATTAACAGGTGTATTCAAAAAACGCCACTTCCGATCCTCTCTGCGTTCCAGCCTGGTCTGCGGCACTTCCGGAATCCCCTTTCCGGACGTGGAATGACGTATTTTGCTGTGCAAGGGCGGGCGCATGCGCCGTAGGGTCCAGCCATCAGCCTTCCTGTCACACGTTACTCGCGTCCCGCTCAGTTCCACAGACGCCACCTCCGAAAAAAGGAAAGGTCCTCTGTCCCTACAACAAGTCCGCCGGACTGCATATATATGCCGCAAATCCTTATTTGGGGAGCATATTCCATTAGGACATATAGGCCTCCGTGAAGTATAGGTTCCATATGCAAAAAAGGAAAAAAAGCACATATGGAAAGGGGACATATAGACACATAAGCCATATGAAACATAGATCGGATAAAGCGAAACATATAAAGCATGACAATATAAAAATATATGTGTTCTAAAAAACCAAAACAATAAAATTATGGGTATGAATATGATCTTAAATATACCACATACTGATGTGCTTTCTCTTATTATGGAGAACACTTGACCTTACGCATTCACTATTTTCGTATGCAGTTCAATATATTTTTATATATATTTTTTAATGTTATCATTACTCTTATCTTTGCTAGATTTATTTTTATTCATTTCACTCTTACCAATCTTTTTTTACTTATTTATTTTTTCTTTATGGTCCACTATTTGGATTATGGTGGGGTTATATTACCCTCATCTGCACCGCAGTATGTGGTATATTTAGGATCATATTCATACCCATATTTTTATTGTTTTGGTTTTTTAGAACACATATATTTTTATATTGTCATGCTTTATATGTTTCGCTTTATCCGATCTATGTTTCATATGGCTTATGTGTCTATATGTCCCCTTTCCATATGTGCTTTTTTTCCTTTTTTGCATATGGAACCTATACTTCACGGAGGCCTATATGTCCTAATGGAATATGCTCCCCAAATAAGAATTTGCGGCATATGTATGCAGTCCGGCGGACTTGTTGTAGGGACAGAGGACCTTTCCTTTTTTCGGAGGTGGCGTCTGTGGAACTGAGCGGGACGCGAGTAACGTGTGACAGGAAGGCTGATGGCTGGACCCTACGGCGCATGCGCCCGCCCTTGCACAGCAAAATACGTCATTCCCCGTCCAAAAAGGGGATTCCGGAAGTGCTGCAGACCAGGCTGGAACGCAGAGAGGATCGGAAGTGGCGTTTTTTGAATACACCTGTTAATCTGTCTAACTGATGATCGTTACTGTGACGGAACGGCCGCCACAGGATTTATTTAGTTTAATTTCATTCTTATTTTGTTATATTTCGTTTACCCTTTATTTATAGGAACTAATTTCCTTTTGTTAGATTTAGTGTAAAACTGTTGCTAGACTTCTAATTAATCATGTTTTTCCCCTGCACCCATCCTGCTAGTTTATGCTCAGTTATATTGTGTGGTTTTAAATGTATTGTCAATCGCTCATTTTTAGTTTTAAATAGACTTATATTTCTTTAGTTAAAAGTGGTTTTTAAAAACACTACCTGCCACTAGTGTCAAATGCTTTCCTTTGTATAGAATATACAATAGGTTTGAGTAACTTGTGGATTATGCAAAAGTGCTTTCTGTTTGGATATCTGTTATCTGTTTACCTGTTCTGAAAGGTTGGGAGTCACATTGTCTCAGCCACCCACTATCTGATTCCCTTTACAATGGGTTATGTAAATCACTGTATGTGGTCACTGTGAGGTCAAGACTGCATCTGCATACAACCAGTGGACCCAAGTGAAGACTGAGAGGACCTGAGAGAAGCCTGCAATGGTCTAGGAACCAACCAATCAGAACCTGGGCTATGGCTAGCCCCTGTGCAGAATTCACTCCAGGGGTCTGGGGGCGGGCCAGGGGAGAAAAATGGTTTCATTCCTCATAAATAACCCTGTATTCTCCATGTTAAAATAAACTCATTCCTGTTTGAACCTTTACTCTTGCCTCGGCTAGTAATTGGGGATAATAGGGCTTGGGGAACTGCGACGCTGCAAGGACCGTGGAAAGAAACGCAGGACCACCGCCAAATCCCTACTGGCCGCTATCCCTGACTCTACACCCCCAGACCAGCTCGGCGCTGATGGCGGATCTACCCAGGCAGGGTAGCGGGGATCCGCTACAACTTGTATTTACTACTAAGCAGAGCTTTACTACTGCTGACCGCTAGCTTCCAGCAAGGGACCTGATGCCGGCTCGCTACCGTGGCTCACTGCACAGCAACCCTAGCACCTGCGGCAGATCTACTCCCTCAGAGTAGGGACATGGACCTCATTTTGTCTGAGAAGGAGCCTGAACAGCTCTCAGTGGATTCAGGAGAACAGCTGGCAATAGGACAGAGTACAGCTGAGCTCTGTCCTCAACACATGACCCCAGAGAATGGTGAGATGAAGGACTGGGGAGGCGGTGTACTTGAGGCATGTGGCCCGCAGCAAGGAATATTCCAGGGAGATGCCCTGGTTGTCATGCCTCTGGGGACCAGATGGAGATTCTTGGGGATGGATAGCGTGATACACCTTTCCAGGGACAGTTGAAAGCTTATAGAAATAAACCATATGAGACATGATTTCCATAGCTATTTTGTAAGCCTGGCACATCAACCTAGAAAAAAAAGTGTCAGAAATTAAAAAACTCGATGCTGCAGACAGAGCAGGGATCTTAACATTTGCGGTAAGTATCAGCGGCAGACGCAGAGGATGTACTATTCCGTCCTGCGGCGTTAAAGCCTATACAGTATATCTGGCTCTGATACTAGCCAGTGCATCACCAGCCACTGACCTCACCGCACGTCACTCGAAATATTGTCTGGAAAATAAAGCCATTTCCGCCTGCTTTTCTAACGATCAAGTCTCGCTGCTGGTGTTTATGGAAACGTTCCTTCGCTGAGGATTCTCTTTGCAATGTCAGGGCTACCTGTCCGGTAGTCCATAAGGTGACTGTGGGCCTCCTGGCGTGGTTCTGGGACGGATAAATAACATCCTGGAGTTTTGGATGGAAGCCGGTGCGTTCCCGTTACAAGGACCTGATAGGAGACAGGGTTTTGAAGATGGAGTGATAGAGAACACATGTGCCCCTAAGGAGGACCTGGCAGAGGACAGGGCCACCTGTATCCTCATGATGGGTGAAAGAGATTTAGACATTAGATAAAATGAGATTTTAGTGGCAGGCCTTTGTCCAGCACTCTGGCAGCAGGATCATGATCTAAACAGGATATTATGACACCCCTAGAAGGTATGCAATGATAAATCGTGACTGATGAGAGGTGAGATAGCAGATTTTGGTGTCAGACTGGTTTATTTTCTCCAGCACTCTGCAGGAAGGTGATGTCAGTAAGCAGGGCATTATGACTTTCTAAGGTCTGCAAGGATGAGGTATGCCATGTGTAACAGATCATCTACCCTGCAGGGGTAGCTCCGTCTGCGGCGCCGAGTATTGCTGGAGAGCTTAGCCGGGTAGCGAGCTAGCAAGGTGGGAGAGAGATTGGCAGCGGTCCCTGGATGGTCTGGAAGCGAAGGATTCAGTAAAGCTGGCTTCTTCAGTGATTATGCCCTACCCAAATACTAGTCGTGACTCAGTACAGGTTTGAAGGTAAATCAGAATGTTTAATGAAAGCAGAACATACACGGTCCTTTTATATGGTACAGTCCCATTGTTCTCTCCCATGCCCGCCCCCAGACCCCTGGAGTGAATTCTGCACAGGGGCTAGCCATGCCCAGGTTCTGATTGGTTGGTTCCAAGACCATTGCAGGCTTCTCTCAGGTCCTCTCAAGTCTTCACTTGGGTCCACTGGTTGTATGCAGATGAAGTCTTGACCTCACATAGACCACATACAGTGATTTACATAACCCATTGTAAAGGGAATCAGATAGTGGGTGGCTGAGACAATGTGACTCCCAACCTTTCAGAACCAGTAAACAGATAACAGATAAACAAAGAGAAAGCACCTTTTGCATAATCCACAAATTACACAAACCTATTGTACATTCTATACGAAGGAAAGCATTTGACTATAGTGGCAGGTAGTGTTTTTAAAAACCACATTTAACTAAAGAAATATAAGTCTATTTAAAACTAAAAATGAGCGGTTGACAATACATTTAAAACTACACAATATAACTGAGCATAAACTAGCAGGATGGGTGCAGGGGAAAAACATGATTAATTAGAAGTCTAGCAACAGTTTTACACTAAATCTAACACAGGAAATTAGTTCCTATAAATTAAGGGTAAACGAAATATAACAAAATAAGAATGAAAATAAACTAAATAAATCCTGTGGCGGCCGTTCCGTCACACCATGAAACTGCACACACGGATTGTAAACCTGAAACTGAGCTGCTGTGAAGGCCCTCCTCACATGCTGAATGGAATCCTGCTGCAACCCTCTACAATGTCATTACAGGTCTCCATTCAAGTGTTAAATTGGTATGGCGGTTGTAGTTGGGAAACGGTTAAACTGCACCGTGCACAGAAGCAGGATTTAAAGAAGCCTGGAAGCAGGCTTAGGTTCATAGGCTGTCCTGCAAAACCAGGCTTGCCCCGGACTGGGGGGGGGGGGTTAACGTCACCCATTTCTTGCCTGAAGTTTCATTTTGCAACATTGTATAACCTGCGTTTGTACACAGTGTCTGTCAGCAGGCGGAATGAAACACACTGAAATACAGATAGTGCGAGGGAGCAGCCAGCCAGGCAGTGGCGACTCTAGGAACAATATTTAGGGGGGGCACAGAAGATACCGCAGTCAAAACTGGGGGGGCACTAATAATTTTCACCACTAAATCATATCACTGAATAAAACTAAGAGCCCTATCACCTGGTGTGAGCTAAAACACCATCGCTAACGGAAAAATTTTGCACGAGTCGCTAAAACGTAGTGCCTGACGACCTACTAACAGATCACCTTGTCTGCAGTAGTCCATGAACAAGGTCGTTTGGCGCATGCTAGGAAAACTCTAAGACCCGGGCTGAGACCCAGCGCTAATGCGGTTGTGTACAGGATAGAACTGTTTTTTTTTTTCCAGTGCAGAGTGCCGGGCCATACCTATATCCCGCCCTCACAAGCTTGAATATGAACACATCCAGTGAATAACCTCACACCCCAGCATTATTAAAATCATCCAAGGTGGCCGTATCATCCATGGTTTGATGCACACATATATTAAGGCTGATGGGCATTGCATGATAAATGCCACCCAGCAGCATGTAGAATCCTTACACTGCATTTAATAGATCCAAAAGGAAAGTCAGGTGGGCAACATTAACTTCCCTGCTGCAGCATATAAATAATACATGTTTCAGGGCAAGACTTATTCACATGTCCCTTTAAACATGGTCCACACTGTCACCCGAATAATCAACCGTTTACATACTATGACCAACCCCCAGCATAAAAATGTTTAAAATGAGGCAATATATTAGAATTAGGATATATGTGGATAAAGGATACATTTATATAAAGAGCCAACTGCAACAGCAACGACAATGCGAACCAGATCCATTGCTATGGTGTATGGGGCCAAGAGAACACCTGTGCTGCATTCCTTTCAATTGCCTGTTAATTGTGGGCGAGTATCTGTTTTTTCTGTTTTTTTGGAGTTAGCACCAGGGTTGAGCAGTAGGTAAAATGATGCAATTGGCGCCCCTCAAAAAATTAGCGCTGGCACCAAATGATCTGCTAGCTGCAAAAGCGCTAGAGATCTCTAGCGCTCCCGGAAAATACAGCAAGCTCGCGGTACAAATCGCTAATAACAATGCACTAAGTGATTTTTCCCATTTGTAGTGGAGGCAAACTATCTGTTGGCGCTAGACTCGTTTAATCTGGCGCTAACGCAAAACCATGTCGACCCAAGGGTTAGCTCACACCAGGTATTAGTGCTTAAATAAGTATATATAAATAAGATTGCAGAACCCCAGAGTAATGTGATGCAATTATACCTTTATATTGTACTAACCTGATACTTAAATTCAATATTTTATATGCCGCAATTCGGCAGTTTTCACTGAATGTTTGATAACTGCTTCAGCGACTCCACTTTTAGCAAATTACAGTGACCATTCGCTAAATAGGAATTCACTATATTGTCGGTGAAATTAATTCCCCGAAATGTGACGAAAAGCAGAGGATCTAAAAAGATGATTAGGCCCTTTAGATTCTAACTTCCATAGTAACCCCTAAAATTCCATAAACCCAGGGAAATACAATATAAATAACAAACAATGTGGCATTTAGCCTACCCCTTAACCCCTAAATTGCCATTAATCAAGGTAAAACATGAAATGAATACACTGTGAGGCATGTAGCCTACCCATTAACCCCTACAATGCCATTACTCAAGGAAAAAATTAAATGTATACTGTGGGGGATGAAGCCTACCCATTAACCCTTAATTTACAACTAAACCAAGGCAAAAACTAACGTAATACACAATGTAATGTATAGTCTGAACATTAACCACTTCACTGCTGAGCCATTTCAACCCTGTGAAAATGTTTAAGTTTAAGTGCCCGTTATTATTTAATGTTTTATGACTTTTACTTCACACTGAATATGGTCATGTTGGATATCATTGGAAAGGCCATAATCAGCCCTTTACAATGACACCTAGATCTTACATATACGATGCACAGGGATGGAGATACAGCAGTCCGAAGAAGTGTGGAAGCTGGGTGCTGATTTTTGGTGGGGGGGGCACATGGGGGGGCAAGGAATAACCTAGGGGGGGCAATTGCCCCCCCTTGCCCCCCTGTAGAGTCGCCTATGCAGCCAGGTAACAAAGTGTGAAGGGATTGAGAACGCGAAGGCGTCAGCGGAACGGTCGGACAGCAGGTTTTGGCGGACTTTTTAAAATGAGCAGCCGCTATCCAATGTGAATGCGGCCTCGAGAGCGGGCGTAGGGGGTGGGGAAGCGCATGTTTCAAGCAATGAAACGTGCTGTTTTTGAACAGCCAATGAGAGCGCAGCTGTGTGTATAAAAGGGGTGCCTCCTCTGTCTGTTCATTACCGTTGCGTTCATATCTTCACCATGGCTAGAACGAAACAAACCGCCCGTAAATCTACCGGAGGCAAAGCTCCCCGTAAGCAGTTAGCTACGAAGGCTGCCAGAAAGAGCGCGCCAGCCACCGGCGGAGTGAAGAAACCTCACCGTTACCGCCCAGGCACTGTGGCCCTCCGCGAGATCCGGCGTTATCAGAAGTCCACGGAGCTGCTGATCCGCAAACTGCCCTTCCAGCGTCTAGTCCGAGAGATCGCTCAGGACTTCAAGACTGACCTGCGATTCCAGAGCTCAGCAGTCATGGCTCTGCAGGAGGCCAGCGAGGCCTACTTGGTGGGCTTGTTTGAGGACACCAACCTGTGCGCTATCCATGCTAAGAGGGTCACCATCATGCCCAAGGACATCCAGCTGGCTCGCAGGATTCGCGGAGAGAGGGCTTAAAGCTCACGCGTACGTTAAGTAGAAGAAACAAAGACTCTTTTAAGAGCCACCAACTAGTCCCTGTGAGAGAACGATCACCTTTTTAGCCTGCTATACGTGGGTGATTTTTTTTTTTTGGCCTGCGTTCCCGTCTGGCTCCTGAGCGGCCAGGCTTGAAGCCCCGGAGAGCCCACATCTGCCGCGTTTCTAACGCGATCGTGACACACCGCCCTGAATCCTGTCTATGATTGCTCGGCACCACCGACATTGTTCTACTCTTAGCCGGCTCTATTTACGGCAATGATCCTTTCCCCACGGCTAAAAGTAAAATCCAATGTCGGCCATGTAATCTTTGAAAGCCCTGCCAATATATATATATATATATATATATCCTTATACTTTAGACCACTCTGACTCTGCCACTCCCTATAGGAGCAGAGATGGGGTAAATAAACACAATGACAGTGATACGAGGTCTGTAGCCTTGTTAAGCAAAGCTGAGGGCACCCAAGGGTTAGTAGCACGGGTGTTTATAAAGCAGGATTATTTTTGAAAGGGTGTCACACAGATTCATACTGGGTTATTCACAGAAATGTTAATGGCAGGAGAAGAGAACAATCTAAACCAAACAGACGATCTGGAAAGTGAAATAAATGGGATAGTTTTTCGGGTTAGGCTATTTTGACCTAGAATTTTCACTTCTCCAGTCATTCTCCTGGTTTTAACCTCTCGCTGAATAACCCTGTTAGTTTTAGGAAAAGGCCGAACCCAAAATCCTTTCAGCCGATGCCAATAAACCACGAGCCCCTCAGTCCGGACGTGCAGAATCCACTGCACCGCAACACATTTTTCTGCTCTGTGTCCCCCGTACAGCCTGCATGCGGTAGACACTCAGCAGTGCTAAGAATGCCAAATCCATGAATGGTTCGGCAGGTAGCTGTGGAAAAGTAATTTCACTTGCACTGATGATTATTATAGCCTTGCAGAGAACATGTGGGCGGCTCTGAAAAGAGCCTTTGGGTCTTGAGGGAAGTGGGGGCATAATAGGATCGCTTAGCCGCCGAAGCCGTACAAGGTGCGGCCCTGGCGCTTCAGAGCGTAAACCATGTCCATGGCAGTAACGGTCTTTCGCTTTGCGTGCTCGGTGTAAGTGACAGCATCGCGGATGACGTTCTCTAGAAAAACTTTCAGCACGCCACGAGTTTCCTCGTAGATGAGTCCAGAAATACGCTTGACGCCCCCACGGCGAGCTAAGCGGCGAATAGCTGGCTTAGTGATGCCCTGGATGTTGTCACGGAGCACTTTCCTGTGCCTCTTAGCACCGCCTTTGCCGAGTCCCTTTCCACCTTTACCGCGACCAGACATGTTTGCAGCGAGTGTGAGCTACAGTGAATACAGAGGAGCGCAAAGAGCCCCTTTATATGCCACATAGGCGGACCTGATAGGGAACGGAAAGGCGGCGCGTACTATTTGCCTATCAGCGACTAGCACTGTTGTGTATTGCTCTAATTGGATGCAATTACATCTGAATTGGAAACAAAGGAATGCAAGCAAGCTCCTGCGCTCGGGAACGGAAACAAGATCTCCAAAGTAAGGGATTCCTTGGCCAGACGGCGCTTCCTGCGCGCTGTCCCGTGTTACTGGCTGCCTGGCAGGCCCAGGCATTTTAAGGTGAACAGCCCACTCTCGTATGAGTGTATCACAGGGATCCGCAGCAATAAAACTAACAGCAATGTGTGGTGTGTTTGAGAGTATCACAGAGCTGCACAGCAATTAAACTCAGTGTAATGTGCGGTCTCGTTGTGTATAAACGTATCGCAGAGCTGCACCACAAATATATATACACTGCTCAAAAAAATAAAGGGAAAATTTAAACAACCCAATGTAACTCCAAGTTAATCACACTTCTGTGAAATCAAACTGTCCACTTAGGTAGCAACACTGATTGACAGTCAAGTCCACATGCTGTTGTGCAAATGGAATAGACAACACTTGGGAAGCATAGGCAGGTAGCAAGACATCCCCAATAAAGGAGCGGTTCTGCAGGCGGGTGACCACATACCACTTCTCAGTTCCTATGCTTTCTGGCTGATGGTTTGGTGACATTTGAATGCTGGCGGTGCTGTCACTATATTGGTAGCATGAGACGGAGTCTACAACCCACACAAGTGGCTCAGGTAGTGCAGCTCATCCAGGATGGCACATCAATGCGAGCTGTGGCAAGAAGGTTTGCTGTGTCTGTCAGCGTAGTGTCCAGAGCATGGAGGCGCTACCAGGAGACAAGCCAGAACATCAGGAGACGTGGAGGAGGCTGTAGGAGGGCAACAACCCAGCAGCAGGACCGCTACCTCCACCTTTGTGCAAGGAGGGACAGGAGGAGCACTGCCAGAGCCTTGCAAAATAACCTCCAGTGGGCCACAAATGTGCATGTGGCTGCTCAAAAAGTCAGAAACAGACTCCATGAGGGTGGTATGAGGGCCCGATGTCCACAGGTGGGGGTTGTGCTTACAGCCCAACACCGTGCAGGACGTTTGGCATTTGCCAGGGAACACCAAGATTGGCAGCTTCGCCACTGGCGCCCTGTGCTCTTCACAGATGAAAGCAGGTTTACACTGAGCACACGTGACAGACGTGACAGGGTGTGAAGAAGCCGTGGAGAACGTTCTGCTGCCTGCAACATCCTCCAGCATGACCAGTTTGGCAGTGGGTCAGTATCAGTAATGGTGTGGGGTGGCAATTATTTAGGGGGCCGCACAGCCCTCCATGTGCTCGCCAGAGGTAGCCTGACTGCCATTAGGTACCAACATGAGATCCTCAGACCCCTTGTGAGACCAAATGCGGGTGCCGTTGGCCCTGGGTTCCTCCTAATGCAAGACAATGCTAGACCTCATGTGGCTGGAGTGTGTCAGCAGTTCCTGCAAGGCGAAGGCATTGATGCCATGGACTGGCCCGCCCGTTCCCCAGACCTGAATCCAATTGAGCACATCTGGGACATCATGTCTCGCTCCATCCAACAACGCCACGTTGCACAACAGACTGTCCAGGAGTTGGTGTGACGGATCCCGCTACTCGGGGTGAGTAGATCCGCCGTCAGCGCCGAGTACACCTGGAGGTCGGTAGTGTGGTAGCGAGGTGCCGCTGGTGGTAGCGAGGTGCCGCTCCCCAATTACTAGCTGAGGCAGTAGTAAAGGTTCAAACAAGAGTGATTTATTTTGCATGGGGAACACAGGTGTATTTATGAGGGAAAAAGGCATTGTTCTTCCCTGGCCCGCCCTCAGCCCTCCCGGGGTGATTTCTGCCACTGCCCTGCGCTCCAGGCCGAGGGTCGCTGGTCGGTTCTGGGGGATCCCGTTGGCGCTCCGACCTGCAATTCACACCCCCAATAGAACCTACTTTAGGGGGCACACTGGCCAAGAAACGCTATTCTACGTGGTACCCGCTCCGCGGGGCAAGGAGGACAAGGTTGGGCGGCTGGGCAGGCATAATTAGCTGCGGCTCGGGGCACTCATAGACTGGTGAACTTCCAGGGGCTCTGAATGAGCGGGAAACAGGGAACAACAGGGAAAATCACATTGGGGTACTTATAAAAATAAGGGCTAACAAACTTTTAATAACACACAAATAAATAAACACTTGAACTGTTGTATTGCGCTACGGCGTAGTGGCTGCCGTCCCGTCACATATCTCCCCCAAGTTACCAGGTGGCAGACCCGGTGAGACCATCTGCGGGTCCACTTGGGGATGTCCACGGACCCCACCCTAGGTCTCAAGCTCGGATCCCCAGGCAGTACCGGCAGGGGGAGATCCTCCAGATCCCACAGCGTCCAGTGCGCAGATGGCAGCTACTGCCTCTTCTCTTTCATGAAATGGTTTCAGCATGTTCACATGAAAGGTTCTTTGGATCCTTTCATCCGAACATCTGGCTGCGATGAAGGTGGTGTAACGAAATCCGCTACTCAGCTGGAGTAGATTCACCATTAACTCCGTCCTTGCCTTGGAGCACTGTGAAGTGGCATGCCAACCAAGGTGTCTGCCCTGGATGCAGTGAAGGCGGCTGCTCAGAATCAGCCAATCTACTGGATGGAGCCTGTAATGCCGCTATTTAGAGGGCATCAATCCGCTGCTTGTCTCTGCCTGGATCCGAGAATACCGAGGCTCTGTGAGAATAGCCCTGTATCCCTCCCCAATCACTTAGTCGAGACAAAAGTGTAGGTTGAAGGTAAATCGGAGTGTATTTCGAATGGGAACATTCGAGCCGTAAACTGTGTGCCCTGGTTAGACAAGATTTTGGGCTATTTTAGTCTAATAATTTCTCCAATTAAGTTCCTAGCCTTAGTTCCTTCTGCTTCTCAACATGCAGTTTCTTTGATCAAATATTGTCAACCCACATCTCAAATTATTATTGCTATTACATCCTGTATATGACCCTCGAAGGTCATTCTATAGCATTGATGGTTGATTACTGCCTCTGTTGTTATATACATACCTTTTTGGCAGATCTGTTTTTTTCTGCTTTCTTTATTTTTGCAATATTTTGTGATTTCGTTAATAGGTTGTTACACTTTAGATGACCCTTGAAGGTCATTTTGTGCATCCTTTTGCATAAATTGCTGGCTATTGTGCTCTGCTGAAATATATTGAGTTCCATCAGCAGATTTGGCATCTGTGCCTTCCTAACTGTAGTACTATATGACTTTATATGGTTAACAAGCATTTATACCTCCCACTGTGACAATCTTTTTGTTTACAATATGTTGTGATCTTATATTGTCAACAAGCTATTACACTTCAGATGACCCTTGAAGGTCAAAAAAACTGTTCACATCAATTGCTCGTTACTAATTTCGGCTGTAACATACTTATTAACAGATTTTGCGTCTGTATCTTTCTAACAATGCCTTGTGGTGACCCTTGAAGGTTACTTATTATATTGATTACTCATTCGCCGATCCTTATTATTTCCATTGTCATTAACAAGTACTTCCTAACACTTCATGACTCCACACTGCCAACTATTGTTTTATACTTCCTATTGTTATCACTAATTGTAATAACCAATGCTGGTCACTTACTACATTGACCACCTACTATAGATCACTGTCTCTATTGCCAACTAATTATATTACTTTCAGCAGAATTTGGTTTTATTGTTGTTTTGTGAGCACTGTCAATTTATGTTTATATGTTTGATCTCCTTTTAATTATGTTAAATAAAAGTTAAATATTAATTTGGTCTCTGGGAGACACTAGTACCCTGATGGTTTTCATCAGTGTAACTGAATTTTCTCTGCAATTATAGGGGTAAAACCCTTTGGTCTCTCATCACCGTCTGTACCCAGTACTCTTTCTTATTTTTCTGGTATAATTCAGTTACGTTCTACCTTTGCTAGTGATTAGCCCTGTATCCCTCCCCAATCACTTAGTCGAGACAAAAGTGTAGGTTGAAGGTAAATCGGAGTGTATTTCGAATGTGAACAGACAGTGCTTATATACAAAATACAGCCATGCACATTCAGACGCCCACCCCAACAGTTCTGATTGGTTGGTTCCAAGACCATTGCAGGCTTCTTTCAGGTCCTCTTCAGTCTTCACTTTGGTCCACTGATTTGTATGCAGATGAAGTCTTGACCCAACAGTGACCACATACAGTGATTTACATAACCCATTGTAAAGGGAATCAGATAGTGGATGGCTGAGACTATGTGACTCCCAACCTTTCAGACAGGTAAACAGATAACAGATACCCAAAGAGAAAACACTTTTGCATAATCCACAAGCTACTCTTGTATTGTATTGTTACTATTGTACATTCTATACCAAGGAAAGCATTTTTCACTAGCGGCAGGTAGTATCTTTAAAAAAAACACATTTAACTAAAGAAATATAAGTCTATTTAAAACTAAAAATGAGCAATTGACAATACATTTAAAACTACACAATATAACTGAGCATAAAGTATATTGGAGTTTGAAGCGTGGAGCGCTACGTCAGTGACTGATACATTGTAGCAAGCATGTACTCCGTGGTTACTAGCAGGATGGTGCAGGGGAAAAACATGATTAATTAGAAGTCTAGCAACAGTTTTACACTAAATCTAACAAAGGAAATTAGTTCCTATAAATAAAGGGTAAACAAAATATAACAAAATAAGAATGAAATTAAACTAAATAAATCCTGTGGTGGCCGATCCGTCACAGATGGTATCGCAGATCTTCTCTATAATTTTGTAGGGTCCTTCCCAGGCTGGCTGCAACTTATTTTGTTTGACAGGCCGGAGTGCTAACACTTTCTGCCCTAGCTGGAAGGTGCGGTCCCTAGCCGACCGGTCATACCACCTCTTCTGCTTGGTTTGGGCCGCTTGGAGATTGTCCCGTACCAGGGTGGTCAATTCCTGCAGCCGGTCCCTAAACTCAATCACGTAATCTATGGCCGAGGTCCCCTCCTCGGCGAGAGCACCTTCCCAGTGCTCTCGGAGCAAGTCCAAGGGGCCTCGGACTCTCCGGCCGGACACCATCTCAAAGGGAGAGAAGCCAGTGGCTTCCTGGGGTACCTCCCTGTACGCGAACAACAGATGGGGCAAGTGGCGTTCCCAGTCCTTATGGGACATGGTAAAGGTGAGGAGTTGCTTGAGGGTCCCATTAAACCGCTCGCAGAGCCCATCGGTTTGCGGGTAGTAAGGGGAAATGTACAGGGGTTTAATCCAACACAGTCTCCAGAGCTGCTGGGTCACCTCGGCCGTAAACTGTGTGCCCTGGTTAGACAAGATTTCCTGGGGAAATCTGACCCTGGAGAATATCTGTAGCAGAGCTCCGGCAACGGTCTCTGCGTGGATATCCCGTGGGGCCTTGGGGTACCTGGTGGCTTAGTCTACTACGGTCAAGATATACTTCTTGTCCGTAGTACTAGGCACCGCCAGGGGTCCTATCAGATCCACCGTCACTCGTCTAAAGGGTTCTCCCACTATGGGTAGGGGTCTCAGGGTTGCTTTCCGAGTGTCCCCCTGCTTCCCTACCCACTGGCATACCTCACAGGTCCGGCAATAGTCCCTAACCTCCCCGGATAACTCGGGCCAGAAGAAGCTCTGGGTCAGGCGGTGCAGCGTCCGCCTGTGCCCCAGATGGCCTGCAAGGGGAATATCATGCCCGATCTTCAACAGATTGCGCCAATATTTCCCCGGCACTACCAGTTGCCTGGTCCACTCCCCTCCTCGCTCCCCCCGGAGGTCCTATACAACTTCCCCTGGTCCCAGGCAAATCTCACCTCCCCTAACCCTCCCGGCTCCCGCCCCACCTGTTGTCGGTAAGGGCCAAGGGTGACGTCTTCCCTGGTGGCTTGGGCATAGTCCGTCGGGAATCCCAGGTCAGGGAAGGGGTATTGTCGGGGCCAAGGGTTGGGCTGGTCTCACTTACCGAGGTAAGGGAGCCTGTGTGCGGAGCCTTCCTCGCTTGATGGCGGGTGGTGACGGGGCATACCCCGCCAGGGTGGGTGTCCTCAAAAGTAGAGGTCAGCAGACCAAGGTCGTTGCCGAGTAGTACTTTGGTTGGTAGGTCTCCTCTCTGCAGTGCTCTCCTCCTCCATAGGCTCCATTACTTGGTCTGACCATGCTGACGTTTCCCTGCAACTCCGGCCCTTCACGCCTCCTTTGGGTCGCTGCTGGCGCCTGGACCTGTTCCTACTCGATAAACCGAGGGATGCGTGAGCCGGTGGCCGGTGGCGTATTGTTATAAGTACCCCAATGTGATTTTTCCCTGTTGTTCCCCGCTCGTTCAGAGCCCCGGAAAGTTCACCAGTCTATGAGTGCCCCGAGCCGCCGCTAATTATGCCTGCCCAGCCGCACAGCCTTGTCCACCCTGCCCCGCGGAGCGGGTACCACGTAGAAGAGAGAACCTTTACTCCTGCCTCGGCTACTAAGTGGGGATAACAGGGCTTTGGGAACTGGGACACTTCAAGGACATCTCTACAGCGCTGCAACCTCGGGGTATCCTACGAGGACCAGCAGCACCTTGCTTATTTTTATAAGTACCCCAATGTGATTTTCCCTGTTGTTCCCTGCTCGTTCAGAGCCCCGGAAAGTTCACCAGATGAGCTGGCGCCGAGCCCTGAGATAAGGGCTGCGCACAGCAGGGGGGGGGGGCAGGTTAACAAAGAGAAATTGGGCAATGGCTTGGGGCAGTGGCAGAAATCACCCCGGGAGGGCTGAGGGCGGGCCAGGGGAGAACAATGCCTTTCTCCCTCATAAATACACCTGTGTTCCCCATGCATAGTGAATCACTCTTGTTTGAACCTTTACTCCTGCCTCGGCTAGTAATTGGGGATAACGGGGCTTTGGGAACCGGGACGCTTCAAGGACCGCTCTACAGCGCTGCAACCTCGGGGTATACTACGAGGACCAGCGGCACTACCGACCTCCAGGTGTACTCGGCACTGACGGCGGATCTACTCACCCCGAGTAGCGGGATCCGTCACACCGACCACACCCCATTAGACTTGATAATCGATAATTACCTACCTATCCCGGGCCTCTTTGCCGGAGGCCCAAACCGCAGCCCTGGACACGCCAGTGACGAGCACAGCCCTGAGTCACAACGCTATAGTCACAACTCAAAAAGGACCTAGACTGCTGGGATCGGATCGTGATCTCCTGGGTGGGTCATATTTGTTGTATTAAAATCAATGTTCTGCCGC